>SJYT01020414.1:253980-426215 GCA_006410635.1 Cephalophus harveyi | reverse complement strand
TTTTTTTTTTTTTTTTTTTTGGTTACTGAAGCAAAGTGCTCAGTAAATAAGGACTGATTTGCATGACATTTCGCATGAATAGCGATGTTGAATGAACAAGGTAACAGACTTTGAACTTTCTTAGGCATTCTATTCAATGTTAAAATGTTTTTTTGTTGTTGTTGTTAACTCCCAGTAGATTTCCACTGACATTAAAATCGACCACAATTTGGGAGGCCTCTGGTGGTTACAATGGGAAAATACAAAACCAATTATAAACCTGTGTGTCTTTGTTAGCTGGGTGAAGTGAGTGCTTGTTTATACACAGGGGGTTAGAAAGATTTTCCAAGGCATGGGAACCCTGGTTGAGCTTGAGGCACCACCCGAGTTTTGGGCACTAGCAGGGTCTTGCTGGGAGCTGAAGAGGACCTGTGCCATCGGGGCAGAACTGGACAAAACAACACCCACAGACCTTCAAGGGCAAGAAACCAAAGTCCAAATTAACCGCAAAACTTATATTCTAGAGATAGTGATCTATTCCATCAGGGTACAAAAAAGATAGCAGGTTCTACTCGAAAAATAACTAAATAAAAGACTTTGGGTGTCTTTTCCACATCCACAATCAGAACCCTCCATCATTTGATAAACTTACCCAGCACGACTGTTCACATAACTCACCCCAGGGCCTAATTGCAGAGCGTAGATATGACAGATAACTAGGAGAGAACAAATAAAACATAATCATAATTCTACTCTGGATTTAAATAATGCTTTTCCTCCCTAGAGGTCCAAGTGTTTTCACATAGATTAGAAGTTAGAGGTGAGTATTATGACCCCCCTTTATGGAGAAAGAAATAGAGTCAGAGATGTAAGCTGTCTGTCCAGAGATTTAGAATAAAAACCTATTGGATGTGAACAATCCCTTTTGACCTTATCTACACGTAACCCCCTCGTTTCTCAGGTAAAGTAACTGAAGTCAGGATGGCGGCGTGACTTTGCCATGGCTGCGTCATTGGTGGCCACACCTAACCCTTCATGGAGCCAGAAACAAAAGTAAGTCTCCTGACAACCTGGTAAACAAGCTGTTCCAGCTTTGTCAGGAACACAGCACCAAAACTGGGATTTCCCATCCAGCAACCCAAGAGCCGAGTCTCCTCGGGGTCACCAGGGTCTCGGTCGGAGTTGACGTCTACCTCCAGAAAATCGGAGAGGACCAACCAGCTAGGGAGGTTCCTTCACCTCGAGAGTAAGCAACAGAGTAACTGAAGAGATCTCAAGGGAGCAAATGTGCCCAAAATTCAAATAAGGATCTCCTCTGCAGGTCACCTCGCTTCCCAGGTGGCTCAGTGGTAAAGAATCTGCCTGCCCACACAGGAGACGCAAGAGACTCTGGTTTGATCCCTGGATCAGGAAGATCCCCTGGAGAAGGAAAGGGCAACCCACCCCACTATGAAGAATCCCATGGACAGAGGAGCCTGGTGGGCTACAGCTCATGGGGTCGCAAAGGGTCAGACAGGACTAAGAAGCTGAGCACGCACTCCATGTTAAAATACAGCATTCAAACTTCCCACCCGATTCCATCTTTCCACCAGCCTCAGAGTCACCCACATCCCAAAAGAAGATGCTGGGATGTTACTAAGAGCATGGGATGAGCCTGGGTGGGTGTTTGCTCTCCGGGATTCTCTTCTCTGAGGCATCCAGCCCATGGAAAGTCCCTCCAGGATCTGGAGATCCCTGAAGACCGCACTTTAGGGCTGTGCCGGGTGTGGCTCGACACGGCGGTGGCCGGGGCATTGCTCACGGGCTCTTGGGCTGCAGGACGCCTGAGGAGCAGCTGTCGGGGGTGAGCCGTCACAGGCTGTGGAGGAACGGGCCGCGCGATGAGATAAGAAAAGGAGCTCTGGCACCGTCTTCTTCTGTGAGGTGCTGTTGCAACAGCAGATAAGGGTTTGAGCAGAGGCTGAACCCACACAGAGCCTGGCCTCTCTCCTCTTGCCAGGGGCTGGTCCTCTTTCTCCACATGCCCTGGCTGCAGACAGTTCTTTCAGCCTTGGAGCATCTCCCTGGGATCCGGGGTAACCTCTGCGAGCCCCTACCATCGAGGAAGGTAGAGGACTTCTCTGGCAGTCCAGTGGTTAAGACTCCACGCTTCCAAAGTCAGAGATGCAGGTCCCATTCTGGTCCGGGAGCTAAGCTCTCACACCCTGCTGCACAGTGCTACCAATAAATTAATTAATTCAATTTAAAAAGAATAATAGAAAAGTTAAAAAAAAAAAAAGGTAGAAAACACTAGTTACTCTCTGCAGCCCCATCCCCCGACTTGTCTGTGTCTGTGTGTGTGTCTGTGTGTATGCTCAGTTGCTCAGTCATGTGCAACTCTTTGTGACCCCATGTTCTCCTTTGTCCATGGGATTTCCCAGGCACGAATACCAGCCTCACTTACAGGCTCCTTAGTCAAAACCCATTTCCTCTACTGATAAAAGAAAGAAGGGGCACTCATGAGACTGCACAATCAGGGCTTCTCTCAAATCTAAATGTTCTTCCCAGGGTCCTGCATCCTCACATCAAGAAAAGATCCTACTTAGCAGAAATGAAGATGACAAGGAATTTCCAACTAAAGCACAGTATGTTCTAAGATACACAGGCATGCATGACATCACCACTAATTCAGAATGGGGCTTCCCTGGTGGCTCAGCAATAAAGAATCCAACTGCAATGCAGTAGACAAAAGTTCAGTCCCTGAGTCAGGAAGACCCCCTGGAAGAAGAAAGAGCAACCCACTCCAGTATTCTTGCCTGGGAAATCCCACGGACAGCGGAGCCTGGTGGGCTGCAGTTCACTGGGTTGCCAAAGAGTCAGGCACGACTTAGGGACTAAACAGAAACAACAGCAGAAACAGAGATGATAAAATCCTTCCAGCTAAATCACAATATGTCCTAAGTTACAAAGGCATGGACGATATCATCACTAATTCGGATAATTACATAAATATTTACCACCCAGAGTCACTCTCCAGGGGAACAGAAGAGGAGGGGAAGGGTGATGGTTATGAAGTTGTTTGTTGAATTTCTTTACCCCACTAGCTCACTTTAGCTCACCCCAATTTTGTTCCCATGTTCCCCTTCCCCATATAAGCTTCCCCGAGAGGGTATTTTGCCAAACTTCTCAAGACCTGTAGACTTTGTAGGGTGCCCTTGAACCCTGAAGTTCAATGACATCTGCACCTATTATGCCCCAGAATTCTACCTCCCATCCCTCCTCCGTGGGCTTCCCTGGTGGCTCAGCTGGTAAAGAATCTGCCTGCAATGCAGGAGACCTGGATTTGATTCCTGGGTTGGGAAGATCCCTGGAGGGGGGCATGGCAACCTACTCCAGTATTCTTGCCTGGAGAATCCCCATGGATAAAGGAGCCTGGTGGGCTATAGTCCATGGGATCCCAAAGAGTCAGACACGACTGAGCAACTAAGGACACACACACAGAGCACACCCTTTCTCCTGGTCCCCACCAAAGTGGCAGCCAAGATGGATAGGACACAGACATTGCAAAGCTCATTCTGGGTTTCTTAGGAATTTAACATCTATGTGGATAGTTCTCCAGACCTCTGCTTTTCCTTTCTCTCCCTTTTGCTGTCCACTTTTGGGCCATTTCACTGCTTGTTAACACTTCTGGTAGAGGACATGAAAAATTAGATGCAAAAATCTGATCAGTCTATTGTGCTATTTTCCAGAAGCTGAGGTGAATGATGGGCTGCAAAAGAAAGCAAAGCTATTAGCTACTGAAATCTGTAGATTTCAATTAACCTTATTTCCTCACAGATAATTGAGAATTGACAATAAAGTTTTTTTTTTTTTTGCAACGTTCTTCAGAAAGAAAAAACAAATTCATTTCTGATGTGGAGTTCCTGCTGGGTTGAGATGTCGACTAACTGCTGGGTTGATGGAGACCCATTAACAATCCACACCTGCTGGTCAGAGCTGGGAGAGGGAGCCCTCAATCGAAGACAACCTACAGTCTCTGGGATCCCAGAGCTTCCCTGGCAGCTCAGCGCGTAAAGAATCCGCCTGCAATGCAGAAGCCCAAGGAGACCCGGGTTTGATCCCTGGGTCAAGAAGATCCCCTGGGGGAGGGCATGGCAACCCATTCCAGAGAATCCCATGGACAGAGGAGCCTAGTGGGCTACAGTTCATAGGGTCACACAGCGTCGGACTTAGCACGCACAGGGAAGTGCAGTCCACCCCACCCTTCTTTCACTGTGTTCTTTGTGCCCACATGTGCCACCACCAATGCCATGTCATTCCAGCCTGCCAGCTCCAGGCCAGCCCTCCTGCATGGCCTTGAGGCCCCCAACAGTCAGACAGGCCTCTCACTGCCTCTGATCACACCTTACCTGCTCCAGCCTCCACTTCTTTCTTCCTTCCAGGCCCCTGCCTGAAAAGCACAATTCCTGGGATTTCCTTTGTTGCCCAATGGTTAAGACCCCGTGCTTCCAATGCAGGGGACATGGGCTTGATCCCTAGTCAGGATATTAAGATCCCACATCTCTAGATGTGGGCAAAAAGTGAAAAAAAAAAAAAAGAAGAGAAAAGAAAGCTCAATTTCTTTCCCAAACTCAAGCCATCAAGGCCTGGTTCAAGCTCAAAAGTGTCATGCTAACCTCAGGATCGTGCCAGTCACCACTGCTTTGAATTCTCCCCAACAACCCCATCTCCTCCTTAGATGCATACCATGGGCAAGTCCCGTTGTTGTCACGGATTCAAACAGGCACCAGAAAAGAGAAGTAAAAGCAGGCACCCAGGACAAGAGCAGCAGCAGTCGTGTGCCCAGAGGCCAGGCCCACCTGGTGCAAACCCAGCCTGCAACTTCCTCAGTCTGCCCACAAGTTAAGTCCGCCTCAGTTTTCTCTTCTGTAAAATGAGACTGGAGATAGAATCTACCTTCCAGATTTATTCTGAAACCTAGATAAGAGAAGGTTATAAAGCCCTTGGCAAGGGTCAGGCAGAAAATAAGTCCTGGGTGCATGGTGATTATGGCCACTGTTAGCCATGTCCCCACCACCCCAGCGTCAGCTTCTGCCAGGAAGAGTCCCAAAGTTGTATGGCTTGTAGGCTTGTACCTCCCTGCCTCCTGGGATTTTAGTAAACATCTCTTCCGGTGGGGTGAGGGGGACATTAACAGATTCCTCTCTCTTCTCCCCTGCAAGACGCAGACATGTGTTCATGATTCAGGAGCCACTTTCAAGTCATCCCAGCAATGAGCAGGGATTCCCAGGTGGTGCTGCAGCACCAGCGGTAAAGAACCCACCTGCCAATGCAGGAGATGCAAGGAACGGAGGTTCAATCCCTGGGTCAGGAAGATCCCTGGGAGGAGGAAGTGGCAACACACTCCAGTACTTTTGTCTGGAAAATTCCATAGGCAGAGGAGGCTGGCGGGCTAGGCAGAGTATGGACACGTCTGGGGCGTGCAAATGAGCACAAAGTGATCCAGGACCAAACTGGTCCTGCTCCTCAAAGCTCCATCTTTCCTTGGGAGGAGTTCATCCTAGAAGCGGCCTGAATCTCATGCAAATAGGCTACGAGGAGACCCAGCTCATTCAGTTTTCAGGCATCTCCAGATGTTCCCTATCTGAACATTCTTAGATTTTGTTCCCACCTCAAAACAATTCGAATTCAATTATGTCCTCTTTGAAACTGACAATTTGTTAGAACCATTAGAACAAAGCCATGGCCACTGCTCAGACGCCCCACCCTTCCCCCACTCCACCCTACGTTCCCATCCTCGCCCCCCAGCTTTCTCCCAAGGACCCTTCCCTTCCCATTCTCCCGCACGGGACCACCCCTCCCTCCCGGGCTGTGCAGACAGCGCCACCTCCTGGACTCAGGCTCAGCTGCACCTCCTCCTTCCAATGGCACAGGTCAGAGGTCAAGAGCTGGTCTGGACATACCTTATATGTGGAATCTAAAAAGAAATGATATAAATGAGCTTATTTGTAAAACAGAAAGAGACTCAGAGACTTGGATAATGAACTTACGGCTTCCTGTATTTAAGATGGATAGCCAAGAAGGGCTTACTGTGTAGCACACGGAACTAGCTCAATATTATGTGGCCGCCTGGACGGGAGGGGAGTCTGAGGGAGAATGGATACATGTATATGTATGGCTGAGTCCCTTGGCTGTTTACTTGAAACTATCACAACGTTGTTAATTGGTTATACTCCAATGTAAAATCAGAGAAGGCAATGGCACCCCACTCCAGTACTCTTGCCTGGAAAATCCCATGGACGGAGGAGCCTGGAAGGCTGCAGTCCATGGGGTCGCTGAGGGTCGGACACGACTGAGTGACTTCACTTTCACTTTTCACTTTCCCGCATTGGAGAAGGAAATGGCAACCCACTCCAGTGTTCTTGCCTGGAGAATCCCAGGGATGGGGGAGCCTGCTGGGCTGCCGTCTACGGGGTCGCACAGAGTCGGACACGACTGAAGTGACTTAGCAGCAGCAGCAGCCAATACAAAATAAAAAGTTTAAAATATGGAATAAAAAAAATTTTTTTTAAAGATCTGGCCTGGAATGAATGGGTCTTCTCCCTCCTGTTAGCCCTCCATTAAGTGGACAGTTAGGCTGCAGTTTTGCAAGAACTCATATTTTCTATTTAAAAAGCAACAAGAAGCATATTGCAAGAGAAGAATGAAAGGCCGCATGTAAACAAGTCCTATAAATTAGGGAAAAGTGGTTCCATTTTAGACAGTCTTTTACCTTAAAAATGTGAAGTGTTAGTGATGACTACACATTTCCATTTCTTTCTTTTTCTTTTATGCAGCCTCCCTGGGAAAGTATCAGCTTCATAATCTGACGTTATGATACACCATTTGCCTTGGGATAAGAATAATTATTGGGAGAAGGACATGGCAACCCACTCCAGTATTCTTGCCTGGAGAATCCCTTGGACAGAAGAGCCTGAGGTACTACAGTCCATGGAACTGCAAAGAGTTGGACATGACCAAAGCCTCTTTGCATGCACACAGAAATAATTTAGTCTAGAGATGCTTCCTAAGAAAAAGACAAAAGGATATAAACCCTTCTAGCGATGTCTAGAAGTAGGCTTGGGTTCCTCCCTTAACAGTAAAGCCTTGTTAGTATGGAAAAAAAAAAAATCTTATGCACAATGTCTCCTTCCCACCAGGTCTCAAGAAAAAATCCAGGATGGTTTCCTAGCTACCCTGTTAAACTACAGTTTCTATTTAAGAGTAAGTCACCTTAGGGGTAGGCAAGGTCTTTTTTTCTGAAAAGAGGATTTCTAGTTGGCAGTTTTTCTCTCAGTGGTGTTGAATTTATTATTTGTAATGTATCATGCTTTGTGAATAAGTAATTATATTATTGGCAATTTAAAATTATCAGAATTGATGACAGTAGTAGCTGTTACTGAGCACTTGCTGAAGTATTTTATTCTAAAATCCATGTATGTCTTGCGTGGATACTAAGTCGCTTCAGTTGTATCTGACTCTCTACTACCCTACGGACTGTAGCCTGCCAGGTGCCTCTGTCGATGGGATTTCCCAGGCAAGAATACTGGTATGGGTTGCCATTCCTTTTCCAGGGGATCTTCCAGACCTGAGGATCGAACCCGGATCTCTTACATCTCTAGCATTGGCAGGTGGGTTCTTTACCACCAGCACCGCCTGGGAAGCCCATGCATGTCTTAGCTTATTTCAGTCTTACAGCTATTCACTGCGGTGGTACTATCACCTTAAAAATAGGGAAACTGAGAGGAAGAATTAATGGCCCTAAGTCCCACACAGCCAGGATCCGAACCCAGCAGTCTAGCTCCAGAGTTTAACCATCACCACATTCTACTTTATACTAGATCAGCAAGGTGTGTCCAAGGTGACATACTAGTGAACTTTCCAGGAAAAAAGAAGGGGCCATTCTAACTCCATAGCTCTTTCTTGCCCTTTGCTTTTCTAATCCATTCACCCATCTATCCATCCATAATCCTTATCCTAATCCTAAATACATTAGCTAAATACATGAAAATATAGGTAGCAAGGGAAAGAAAGAGAGAAGGAGAATGTGAGGCAAGGGAAAGAAGACAGACAGACAACAGATGAGATTCTGACCCAGGGTCCTTAATCTAGAATATATGTGATTCATGGATCTCTGAGATTATATGCAAACACACAATGTATATGCATATTTCTGGAGAAAGAGTCCTTCACTTTCTGAAGCTCCTCAAAAGTGACTATGTCCAGAGAAGATTAGGAGCTACTAGTTGCAGAAAAAAACAAAATGGTGCACACCCCAGGCCTCTTCCTTGTTCTTTCATGTGGGACCATCCCCTAAACCAAGGGTCCCCAACCTTCAGCATCTACCACCTGACAATCTGAGGTGGAGCTGATGTAGTAATAATTGAAATAAAGTGCACAATAAATGTAATATGCTTGAATCATCCCCAAACCTTCCCCCACCCAGGTCCATGTGAAAATTGTCTTTCACAAAACCGGTTCCTGGTGCCAAAAATGTTGGGGATCACTGCCCTAAGCAACCTAAATTCTCCCTCTTGGTCAAAAAGTGAAGGAAGACAAAAAAGAAGCTTATATTATCAAGATACAGGAAGACTGTCTTAAGAACTCATCAACAATGTTCTTAGCTACTTCCAATAGCTAATCCAGTAGAGATAAATTCAAACATAAGAAAGAAAGAGGAATCAGTGTTTACTAAGGAGCTACTCTATGCTTTTGTTGGGTAGTCACCATCATGTCCAACCCTTTTGCAACCCCACAGACTGTAACCCACCAGGCTCCTCTATCCGTGAGACTTCCCAGGTGAAAATGCTGGAGTGGGTTGCCATTTCCTTCTCCAGGTGACCTTCCTGACCCAGGGATCAAACCCGTGTCTCCTGCTTGGCAGGCAGATTCTTTACCATCTGAGTGCTGGAAGCCCAGGCACTTGATTTTTCTACCAACACTATGTTGTAGGTGTCATTATTATTGTTCTCATATGATTAATGTTAAAAGGCTTTGAGAATATGCAAATAATATCCAAGTCCAGGCAATCAGCAAGGGGCTGCCACATGAATCAAAGGCAAATCTTTCCGAAGTTATAACCCTGGATTCTTTCCCCTGGTTCTTTCTGCCCTGAGAAAGGCAGGAAGGATTAATCACTGAAAGCATCTCTACCAACCTCAGCAGACCTTTTCAGGATCTGCCGAAATGAACATCGGTATGTGTGTACATGCGTTCTTGTGACAAGGTGGCCGTAATATCTCTGATGCAACAGATATTCAGAACTTAAATAACTTAAGGCTGTTATTGCTTCTAGCATCTGAGTCCTTCCATTAAAGTATCACCTGATTCCATACACTATGCTAAGCAGCTCCCTATGCTAGGCCCTGGGTAGGGCCTAGCATGTCATCTTGTAACACCCCTTTCAATAGACCCCACAGTGCCTGCCCTCAGAAGGTTCAGTGTCTAGCCAAGTCCGCAGCCACGTGACCAAATCATTACAATTCTGTGGAATACAAATTCGAACATAAGAACATGCTGGGTTCAGTGGCCAAATAGAAAGGGAGTAAGATGTTTAGGCTAGACCTTAAAGAATTGGGAGAAGCTCACAGGCAAATAGTAAATGTGTCAATTTGGCTGGGCCTTGGTGCCCAGATGTGTGGTCGGACATTTTCTGGATGTTTCTGAGAGGACGTTTTAGATGAGATTAACATTTAAATCACTGGACCTTGAGTAAAGCAGATTGTCCTCCAAAATGCAGTCGGTCTCATCCAATAAAATGAAGACCTGAATAGAATAAAAGATTGATTTTCCTGAACAAAAGGGAATTCCTGCAGATGACCTACAGACTTGAACTGCAGCATCAGCTCTTCACCTTACAGATTTAAGGCATGCCCGCCTCCTTCCATAGACATAGGAGCCAATTCTTTAAAATAAATAAATAATTATCTGCCTTTAGAAGGCAGACAATACGGTCCTCTATATAGCAGAGAACTATTCAGTATCCTGTGATAAACCATAATGGAAAAGAATGCAGAGAAGAATATATATATATATATGTACACACACATACAACTGAATTAATTTGCTATACAGCTGAAATTAACATTGTAAATCAACTATACCCTAAAAAACTTTAAAAACAACCACTACTTTAAAAATAAATAAATGAGAGAGGAAGGGAGAAGTATGTATATATTTCAGTATATGCATATATTTTGTTTCCATTGGTTGTGTTTCCCTGGAGAACCCTGATTAGTACACAGTGTGAGTAGGGATATTCTGACAGAAGGAACAGCATGTGCAAAGGCACAAAGGCAGGAAGCTGCATTTGGCAGCCCTGGGCACCCTCAAGTGATTCAATCCATTTTTGTTTTTTGATTTTTACATGGATGAATCTTTAATGCGTATTGCTAAGTAAGTGAAGCCAGTCTAGATGGGATACATACTGTATGATTCCAACTTCATGACATTCTGGAGAAGGTAAAATCAGAGAGATGGTGAAAAGATCACTGATTGCCAGGGCTTCAGGGGAAGCATAGGGGGAAGAATAGTAAAGCACAGAGCATTCTTAGGGTGGAAAGCTATCCAGTATGATACAGAAATGGTGCACACATAACTCCATGGTTTTGTCAAAACCTGTACAAAAAGCAACACAAAAGGCAAACCCTAAAGTAAGCTGTGAACTTCAATTAATGATAAAGTGTCAGTATCAGCTCATCAATTATAACAAATGTACCACATTAATGCAAGATTATATGAAGTGAGGAAGGGATTTATTGGAATCTATACTTTGGACATGACTTTTCTATAAACCTAAAATTGCTTTAAAATATTCTATTAAAATTAAAAAACAATCAGAAAAACTCTACTTTCTTGAAATTGTCGAGCTCTATGTGTGCCACATGCTCAGTCTCTCCGTCGTGTTCAGCTCCTTGCAACCCTACGGCCCCCCAGTCTCCTCTGACCATGGAATTTTCCAGGCAAGAATACTGGAGTGGGTTGCCATTTCCTACTCCAGGGGATCTTCCTGACCCAGGGATCAAAGCTGCATTTCCTGCATTGGCAGGGGGATTCTTTACCACTGAGCCACCCAGGAGATTAGTTGACCCCTAGGGCCATCGTTCCCCTAACCCATTAGGGAAGAACCTCTAAGCTTCCTTCCTTGTCAGTCAGTTTATTTAATCCTGTTCTGAGGCACAGTCTTACTGATTGACCTGATCAGTCTATGTTTGCTTCTTCAAACTAGATTCTAGGAATTTGATCTTTTTACTCTGATCATCCTACTGCCTTTCAAAGTGAACACATTGCTCAGATTTCCCTAAAATAAAGCTTCTCAAGGAACAGTTGGAAGATTGATCAATTGGAACGAGCACAAATTTTATCCGTCACCTTGGCAGAGGCACATACAACTACCACTGCCAGGAACAAGATGTTCTCTGGACATCGTAGTCTTTTTCCCACAATTTCAACATCAATGCCCCTTGAGGAAAATCTGTATCAGTCATGATTCTCCAGGAAATAGAACAACAGGATGTATACAGTTTGAGTCCTGAGGCAGTCTGCTGGCAGAATTCCTTCTTGCCCACCATTTACCAACTCATGGAGACAGTGAGATGAGTCACAGTCATATCTTGTCAGAGAGTCTCTTTAAAGGTATCCAGGGACTTCCCTGGTGGTCTAGTTGCTAAGGATCTGCCTTGCCATGTAGGGGACGCTCGTTTGATCCTTGGTTGGGGAACTCAGATCCTACATGCTACAGAGAAACTAAGCCTGCCTGTCACAACTGCTGAGTCCACATGCGCTGACTAGAGTCTGTGCAAAACATCCCGCAAGCTGCAATTAAGACCCGACACAGCCAAATGAATGATACAAATAAATAAATATTTTTTTAAGGTATCTGAATGTATGCTTGTGCTGTGAGTGAGATTGAAGAAGCTCAAGAAACCCTTGAAAATGTTTGTAAAATTGTGAATGCGTGTACAAATATCCAGAGAAAAGATTACAGCTTGTCTCATGTCTTCAGTCTACACTCAACCCCATCCAAAGAAAATAGATAAACAGGATTAAGAAGCTTTAAGCATGTATAGAATCATGTCCTCTGCAAACAGTGAGAGTTTTAACTCTTCTTCTCTGATTTGGATTCTTTTTATTTCTTTTTATTCTCTGATTGTGGTAGCTAGGACTTCCAAAGTTATGTTGAATAGTAATCATAAGAATGGGCACCCTTGTCTTGTTCCTGATCTTAGAGGAAATGCTTTCAGTTTTTCACCATTGCTGTGAAATATATACTTCAAATAATTTAAAAAAAAAAAGAAAGAAAGAAACTTTAGCCAGCAAAAGATCATTTGGTTATATTATAAAAAAACAGACCAGAACTATAGCTCTGTGACCCAGGTAACTTGACATACATGTTTAGTGACATTCCAGAAATAATAACTTGTAAAAATGGACTCCTAGATTGCTACAGCTTCATTCTTCTTTGTTGGATTCTCTCTCCTCTTGAAGCCTTTGGCCAGATGAACACATGTCCTTTCTCTTGCCATGGCAGTATCAGGATCAAGGACCAAGCATTAGCACACTTGGATTCAAGCTGGTCTTGGCTCTGACACTCACCTGCTGTGTTTCTGACAATTCTTTCCATTGCCCTGAGCTTTGCTACATCACAAGTATTGGGTTAGATGATCTCTCTAAGGTCCTACCTGACTCTCAGGTATTGTCAGCAGTGATTCTGAATTACTGGCATCTGCATGTTGCTGGCATTGCTTCAGGCTGCTCTTCAATTCTCTGGACAGGTGACATCTTAGGTCTTCCTTCTACCTGCCCCTCTAATAAAGCTAGACAGCCATGCCGATTAGCAAAAGCCATGCAAATTATTTTAACTGGGAAAGAAATGCTACTCTGCAAAAGGAAGAATTTTAATATAACTCAAAATTATGAACCACAGAACGTAGCCCAGGCTCCTTGAGGCTGTGAATACTCACTGCTATTAGAAGAGCCATCACTGAATGATTAGGAGTAGAGAAGACCAGTGCCAATCTTGCAAGACAGTTTGAAAAGTGTTCTGATTATTATTTTTATTTCATATGACCCATTAAGTCTATTCGAAAGAGTCCTCCACAAGAGGTGAACAGTGATCATTTTTATCAGCTGTTCCACATCTCATACATGAGCTTTATTTCACAATCAAGAAATCAGTTGCTACAATGAAAGCCATGGTTTAAGACAATGAAAAAAAATTAGATTAGGAGTTCTGAGACCTGAGTCATGATCCCAGTTCATCCATTAAATAACTACGGACACAACTCCACGTGCGATGACTAGTGTGAATTCGATATCTTTCTCTCCGACCTAACTGGCAGTTCCTTGGGGTCAAAGGCCTTATCTCATCTAAACTCATCTCTGTATCCTGGCTTCTAGCACAGTATCTGTTCCTTTGCAGGCATTTAGTAAACTTGCTGGCTGAGTGGCAGAGAGAACAATGGATGAGCGAATAAAGTTGCACTCTCTTTAGGGCTCAATTTTCTTATCTATATAATATCTGCCATGTAAGGGTGTCTGGAAAATCCAGTGAAACACTCTATGTAAAGCCTCAGCCTGCCCTGGTATCAGAAGAGACAAGGTCATCGAGAAAACCACTCTCTGCTGATGGACTTGTTGTTGATAACAAACCATGGTGTTGAGGCATTAACCCTCCCAGAGGATGTTGGAATTTTTGAACTTTGTTCCAAAAGAGTCGTGAAGCTTGTATTGTCACATTCTCAGGTTGAAGGAGACATCTGGGGCCAACGTCTTCCATTCCCACCAATTACTCCGTGGTGGACACCACCCTCGACCCTCTTATCTCCAGATCCTGCATCATACTATTATTTTTTTTTTAGATTTTTTTTAATGTGGACCATTTTTCAAATCTTTATTGAATTTTCAGGTGGCTCTAATGGTAAAGAATCAGCCTGCCAATAAAAGATGCAAGTTCAGTCTCTGGGAGGGGAAGATCCTCTGGAGGAGGGCACAGCAACCCACTCCAGTATGTTCGCCTGGAGAATCCCATGGACAGAGGAGCTTGAAGGGCTACAGTTCATAGGGTTGCAACTAACACTTTTCACAGAAAGCGATCCCGGCTGCTGGAGAACGTAAGTTGCAGAAATGACCTCTATGGGGTGAATTCTCTGCAACTGCTACCTCACCCATTGCCAGTAGCTCTTAGCATGTCTCTGAATGCACCTCCCCATCTCTCCCCAAGGGCATCTTTGAATACAGACGAAAGTGTTCTGCATCACTTCCATTTTTCTGGGTGCGTAGTTTGTACACATTTTTAACTATAGATTCGTTCTCTCAGTGTTTTCATTCCATTCAAAGCAACGCTGTGACAGTGCATTATTTAGTGTATTTTGGAGAATGACAGGCAGTATATTTTAGACCAAAGAATTTAGTTCGAAGGAGGTGCGGAGTGGCAAAGGGGGTGGAAGGCAGGAATGTGTCATTTCACTGACTTTGTAGAGAGGCCAGCTTAGCACCTGCAGGTGACGGTGCAAAGTCAATTTTGGAAAAAAAAAAAAAGAAAAAAAGCAACTTTCTGATAGGCCTTGTCTGAACTCTTGTGGAGGGCATTTTGGTTGCCTCTCAACATCCTCTCAAAAATATCTATTCCAGGGGCTTCCCTGGTGGTCCAGTGGTTAAGCCTGCCAGGGAACACGGGTTCAATCCCTGGTCTGGGAAGATTCCACATGCTGTGGGGCAAGGAAGCCCATGTGCCATAAAAAGAGAAGCCACCACAATGAGAAGCTTGTGCACTGCTACTAGAATGTAGCCCCTGCTCACTGCAACTAGAAAAAAAAAAGCCCTCAAGTAGCAACAAAGACCCAACACAGTCAATAAACAAAAAAATTTAAAGGTGCCACTTTTTGAAAATTGCCAAAGTGGCCATCTGAAAGAATATTGTATACATATACACACACATACATATACACACACATATGTATATTTCAACCCCTCCCCTATTCCAGCTGTGAAACACTCAGGGATTTTGGTTGAATACACCCAACTCCTGGCTATAAGGGTTAGCCTTGATTGGAGCCATTCACAGTGACTGACTCAATAATGGGCAATGAGTTGAGGTATTAAGTCAATTAGCACATGTCAATCCCCTGATCAATCAATTCTAGTGCATGTCACCTTGGGCAGAAGATCCAAGGTAGTTTAAAAATAATAATAATAGAATAAAGAAAAGTAAGCTGCAGGACCCTCCTTCCCTCTAGCCCTGGAGGAAGCTTTGGTCCCTCTGCTGCTGGGAGTCATTCCTTCCTTCATTCTTCCCTCCAGCCTTGTTGTTTATTTTTTTCAAAGACTTTTTTCTTTATATTGGGGTTTAGCCAATTAGTAATGTTGTGACAGTTTCAGGTGAACAGTGAAGGGACTCAGTGATACATATACAGAGGTATCCATTCTCCCCCAAACACCACCTCCTAACCAGGCTGCCATGTAACACTGAGCAGAGTTCCCTTTCTACAGGGTAGGTCCTTGTTTGTTATCCATTTTAAATATATCCAGCCTTGTTTTATCAGTGATCTGTGTCTCAAGCACAGTTCAGTTCTAAGTGTTGGAGATATTGTGTCTTCAATCTCACAATCCAGTGAAACAGGCAGAAAATAAAGAAACATATAAATTCATTGTATATTGTCAAGTGAGAAGGTCTTGGAAGAAAGAAATAAAGCAAGATAAGAAAACAGAAAGTTATGGGGTGTGATACTTAAGTAATTTAAGAGAGATACAACCAAAAAAACTGAGTGTCTTGATGAGAGCGTGGGGGATTAGCCTGAGCTGAGTAATACAGGAGGAGACATTTGGAAAAGCCAGAGAGAGAATAGGAAAAAGAGATTGAACGTGCAAGACATTTTGAAAATAAGTCCATTACTTCATGACAGATTAGATTTGGGAATTTAAAAAGAAAGATGAATCAAAAATTATTTAAAGGGAGTATTTTTAAAGCTGGCATTCATATATCTTTAGTGGATCATGAAATCAATTTAATGGGTCACAACCAGATTTTTTTAATGGAGGAGATTAGAATAAAATAGATTAGAAAGCAACACACATAATAAGGGTAAGTACTATTTTACAAAATTTTATTTCAGTTGTATGTGTGTGTATGTGTGTATTGCATGTGAATGTATAACAGTCATGATGAAAAATGTATTTCTTACAGTAGATACGGTAATAAAAAAAATGAAACAATTGAGTTAGAGGTTTTTAACCTGCATCACTGTAAGATTCCGGTATCTTAAAAAAAAAAAAAAAATAGACATTAACAAATTCCAGTGGCTTTGAAGATGAAAACTTTGAGTTTAAGGTTTCAGCAGAATATCTAAACAGAAAGGTGCAAAGGCAGTTAGAAAAGTGAGTCTCGTCAGGGGAGATATCAAGGCTAGAGATAGGAATTTGGGATTTCCTGCAGAGAAATTATATTTGAAACTGTAGTAATAAATAAGGTTACTAGAGGAGAAAGTGTAGGAAACGGGGGAAATGTCAAGGATAAAGCCTTAGGCAATAACAGCATTTGGAGGAAAAGGGTGGGAAGAGAAAGCTACAAAAATGTTAGAGAAGGAACAACCAGAGGGTCAAGAAAAACCAAGAGATGAAAGACCAGGAGAGCAATGAGAGAACAGAATCTTAATCATGTCCAGTGTTCTGAAGGGTCAGGGAGGATGACATGAATTAAGAAAAGGCTGCTGGATGTACCACATAGCAACTTGCAGAATATTGATGGCTTTCAAGAGAACTCTTCTGCCAAGTGATGGAGCTACAAGCCCAGGTGATTAGAAGACAACATTTTGTAGCAAAGGGAAGCATATGGCTTCAATCTCCAGCTTCATCAGATGTTTCCAAGGAACACATCTCAGAGTCGTGGTCACACACTTATTTTGAGCCCTAGACCATTTCTTGAAGAACCTCAAATTTTTCCTCCAAGTGATGATCATCAACAACATCAAACAAGCTCCATGGGCCCAAAAGAAGTGTGTCTCAATCAAGGGATATGATTTTGATATGATTAATGCTAGTGGAGAAGTCCTGAACCTCTGGAGGGTCTCCCACTTCCTGAAGCCCTAGATCCATCCCGGGAATGCAAGGGGAATTCATCTTTGGCAAGAGACTGTTGTTTTGCTTGGGAAATTCTCAAGTGGGGCTTGTGGTCATGCAAAAGTGTACTTTGGTCCCCAAACTGGGTGAAGGGATTAAGATCATGAAGACCCAAGGCATCTACATAGCAAAAGTGGAAGGTGTGTCTACCGTGAGTGCAGAAACTGTCGTGCTGTTTCCTTATTCTCGGCTTCCTCGGAACTCAGAGATTGACCCTGTGGTCCAGGAAGGTGGAGGAGCGGGGGGAATGGGAGATGAGAGAGAAGAGTATATAAATGAGGGAAGTGTGGGGCCCCAGCAAGACTGTGGAGGCTGAGGACTAAGGAGAAAAGCAGCCTGTTGGAATCTGTGGATCAAGAGAGCGGCCAGTGATGGACTAGAGACGAGCGTACCAAGTGAAATAAGTCAGAAAGAGAGAGACAAATACCATATGATGTCACTTACACGTGGAATCTAAGTGAAAGTGACAGTGTCAGCCGTTCAGTCGTGTCCGACTCCTTGCAACACCTTGGACTGTAGCCCGCCAGGATCCTCTGTCCATGGGATTCTCCAGGCAAGAATGCTGGAGTGGGCAGCCATTCCCTTCTCCAGCGGATCTTCCCTACCCAGGGATTGAAACTGGCTCTCCTGCATTGCAGGAAGATTCTTCACTGTCTGAGCCACCAGCGAAGCTAAACTATGACCCAAATACACTTATCTATAAAACAGAGACAGACTTGAGAGAGCACAGGGAACAGACTTGTGATTGCCAAGGTGGGAGAGGGATTGACTGGGACTTTCAGGTTAGCAGGTACAAATTACTTTATATAGGATGGACAGCAACAAGGTCCTATTATATAGCACTGGCGACTATATTCAATAATCTATAGTAAACCATCAGGGAAAAAATATGAAAAAGAATACACATGTGGATGACTGAATCACTTTGCTGTACAGCAGAAATTAACACAGCATTGTAAATCAACCATACTTCAATCAAATTTTAGAGAGAGGTCGATGAATTCTAGCAGCAGCAGTGTCTCATACCCAGTTTCACACTGTTCTTTCCAAAGCTATAATTTTCCTATAACCTAAAGTCTTCAGCAAAGTTTCTTCACAGTTACAACCTATCACTACTAATAACTAACATTTATTGAGGGCTTACATTGTGCCAGCTGCTCTTCTAAGGGTTCCACATATTATTAAGCCATTAATCCTCATGGCAACTCTGGAAGGAACTATTATTATCATCCTCATTTCACTGAGAAAGAAATCCAGGTACAGAAAGGTGACATTACTTGCTTAAGACCATCATTCAGCAAGGGTCAGAGCCTGAATTTCAACTCCTGAGGTCTGACTGCAGAGTTACTTTCTGATCTTTTTTAGAGTCATGTTTGCCTGGGAAATAAATAAAGGGAGGGTCTGTGAAGCCATTTCGGGAAGGAATGTACCAGACATGTTGATGCACCACGGAGATGTAGAAATGAGTTGGCAGAGAAATCCAGGTTAATTTGGATGCAAGAGCTTGGCAATGACATTAGAATATAAGCAATTCCTGGAGAAAGGGGATACAGTGAATTGGGAGATTGGGGTTGACATACATACACTACTGATATTATGTATAAAGTAGATAACTCATGAGAACCTACTGTATAGCTCAGGGAACTCTGCTCAAAGCTCTGTGCTGACCTAAATGGGAAGGAAATCCAAAAAGGAGGGTATATATGTATACATATAGCTGATTCACTTTGCTGTCCAGTAGAAACTAATGCAACATTGTAAAGCAACTATACTCCAACAAAAATTAATTTAATTAAAAAAAAAAAAAAACAGACACAAAAGCAGTTCCTGGGAACTTCAGAAGCCCTCGGGAAGGATGCTGAGCGCCTGCAGTACGTGAACAAGGACTTTCTCTGGGGGAATCTGCAGGTGGAACGGATGAGTACCACCCCCTCAGCCCCATGAACTGTAATGACACAGGCATCGTATCTGTCACAGGGCTCAGACGCTCAGTAACGGGTTGCTATGTATGCTAAGTCTTCCTGCCATTCTTGGAGCCTCTTTCTAAGATCCCTTGAAGAACAATCCAGATTTTCCCTCAAGTACTACGATTTAGCTCCTCTTCACTGTCGATAGCTGGCAGGTCAGCAAGACGGCCCTGAGACGTGATGACTCCTTTTCTATCAGCATTACTTCTCAGGCATCTTCGCAGCCTCCTAAGATGCTTTACATTCTGCAAAAATAATTCTATGTCTACAGAGATAAATCAACCAGGACAAAAATCAGTTTTGCCCTGTTAAGAAAAAAAGATTCATGTAAATACGACTTTTGATCAAGGGAACTGAAAGCGGGTGGAAGAATAGGAAGTTTGTATGAGCAGTGAATGGTCAATTCTGCAGAGGTGAAGTGTCATGGACCTAAACAAAATGGGGCAGAATAATATGTGTTCACTGCCTGTGTGTCTGTGGAGGAGGAATGCCAATGAGAAACTTCAGTGTGGAAAGTGAAGATAACTGCCGTCCCCCCAACCCAGAAGGAAAATAAACTGCTTATCAGGCAGGGTGCGTCTATGGTATATGGTCAGCCTTATTAGCATATCTTAATTGGAATTAGACTGTCATCACAGACACATTGTACGTTAGACACTTAGGAGACAACATAGTTCATTTAAATTCCAAATGTCTCCTTCCCTACCTATTTCTTGAGTGTTTCCCTTTCGCTTTTCCTTTTCCCCCACTTTATTCATCTTCCTTCTTCCATCCACAGTCACACTCTCATTGTTTCCGTTCACTGTCCTAATCCCTCCCTTTCTACCATTACATCCGTGATATATTTCTGCAATTACCAGAAACCACTGCTTCATGTCTCTCCCTCCTCCATTTTATCTCTCCTTCCCATTATTCATCCTCATCCATCTTTCTCTTTGTCTTCCCCGCTTTCTCCCCTCTCTCTCCCTCTTTTCCTATCTACCCGTCTGTCACTCATTCACCCAAGCTCAAGCCGACATAGGAATTAATTTATAATTTAAAAAATTCTCTGCTGGTGACAAGTTCTATTCATGGAGCTTATACACAGGATGGAGGGTGGCGTAAGACTGAATGCATCCCACAGCCATTGCTCTAAGATGCAAACGTTTTCTTTCTTTTCTTTTTTTTTTTTTGGCTACACTGGGTCTTTGTTGTTGCCGTTCATTGCTGCACTGGGAACTTTCTGTATAGATGGCAAGCGGGGCTACTCTTCATTCTGGTGCCCAGGCTTCTTATTGCAGTGGCTTCCCTTGTTGCAGAGCACAGGCTCTAGGCTGGCAGGCTAAGTAGTTGTAAAGCACAGGTTTAGTTGCTCCACGACATGTGGGATCTTCCTGGGATCAAACCTGTGTCCCCTGCATTATCTTTAGAACAGGGCTGAGAGGATCACACCACTGAATATACATTTGGCCAAGACAGCGTCTCTCTTAAGGAAGACATTCTTCACCTTCAAAATGGAGCACACTGGCTCTAGAATCGCAGTCTCATCTAACTGTGCTTGCATTGCTCTGCAGTTGGCTAGCTCATTGCAGCAAGCGCTTGGCGGGTATCCTTGATCCTGAACGCAGAGGAGAGTCGTGAAAGCTATTGAACTTGGCTCCTCTACAACCTAGGAGCGAGCAGCCCCAGTTACTCCAGGACCCACAGCCGTTCTGGTGGGTGGCGTGTTTGAAAGAGACTTTCAAATAAAACAGAATAACCATACACCATACAACTGTTTCTCTCATAGACTCAATCTGGTTGTAAGAAGAATGTGCTGAGACATGAAGCATTTGGCAGGGAACACAGAAATGCTATAAATGGAGATTTCTGCTTGATCCTCCTGGGTGGTGGTCTAAACTCCAGAGCCATGCCCAGCAGCTTGTGTCTGCTGGGAACAGGGTATTAGTTATACACTGTCTTATGGGTAGAGAGTGGGGCTGTTGGAATAACTCTTCCACAAGTTTGCATAAGCATGGATCTGACCCAGGGTGGGTCTCCGGGAGCACTTACATCGTGGTGAACTTGAAGATGCCAAGTTCCAGTTAGTGCCCTCCAGGAACTCTGGACCTTGGCCCAAGGATGATTTTCGGGGTCTCCAACAGATCACTGCCAAGGGAAATTTCTCCTGAACAGACACAGAGAAGCTCCACTTAACTGGCTTTCAAAGTACTTAAGATCCAAGATTGGTTTAGGATTATTTAAAAGCAAAAACAAGGGACTGTGGAAGCCTGCCTTAAACCCACCAGACTCCAATTTCTCTAAAACTGACACTCAAGTATTTAGTTGATGGGGCTTCCCAGGTGGTCCTCCTGGTAAAGGCCCAATGCTTGCCAATGCAGGAGACATAAGAGATACAAGTTCAGTCCCTGGATGGGGAAGATACCCTGGAGGAGGAAACGGCAACCCACTCCAGTATTCTTGCCTGGAGAATCCTATGGATATAGGAGCCTGGCGGGGTGCAGTCCGAGGGTCGCAAAGAGTTGGACATGACTAAGCTACCTAGCAAGTGCACATTTAGTTGACATGGTTATAAGTCATAGGGCTAAGTGTTTATGTCTCACTTATTATATCACATGGGGCAAGTGGTTGTATATAGTATTTGTTGTTCAGTCACTCAGACTCTTTGAGACCCCATGGACTGCAGCATGTCAGGCTTCCCCGTCATTCACCATCTCCCAGAATTTGCTCAAACTCATGTCCATTGAGTCAATGATCCCGTATGACCATCTCATCCTCTGTTGCCCCTGTGGTTGGCCCCTTTACTCCTTGGTAGGATATGCCCATGAGAAAGTATATTTCTCCACCCAGAAATGGAGACAGAGCCCAAATACTGGCTCGGTGGCTCCCAACAGTCTCTCCAGATGGTTTGGGTCTCCCACTGATGTTGTGTTGTTGGGACCTGGCCTAATATTACCCTGTGTATGGAACCTGACAGTGGGTATTCCACAACTAGCCTTCTGCTGCTCCCTTATGAACAAGAAGAGGATCTTGCGCATAGAAATTAGATATGTCAGCAATCAGAACAGTAGGAAGGCTGTTGTCTGAGTCCAGAAAAATGTCCTCTCTAAGAGCCAAGAAAAATGATAGAAGGCCATGCACCATGTGATGCTGGTTTTGGGGTGTAGGTCCAAAAAAAAAAAAAACAGATCCCAAGTACATAACATCACATTTGATCTTTTCTAAGATAATTGGCATTTTCTGGGAAAAAAAAAAAAAAGTTCAGTTTTGTTGCTGTGTTTCAATGACTTCGTTAGAAGCCTAATTTGTTGGTGATATTGGAAATCAGATATTTCCAAGTTTCAAGTGAGAAATCTGAGACAAAGGTCATTAGGAGACACCACAAAGTGACTCAGGGAAAAGATAAACTTATGTATCTGGTTACTGACTCTCCAGGACTGTGTTGTGTTCATTAGATATTCCTGAGTCCTTTGTCTAAAGATTAGTTGAGAGATTATACCATAACCTAAGTCTTGTCCATTTCAAGTACTGTAATATAAAGCTACCTTGGGATACGAAGCGAAGAAATAGAAAACTCAATTAAATTTGGGGAAAGATAGAGTGTTGCAGGAATGCAGTTTCTGATACATATGTGATCAATACCCTCGTAATATCACCTTTTACATTTGCCCTTTATTTTGGCTCCTCAGAGGACAGAAGACAGTATGCCCAAATCTTCACCTCCCTCCCTTCAATAGAAAGAAGGGGATTCAGAAACGATTGTGTTCATCACCGCCTTAAGGAGGCAGGGCTTACAGGACCCCAGGGTACACTCGACTTCCGGCGCAGGGTGACTGTGTATACCAGATTGCCCAAGGCACTTCTGTCTTCAAATATCCTGTTCCAATATCACCATATGTGCTCTCTTACTTCTTAGACCAGCCTGGCTGGGCTCCGGAAGACATGGAACCCAGTCTCAGCTTTTATATTCAGCTAAAGCCTTTGACTGTGTGGATCACAATAAACTGTGGAAAATTCTGAAAGAGATGGGAATACCAGACCACCTAACCTGCCTCTTGAGAAATATGTATGCAGGTCAGGAAGCAACTGTTAGAACTGGACATGGAACAACAGACTGGTTCCAAATAGGGTAAGGAGTACATCAAGGCTGTATATTGTCACCCTGCTTATTTAACTTCTATGCAGAGTACATCATGAGAAACGCTGGGCTGGAAGAAACGCAAGCTGGAATCAAGATTGCCGGGAGAAATATCAATAACCTCAGATATGCAGATGACACCACCCTTATGGCAGAAAGTGAAGAGGACCTAAAAAGCCTCTTGATGAAAGTGAAAGAGGAGAGTGAAAAAGTTGGCTTACAGCTCAACATTCAGAAAACAAAGATCATGGCATCTGGTCCCATCACTTCATGGGAAATAGATGGGGAAACAGTGGAAGCAGTGTCAGATTTCATTTTTTTGGGCTCCAAAATCACTGCAGGTGGTGACTGCAGCCATGAAATTAAAAGACACTTACTCCTTGGAAGAAAAGTTATGTCCAACCTAGATAGCATATTCAAAAGCAGAGACATTACTTTGCCGACTAAGGTCCATCTAGTCAAAGCTATGGTTTTTCCTGTGGTCATGTATGGATGTGAGAGTTGGACTGTGAAGAAGGCTGAGTGCCGAAGAATTGATGCATTTGAACTGTGGTGTTGGGGAAGACTCTTGAGAGTCCCTTGGACTGCAAGGAGATCCAACCACTCCATCCTGAAGGCAATCAGCCCTGGGATTTCTTTGGAAGGAATGATGCTAAAGCTGAAACTCCAGTACTTTGGCCACCTCATGCGAAGAGTTGACTCATTGGAAAAGACTCTGATGCTGGGAGGGGTTGGGGGCAGGAGGAGAAGGGGACGACCGAGGATGAGATGGCTGGATGACATCACTGACTCGATGGACGCGAGTCTGAGTGAACTCCGGGCATTGGTGATGGACAGGGAGGCCTGGCGTGCTGCGATTCACGGGGTTGCAAAGAGTTGGACACAGCTGAGCGACTGAACTGAACTGAACACATTAAGCAAGTGTCACTGACCAGCTATGCCCGTCAGTGTAATCACAAAGCAAACACCATCTCTGCACTAAAGGAACTTAGAAAAGTGGCAAAGACGAGTCTGTAAAAGAAAATCATACCAATTATAAGGCACAATGCAGCTGTGATGGTGGAACCGTGAACAGTGGGTATGGGCACCATGGATTTCAACACGAGGGTAGGAGTCAGCAGTTCATGGGAGCCAGCATTTGAACTGGCTTTGAGGGGTGTGCGATTAACCTGGCAGGCGAACATGAAGGGGGAGCATTTCCAATGGGGAGAACAACGTGAAAGTCGGTGAAGTAGCAGAGCGTTTTTGGAGAAAAGTCAAGGTACCATACTCATGTGTAGGAGAATGTGTAGGAGAGGAAGCATATGAGTAGAAGAGACTGTACCTGCAAAGGCAGATTGTGCCCAGACTTTGAAGTACCTGGGACGCCAGGCTGAGGTGATAAGACTTCATTCTTCATACACTGGAGCATCAGTGAGTGTTTTCTAAGCAGACTAAACAGCGGGACACAATCTGAACTTTAGAAAAGAGATGGGAGGAGAATGTGAATGGGAGATCAATTTAAGGGTGGTTTCTGCAATGGCCACCAGGGGGCACACTCACACTGACAATTTGGGACAGAAAAGCAGCAGGCCGAGTGGGTACAGGATCCAAGAACCCGAGCAGAACACAGATGAGAAGGGGTGGAGGCGAGTAGGGTAATCTAGGGGGAACTTAGAGCTAGAGGCATGGAATTTTATCATTTTAGGCAACTTGAGATGGATATGTTATATGGGCAAGAGATAATGGAAAATCACATTTATTGAATTCCTAATACATATCACTATTGGAGAAGGGAATGGCAACCCACTCCAGTATTCTTACCTGGAAAACTCCATGGACAGAGGGATCTGGAGGTCTATAGTCCATGGGGTCACAAAGAGTCAGACACGACTGAGCAACTAACACTCCACAACAACACGCCACTGGAGAAGGGAATGGCACCCCACTCCAGATTCTTGCCTGGGAAATCCCATGGGTAGAGGAGCCTGGTGGGCCACAGTCCTTGGGGTCACAAAGAGTCAGACACGACTGAGCCACTTTCACCTCAGTATATATCAGAGACAGTTGCTAGGTGCTTTTCTTTATATATATATACAATTTTTATTATTTTTTGGCTGCACCAAGCAACATACAGGATCTTAGTTCCCCAACCAGGGATCAAACCCAGGCCCCTTCCGTGGAAGCACGGAGTCCCAGCCACCGGACCACCAGAGAAGTCCTGCTCGGTACTTTTCTACTATTTCTTATCTATACATGATTTCTACATGATGACTACATATAGTCTCATTTTATAGCCAGTAAATCTATCTGAAAAGTTCATTCACTGAGACAGTTATTGAGCATCAACACCATGTCACGCATTCATCAAAGCCCTTGGGTTTTCACTAAGTGAGCGAGATAACCCCGTCTCTCAGGAGGTATATGTGACATGGTGGGGGTGGGTGTCAAAAAAGCGAGGGAACAAATAAACGAAGTGATTCAGATAGTGAGAATCGCTATCCGGATAATAGCCTGGTAGTGTGATCAAGTCCAGCAGAGAAGCACTTCCTATAAACAGGTTGATAAATGAAGTCCTCTCTGTGCAGGGGCCACTGAGCTGGAATCTGAACGGTGAGAATGAACCAAGAAGTGAAGATCTTCCTGGAAAAGAGGATTCCAGGCAGGGAGAACAGCAAGGGCCAAAGACCCCACGGAGGGAATAAACTTAACATTGTCCTGCGACAAAAAGGCCTGAATAGGCTGGGTGTATTGAGAAGGGGTAGATTGGTAGCTGAACTGGAGATGTAGGTGGTAGACCAATCCCAAAAGGTCCCATAGGCTATTATAAGGAATTTGAATTTTATTTAAACTTATAAGGGTCCAGGCCGATACTCAGCATTTGCAGGGCTCAGCACAAGACTTTATTTATTTATTTTATTTTTGTCTGCACTGCGTCTTTGCTGTTGTGTGTGGGCTTTCTCTAGTTGTAGCACGCAGGGGTTGCTCTTTAGTGGCAGTAGGGGGGCTTCTCATCGTGGTTCAGGGGCTCTACAGCACAGGCTCAGTAGCTGTGGCACACGGGCTTAGCTGCCCTGAGCCACTGTGGATTCTTCCCAGACGAGGGACTGAACCCATGTCCCCTGTATTGACAGGCCGATTCATCATCACTGAACGACCAAAGAAATCCTGGACAAGGGATTAAGGGGAAACCTCAACCTTCCCAAGTTTCTCTTCCACTCTGCTCCATCCTGCACCATAAGTGGTTTCACACATGTGTGTGTGTAGACACCCTTAACCCCACGTGTAAGCTCTGTCATCTGTCCCCTCAAACAGACATCCCTTGTTCACCCCTCAAGCCAAGAGTCCAGGTGATCCATCCTTGGGAGGATAAACCTGGTGATGGGAAGGATCCCTCCAAGAAGGATGCTTAGGCCTCTTTGGGCAGAAAGTCCCTCATACCCAAAGTGTGGTCTAGGAGGGGCTTGAGCTCCAGGCAAGAATGTCCTCTTGGCCCCTTGGACTTCCTCCAGAACAGAGCCCTCTAGAATTTCAGGACCCAAGACACAGGCCCAGGTTATCCCAGTCTAAAGGGATATTACCCAGATCTATGTGACTTCAATTCCCAGCTGCTTTTCACTAAACATGTTTACTATGTTAGTGGGATCTCCTCTGAGACTCGGGTTCACTAAATCTAACATGCCCAGACATCCCATAAACACGGGAAGTTAAATGGTGCTGAGCTGGACATTCTGGGCCAACACCTAGGTCTTTACAAGCTTCTGGCCCAAATTACAAACTGGCAAAAAAAAAAGAAAAAATCTATGTAGGAACATAGTTGGTACTCAACCCAAAAGTGTTGACAGCTTTCAGTTTTTCAGGGTTTTCAAACCCTCAAACAATTCTTTTTTATATCCTACACTGTGAACTCATAGACATCCTTGCTAATTAACACTCCCAGGAATCCTCTCCCTAAAAGTGACTTAGTAGGGGTCTCCTTCAAACCATCAGCCCCACCACTTGCCTCCACCCTGGCACAGATATCACACCACAAAGTCTTTTCTTCATCCATATCCACTGTTAGAGTACTAATAACCTGCAAAGAGACATCTCTACTAACACCTAGTGGGCAGCTGAATGCCAGTGAAAACTGGTTGACTTCATGAGGAAGCTGAGACACTTCAGCTGTCAGCAACAGAGGGCGTTGCTCCATCACAGTGGTCCCTGGGTTCAGTCTGTAGGGCAAGCTTCATTCACGAGACTTACATCAGGAATAAACTATTCTGTGAGAAGTGGAGATCAGAGTCTTGATTGACCTATTGGAGAAAGAATAGGTGAGGAAAAGTATATTAGTTGCCTACTGCTGTGTAACAAACTAGTGGCCCAAAACAGTGATATTTATAATTTCACGTAGTTTCTGAGGGTCAGGAATCTGGAAGTAGCCAGGGTGGGTGGTTCTGGCTCAAGGTCTTTTATAAGGCTGTGGTCCCAATTTTAGCCAGAGCTCCTATCAGATTAGACTGGGGCTGAGAATCTGCTTCTAAAACGGCTCACTCACTCACATGACTGGTGAGGTGATGCTGAATGTGGGCGGGAGGGTTCGTCACTATGTAGAGCCTTCATTGGCCTGTTGGAGGGCCCTTACGACCTGGAAGGTTGTCATTAAACTACATAAAGCTCCATCTCTGGGGGGAAGAGAAAAAGCATGGATAGTCCTGTGGGAGTTCAGGTTGGGTAGAAGAAAAGGTAAGTGAAATGGACCCGCCAGATACCTGTCAATACTTGGGCAAGTTACTTACCATCTCTGCCACCGTTTACTTATCTGACACATCAAGCTCATACTGGTACCTATATACTTAGTAGCACCTGCGTGCTCAGTGTATGTCCAACCGCGACCCCATGGACTATAGCCTGCCAGGCTCCTCTGTCCATGGAATTTTCCAGGCAAGAATACTGGAGTGGGTTGCCACTTCCTCCTCCAGGGGATCTTCCCAATCCAGGGACTGAACTCAAGTTTCATTTACCTTCCAAATTGGCAGGCAGACTTTTTACCACTGTGCCACCCAGGAAGCTCCCATATACTTAATAGGGTTGTTTTAAGGTTGAAATGGATTGACATTGAAAAATCCTTAGAATGATGCCTAGCATATAGTATGTGCCATATGAGTGTCTTTTACAAATAAATCAGTAAATCAGTCAGCAAACCCATCAATAAATCAACAATACTGATAACCCTTCCTATTTTTATTCTTGTCTGAGTAATCTTCTAATCCTAGTTACACTGGGAAATTGCCTCTACTCTTTGTCCCCATCAGTTTTCTATCTGAAAGTTCCAGGAGGATAGAGTTGTCAGGATTGCTATATAGGACACCTAGCAATCGTTGTAAATCTCTCTCATGGACTTGGAATGATTTGCTGGCATGTCTGTATCCTGTCTTCATTGCGAGCTTTCACAGAAGCTCTGTTTTCTTTTCCATGCTCCCTGTGCTTTGTACAACATCCAGCTCACAAATAAATGGACACACCCATATGACATTAATAATGCTATTTTTGATGATGATGATATAAAGGCTTCCAGAATCACCAAGAGGCCTCCTGGAACGTCTTTCCACAGGCGGGGCTGCAACATCGCGTCTGGGTGGACCCTCCTCCTGCTGCGGGAGTGCTATTTTTAACTTGGGAGGGTAGATGACTGGCTGTTTCCAAAGGGTGGTTGAGAACACGGTGGCCATGACCCTTTAGAATTGGAGGTGGTGGGGGAATGTACATAATGGGGAAAACTATGTTCCTTTTTCTGGCTCTGTTCTTTACCACTGTCCTGCCTGATTCCAGTTCCCTCGTATTGCCTTCTTTCAGGTCAAAAATTTTAAAAAAGAAAAAATAGAAAAAGAAAAAAAAAGTTTTTGAATGGGGCATAGTAATGAAAATGCACATTTTTTTAATTACATCAGAAAGCCTGCTAAGGGGCTGAGAGCTTTGGGAATCTGGCGATATAACTAAAGCAGGTTAAGATTTAGCTATTCTGTAGTAAAACCACATTTTTACTTAATATCATTTAAAATGAAATACCAGTTTTACAAAATGAAAGGATCTACCACAGAGTATTGGAATGATCTTGTGAGACTTTCATGTAATTTTTAATTGGTTTGGCTGTTTCCTAATTCATTAATTAAAAGGATTATAGGAACACGACCATGCTATATCTACCATCGTTTTTTCCTAAATAAAATTGAATATCTTTTGTAATAAAGTTGAATTGATGGTTCTCCTCTCCCACCCACCCCCCCCCCAGAAAAAAGATATTTCTCCAAAATGACCTTGATCTAACCCTTTCTATAAACTAGATCCAGCTGCAGCTAAGTATGTCTAATAGAGCACAAGCAGGGTGGTGATGTTTTGACATAAGAACTCTGGTGTCCCTAGGGGCTCACGGTGGGAAATTTGCCAATCTTCCACATCTGATTCCTCTCTGCAGGCAGCCTTCCTTTCTGCTGAAGTGGTGTGAGACCTGCAAATTAGAACGCTAAGTCTTTCCCTGACATCTAGTGTCAATGTGTGAAATAACAGACCAGGAACCAGCCACTCTTGAGGATGAAGACACTCATCACTGAACACTCCTTAAGGGTTGGCTCTTGGCCCCAGCCCTGAAAGATCCATCAAGAAGCAGCTGGCAACTTCACACCTCACAGGTAGCCCTAAGACAGAAGGGTCGAGGAGGGATCTGAAACATGGAGATGCATTAATTTCCTTCTTGTAAAATAAGCCTGATTGACCCAAGACTGACATAGCATCCTTTGGGCTGATAAATAAATAGATAAATAAATCTTCTGGCTGGAAAAAAAAAAAATCAGAAATCACGGCTTCTGTCTTCATAAACTGTTTTCTTATTGCAGGTCCTTTTATTCTGAGTCCTCTCCAACTCATTCTCTGCCTTCACCTGACCTTTTTACTCTTGATTTCTCTGCTATATGGAATTTTTACAGAATGTACAATATAGAGATGGAGAAAAAGATGGGTGGGAGTGGTTTTTGACTTCCGTTTCTTGACACTTGCTACCTAGCACTAGTAATGATGTACTGTATCTTTTAGCAGAGGGATCATTGGCCACTTGTGTTTCAGTTTTTCAGCCTCCTTGGCTGATGACGTCATTGATGTAATTGAGAAGGTATCATCTCTGCTCTGAAAATGACTGCCAGGACCATCCTGTCAAAAATGCTGCAGGACCCAAGGCTCCTGTACTACAGTGACCATAAGGAAATTAGAATCATCTGGGAAATAGACCCAGCCAGTTAGGGGAGCAGGGAAGAGGGGAAGCTTCTGGAGAATCAAAACCAACAACATCAAGAGAAGAATGAGAGGCTGTGAGTAACTTGTCTGTGCCCTCCTCCAGGCAGCCCACTGAAATCACTTCAGTACAGTTGATATGTGATCACGGATCTCTTTAGATTACATGAAACTGACTCAGTAACCCATAACAGACTTCAACAATATTCCCTGCCAAGAAACCCCCTGCAAATATAGCCTATATCCCTGATGCTTCAGTGGAAGTCTATTTCTCCTTCATCTTAAGTTAAAAGTCTTTCATCCCTTCTCTTGTTTAATCAGTTCAATGAATATTTATTCAGTGTCTTCTACATGATCCAGGCAACGTGGTGGACTGCAGGCAAACAATGGAACAAAAAGTCATTGAACAAGCACTCCAGGTACTTACAGTCAAGGGCGGTGATGGAGGGTGGGAGATGTGTATAAGAGACAGCTGTTGCCCCTGTGGTTGGCCCCTTTACTCCTTGGTAGGATATGCCCATGAGAAAGTATATTTCTCCACCCAGAAATGGAGACAGAGCCCAAATACTGGCTCGGTGGCTCCCAACAGTCTCTCCAGATGGTTTGGGTCTCCCACTGATGTTGTGTTGTTGGGACCTGGCCTAATATTACCCTGTGTATGGAACCTGACAGTGGGTATTCCACAACTAGCCTTCTGCTGCTCCCTTATGAACAAGAAGAGGATCTTGCGNCGGTGATGGAGGGTGGGGGGGTTGGGAGGAGGTTTGGGAGAAATGCCTGGGTTAATTAGATCATGTGTCAGTAGTTTTTATGATTTGGACCCAACTCAGAGCCCCTGAAACCATTATTTCTCTGTTTCACAGCCCAGAGATCTCTAAAGCTCTCCTGGTTGCTTTTTACAACATCTTGCTCACTTTCTGTCTCTAAGTAATCATGATCACGTCTGGTAGGAGGCTCCACCAGCTTCTGGGCTCTGTATATAGATTGGTCAGGTGAGCCCACGGTCCATAGGCAAGCAGCGTGGGCAGGGGGACAGGTCAGGCAAGAATGCCAACACCCCTCCCTCTGAGTTACAGTGTTCCTGCCTGATGGGGAACAGGGTTGGGTCTATTCTCTCTGCAGTCTTGACTCTGATTGTTCTAGAAGTTACCCAGTAGCTACTTCAGGTAAATAGCCCTACACACCTGTGTGATGGGCAGCAAGAAGCCTCCTCCAATGACATCTCATATATTTCTCCTGGTGATCTGCCTGATCCGCATCTATGATGCAGCGTATTGCCTCATGCATGTAAATAATAAATTCTTTAGCCTTTTAAAAAAAAAAAAAAAACCAGCAAATTTCCTAACAGCAGCCTTGTTACCACAAATTTCAAGAAGCTAATTCCAAAAAAGGGAGGGGGATGCAAGGAATATAAATAAGGAAAAGATAGGAAAATCAATAAACACTAAAGGTCAACAACTGTCCCCAGAAAACAGCAAAAATATCTTTGAAGACTGATTTTTTTTCTTTATTATTTTTCAGAGATGAGACTTCAAGTGAGTATATGTAAGTCTCTCACTTGGACGAACATGGTGAATTTGTCTAAAATATGGTGAAAATTGTGCTGACCTCATTGGAAGAAACACCTTTTTTAAAAATCCCTCTGTATTTCAAATTTAGTGGCTCCAGAATATATATTTGTGAGCCAAATGGCACAGAGAAAGACTCCCTTGAAGCTCAGAATAGGAAATTTTTATGTTTTTTTAAGCACATTAGTTCTTTTTATTTTAGTTTAATCCATTTTGCAATCCAAAGGTTTTCCTTCAACATAACGAATGATGCTAGCCATCATTAGAAAATCTAGAGAAAGTAGAGAAGAAAATACAGATATTAAGTTGAAGTACATGCCACTTTTTTAATTGTCCTGATGGATAGCCCCATATGTTTAGGGCATACATGGCAAAAATAGAAACTCAGATCCTTGGGGAGAGAGGAAATGTATAAACAACTAAAGTTCAAGCAGTGTGATTTGAAAACCAGCATCTGTCCCTCTCATCCAGAGCTTCTCATAATTTACTACAGAGTAAACAGCAAGTATCGATTTCTGCCCTTCAGCTTTCTGATCTGCCATTTATCACTGTTTACCTCCCAGAGACTCGATGCCAGAAAAGCACTGTTCATCGGGTCTTTTCATAACAGCATATTAAAAGCTACAGAAAAGGCAGAGTTCAATTAGCTTCATGTCATGATGCCTTCCCCAGCCAGTCAGCATTCAGGGTCAACCTAAAGCCAGTTTTTCTCCTCCTGAACCGCTTTTTCTATTTTTTTTTTTTTTAATTTTTTATTTCTTTCTTTATTTTTCATTGCACTGCATGACATGCAGGATCTTAGTTCCGCCACTGGGGATGGAACCCACGCCACCTGCATTGGGACATGGAGTCTTAACCACTGGACCACCAGGGAAATCTCACCTCCTAGACCATTTTAAAAGGGAAGATTCTTGGAGAAGCTCTTGTAACTAGCTCTAGTATATTTCTATTTTTTAACCCATATATTTCTTTTTGCTCAGCCTTCGCAGTATTATGAGACTTTCTAGGCTGACTGTGAAGAACTTTTTTGAGAGGACAACTGAACTTTATATGAAAACATAGTAGCAACACCCCCCCCCATTCCTTAACTAAAAGTGTTTCAAAGATGTCCCACTTTGCTCAAAGGGCCAAGATCTGTTATCATCTGTACACTGTGTCCAGTTCTCACGAAACTCATTTAACCAAAGATTTAGTAGAATCAAAGTTATAGAAAGAGGTTGGAAAAAGCATCAGATAAAACTTGCCTCAGAAAGTTAAATGCCTAAACCTAAAGTCAGAAAGGAGTTTCTTATGTAAAAATTTCAAAGGACTGGTAGAGGCTCCCTGGAACTTCAAATGAAGGACATTTGAGGGCTGGCCCAAGCGCCACAGACAAGACTGAAGTGATTCACTACTATATATAAAATAAATAACTAATAAGGAACCACTTGGGGCTTCCCTGGTGACTCAGCCGGTAAAGAATCTGCCTGCAATGCAGAAGACAAGGATTTGATCCCTGGGTCAGGCAGATCTCCTGGAAAAGGGAACTGCAACCCACTCCAGTATTCTTGCCTGGAGAATCCCATGGACAGAGGGGCCTGGTGGGCTATAGTCCATGGGATCACAAAGAATCAGACTTGACTGAGAGACAGCATAAGAAACTGTACTCAATACTCTGTAATGACTTATATGGGAATAGAATCCTAAAAGATGGGTGTATGTATAACTGATTCACTTTGCTGTATAGCAGAAACTAACACAACATTGTAAATCAACTATACTCCGATAAAAAAGTTAATTTAAAAACTTTTGAAAATAGACATAGTCAAACAGAGAGATATCTAGTTTTTTCTCGTTTCCAGAGAGATTTTCCCCCCCAGAAGTGTATGAGAAGTCTGGCCACTCTATTTCCTTACCAGCATCTGAAAACATTGTCTTTTTCATTTTACCCAGCCCAGCTTCCCTGGTGGCTCAGAGGTTAAAGCATCTGCCTGGAATGCAGAAGACCCGGGTTCGATCCCTGGGTTGGGAAGATCCCCTGGAGAAGGAAATGGCAACCCACTCCAGTACTCTTGCCTGGAGAATCCCATGGACGGAGGAGCCTGGTAGGCTACAGTCCATGGGGTCGCAAAGAGTCGGACACGACTGAGCCACTTCACTTCACTTCACTTCTTCATGAGAGTTGAATAGTATAATTTATGGTTTTACAGATTGTTTCCTCACCAAATAAAAAATACTGAACTCCACCCCACCACCCCTCACCAAAAGAAAAAGGGCGTTCTGATTAATTGGTAGTGTCTGCCAAGAGGAGGGCAAAATGTTGACTCTGGTCTAAATTACCCAAGATGGGGCACGTTTTCATCTCTTAAGTTTGCTCCCAATCTTCCTCCATTTTGCATTCTAGTTCTATCTTTCCCTTATCCCCTATAAATCCCTTGTAAAGACCTTTCAGAATCATGCCCCACCTTAGTCTTCTCGTCCTGAGACATCAAAAACCTTTTCATCTTTCATCCTGGCACCTATTTTCCAACCCTTTAATCATCTTTGTTGCAAGTTCCTACAGTCACACCAAACTCTTCACATCCCTTTGAACCGCGGTGACCGATGCTGAACACAGTCCTCTAATTCAGACTATAATCTGACTAAGTCAGAATATAGGGAAACTATTGCACTCATTCACATATTTCTCCATACATCCTAGTATCCACGTGGGCTTGTTCATGATATCACCTGACTCCTGTTCATGCCAGGTTCCTGTTGCCTGTGTCTAGGCATCGTTCTGGATCCCCCGTTGGTGAGATGGATGTTCAGAAGCTTAACCTCAAAGTAGTTTGTCCCAAAGTAGTTTGTCTCCATTTTGAGGATAACAGTATTTGGACAAAAGTAAAAGCTTTTCTCTTTAAAAAGGAAAAAAAAGTCTTTAAAAAGGAAAAAAGACAAGCACTTTTAAAACAAAAGCAGATGTTAAACATGTCCAAAGGGAAAGTTTGTAAAAGGTAACATTTCTGATATGCAAATTTAAGCAAATCGGATATTTTTAACAAGAAGTTTTGTAGGATACCAAATTAAAACTCTGAGTGTGCCCTGGATCCATGCCCTGTTCTCTTGTCATCCTTCCATGGTTACCCCACCTCAATGGCCTTGTTATCCCATGGAGAAACAAGATTGGGTCTAACACAGACAAAAAAAAAATGACACTAATTTGAGGAAGCTAAATGTGGCCATAAAATCATTTAAAAGTAAAATTTTAAGGGAGGGACAGCTGAATTAAGAAGTGTCCCCTGTCCCAAGCAAGTTGATCCAGAATTGACAAATGTGCCCAGAAAAATATGCATGCTGATCCCACACAATCAGTTTCAAATTCCTAACTCAAAGTTGGCCCTCTTTGCAGCAGAAACCCCAATCTACCTTTCCAAATAAGTCACTTGCCCTAGCCAGCTTTCCCACCCTCATGCTTTTTTCAGCCCACCCTTCTGAACCAGCTTCCCTCTTTCTCCCATAAGTATAACTTCCAAAATTTTACCTGCCCTTCAAATTCATCTCAGATGCTCCTCAGAGGCATGAGCCCACAGAGCACAGGTGGGTGAGGGTCAGAGCAGATTTCTCTAAGACAGTCTAAAAGGATGTGTTATATAGGAAATCCATGGAAGGCTCCAGGGGAAATTGTCAGTGTCCCAAATTTCATGAAAAAAAAAAAAGAAAAAGTATGCACATTTTGCAGAGATGGGTTTTTTAAATCAAATTTAATGACCCCAAGAAGGTTTTTAAACACCCACTTGTGGCATCTTTGGGATTCCTGGTAGCTCAGATGGTAAAGAACCCACCTGCAGTGCAGGAGATCTGGGTTCAAACCCTGGGTCAGGAAGAGCCCCTGGAGAAGGGAATGGCTACCTACTCTAGTGTTCTTGCCTGGAGAATTCCATGGACAGAATTGAGTCTGTGGAGTCACACAGAGTCAGACACGACAGAGCAACTAACACATAAGAGCCTATATCCCCACTTCCTTCTCAGTATTAATCACGCAACGCCTGCATTGGGACAAGTTGTCCAGTTCTCCTTAGATGGAGTCTGTAACCCATCAAGTTACCCCCCAGCACCTCCCCTGGCATCTCTCACACAATTATATTAAACATCTGCTAATTGCCAGGCAGAGTGCTCCATGCTGACAGTAATAAATAGGTGGATTCTCTGCCCTCGAAAGGAAGCCGTGCAGTTAAACCCACAATTAAAATAGTTCGTGAAAAGCATTCTGATGGAATATGCATAGGGTATTATGAAGACGTTGACAAAGGGCATCCCAGTAGGGCCTGGGTTTTGCCTGGCCACTCTTCCGGAGATGAGGAATATGCTGAGTCTTGAGGAATCAGGAGGAGGCAGGGAAAAGAGAGTAGAATGGGAAAAGACTCCCCACAGTGTGGAGTAAGTAGTCCATTTTAGTCCCAGGATAGAATGAGGTTGGAGAGGAAAGGTGGTGATGAACGGGTTCTGAATTTTATCATGAACAACACGAAGGCACCGAGGAAGGGTTAAAAGCAGGGAAAGGATATGATGGTATTTGCATTTTAAGCAATCATCTTTGCAAGAGCGTGGAAAATGAGTTAGAGCCATGAATTCTTAAGAGACTTTTCAGCTACTTTAAATAAGTACTATTAAAGGTCTAAACTAATATCACAGCAAAATGGTTAGAAATAAAGGGAAAGAGTCTAGAAATATTTAGGAGTTAAAATCAACAAGGTGCAGTTACTAATTGGATGTAAAAAATGAGGGCGAAGGCGGAATCATGAATGATACTCGGGTTTCTAGCATCTAAGAGCATCTAAGCGACGGGTGGTTGTTTCCTGAGACTGGGGACACGCAACGGGGAGGAACATACTGGGTTCTGTCGAATTCTTGGTGCTTATGGGACTGGAGCCAGAAAATTGATCTGAGTCAAGATGCAGATTTTGAAATCATTACAAGATCAGTGGTGATTCATTGTATGAATTTTAATTAAGTCTCTCATGCAGAATACAGAGATGAAATAAGGGTTCAAGGAAAACCAACTAAATAAACAAAAACAGATCGTTCACTGGACTAAAGAATCTAAAGGATCCATTGACCCATAAGAGACCAATTGTTTCGGAATGATGAGGGGAGAAGAAGATTGGCTTGAGTGAGTCTGTAAAAAGTGAGTGAGGAGTCAGGCTGGAAAACCAGTGCCCTTAGACCAGTGAGAAGGCTTTTCCCAGGCCAGTGTATTATGGCTCTCTCTGCCCCTCCCCTAGCCACATGTCTACGTCGACAAGAAGTCCTTGAACTTGGATTAAAGGAGCATTCCCAGTGGAGCCCACACTCTCCTTCCAGATTATATTCAGATTATTCAGGACCCCAAGTTCCCTGCCCAAAAGTCCCCAAGCTCACTTGTAGCCTCCCTGCCCTGTGCTTCCTCTCAAGTCCACTCCATACAAAGGCCAGACCATGTCATGAGTGTGCATGCTCTTGGCCCAAGAACTGGCTGAGGGGTGGCCATTTGCAGGATGAAGAAGATAGGAAAGCTGGACTTGAATGTGTGGGCCAGGGTCTCCACAGTCAAGCCCTCAAGGTCCCTCAGGATGACGGATGGAGCCATAAGTGAGGGGTAAAGAAGGCAGGCTGGGAAGCAGAGACCAAGCACAAAGCCTCCTCTGCAAAACTATGTTCTACCCCAGAACCCCCAGGACTCTGACAATTCTAAACCTAATCCTGACTTTCTAGACATATATTTACCAAGGTAGAACCATAGAATACACTCTTTATTTAGCAGCTCATTAACTTGATGTGTAACGTTTAAATATTTAGACATGGGAATTGTCTGGCAGACCAGTGGTTAAGGCTCCACATTCTCACTGCCAAGGGCAATTCAATCCCTAGTTGGGTAACTAAGATCCCACAAGCTGCAAAGCACAGCTAAATAAATATTCAGGCAAGGTGTGCAGACCTCCATTTGTACTCTCACTTGGGGCCCCACAGACAGCAAGAGATAAAGTATTAGGGTAGAAAAGAGTGTTTTATTTTCTTTTTCTTACAACAAGACAAAATTAAACATATTTTATCCACAAGAGAACATTTCCAGTAAAGAGAGAGAGGTTGGAGAAACAGGAAGAAGGGATGTGCCCAAGAGTATCCTTAAGGAATTAAGATAGCATGAAATTCAAAAACTAGAGGTAGGAATGGGAAGGTTCAAGGAAAGGTCATGGGAATGAGTGGCTGAAATGAAGTTAAGAGTTGTCTGCAGTTAAAGGTTGTCGCATTTAGCACTATTCACAATAGACAGGACATAGACAGATGGATAAGAAGATGTGGTACATACATACAATGGAATATTATTCAGCCATAAGAGGAATGAAATCGCATCATTTGTAGAGACATGAATGGACCTAGAAACTGTCATATTGAGTGAAGCAAGTCAGAAAGAGAAAAACGAATATCATACATTAATGTATACATGTGAAATCTAGGCGGCCGCGACGGCACACAAGCGCGGCCTGGAGGAGCTACCCCGGGCTGGAGGTCAGGGGCGGTGGCTGCACTTTGCTGGAGTAGCTGTGAAGAGAGACCCCACAACCAAGGTAAGTGAAACCCAAGTAAGACAGTAGGCACTGAGAGAGGGCATCAGAGGGCAGACAGACGGAAACCACAATCATAGACAACAGGCCAATCTGATCACACAGACCACAGCCTTGTCTAACTCAATGAAACTAAGCCATGCTGTGCGGGGCCACCCAAGACAGATGGGTCACGCTGGAGAGGTCTGACAGAATGTGATCCACTGGAGAAGGGAATGGCAAACTACTTCAGTATTCTTGCCTTGAGAACCCCATAAACAATATGAAAAGGCAAAAAGATAGGACACTGAAAGATGAACTCCCCGGGTCGGTAGGTGCCCAATATGCTATTGGAGATCAGTAGAGAAATAGCTCCAGAAAGAATGAAGGGATGGAGCCAAAGCAAAAACAATACCCAGTTGTGAATGGGACTGGTGATAGAAGCAAGGTTCAATGCTGTAAAGAGCAATATTGCATAGGAACCTGGAATGTTAGGTCCATGAATCAAAGCAAATTGGAAGTGGTCAAACAGTAGATGGCAAGAGTGAACATTGACATTCTAGGAATCAGTGAACTAAGATGGACTGGAATGGGTGAATTTAACTCAGATGACCATTATATCTACTACTGCGGGCAGGAATCCCTTAGAAGAAATGGAGTAGCCATCATAGTCAATAAAAGAGTCCGAAATGCAGTACTTGGATGCAATCTCAATCAGTTAGAACTGGACATCGAACAACAGACTGGTTCCAAATAGGACAAGGAGTGTGTCAAGGCTGTATATTGTCATCCTGCTTATTTAACTTATATGCAGAGTACACCATGAGAAACGCTGGACTGGAAGAAACACAAGCTGGAATCAAGATTGCTAGGAGAAATATCAATAACCCCAGATATGCAGATGACACCACTCTTATGGCAGAAAGTGAAGAAGAACTAAAGAGCCTCTTGATGAAAGTAAAAGAGGAGAGTGAAAATGTTGGCTTAAAGCTCAACATTCAGAAAACGAAGATCATGGCATCTGGTCCCATCACTTCATGGGAAATAGATTGGGAAACAGTGGAAACAATGTCAAACTTTATTTTGGGGGGCTCCAAAATCACTGCAGATGGTAATTGCAGCCATGAAATTAAAAGACGCTTACTCCTTGGAAGGAAAGTTATGACTAACCTAGACAGCATATTTAAAAGCAGAGACATTACTTTGCCAACAAAGGTCCGTCTAGTCAAGGCTATGGTTTTTCCTGTGGTCATGTATGGATGTGAGAGTTGGACTATAAAGAAAGCTGAGCACTGAAGAATTGATGATTTCAAACTGTGTTGGAAAAGGCTCTTGAGAGTCCCTTGGACTGCAAGGAGATCCAACCAGTCCATCCTAAAGGAGTCCTGGGTATTCATTGGAAGGACTGATGTTGAAGCTGAAACTCCAATACTTTGGCCACCTGATGTGAAGATCTGACTCATTTGAAAAGACCCTGATGGTGGGAAAGATTGAGGGCAGGAGGAGAAGGGGACAACGGAGGATGAGATGGTTGAATGGCATCACCGACTCGATGGACATGGGATTGGGTGGACTCTGGGAGTTGGTGATGGACAGGGAGGGCTGGCGTGCTGCAGTTCAAGGGATAAGAGTCGGACACAACTGAGTGACTGAACTGAACTGAACTGTGAAATCTAGAAAAATGGTATAGATGATCTTATTTGCAAAACAGAAATAGAGACACAGACATTGAGAACAAATGTATGGCTACCAAGGGGGCAAGTGGGTTAGGAGATTGGAATTGACATATATACACTATTTATTCTAAATATAAAATATATAACTAAGGAGAACCTACTGTACACCTCAGAGATCTCTACTCGGTACTCTGTGGTGACTTAAATGGGAAGGAAATGCAAAAAAGAGGGAATACACACATACATAATGCTGATTCACTTCACTGTACAGTAGAAACTAATAGAACATTATAAAGCAACTCTGTGTGTGCAGTTGTGTCCAACTCTTTGTGACTCCAAGGAGTGTAGTCCACCTCTGTCCATGGGATTCTCCTGGAGTGGGTAGCCATTCTCTTCTCCAGGGGATCTTCCTGACCCAGGGATCAAACCAGGGTCTCCTGCATTGTAGGTGGATTCTTTACCATCTGAGCCACCAGAGAAGCCCTGTAAAGCAACTATACTCCAATAAAAATTAATTTTTTATTGTTTTAGCTTATAGTGATTGATTTATTACTTTTTTAAATATAAATTTATTTATTTTAATTGAAGGCTAATTACTTTACAATATTGTAGTGGTTTTGCCATACATGGATCCACCATGGGTGTGCGTGTGTTCCCCATCCTGAACCCCCCTCCCACCTCCCTCCCCATCCCATCCCTCTGGGTCAACCCAGGGCAGGTGTCTGCATTGATCTTTTATCTGGCCTTCCAGGAGCTCTGACAAACATTAAATATAATGAGAGGTAAAGAATGTTAATTACTCTGGAGAAATAAATTAGTAAAGTCAGTTCAAGTAAGCCATGTTGAAGTGAGTTTGACAACTTGGTTTATGGAAGCAAATCTGTATTTAAATATTACTACCAGAATGATTTTAACTTTTTAAAAACAAGGTGACCAAATGTCACATTCATTTGTGTAATCGATCACACTTATAAACCCAGTGCTATAATTCTCCAACTTGATTTTGCAAGGCCTAGTTACCTCAAGAGCTCTTGCAAATTGTGTTCAAATACTCAGAACAGGTTTACTTTTGATTTATCTTCAAAATTATAGATATGTGTGCCCTTTGTAATTATTTTATGAGAGTGAGGGTAAGTTGTGAAATCAAACTAAAATAGTAAGATTTCATCATTTCCAAAAGCCTGTCAATTATTGTACCAAGGAATAGGAATCATTCTAATGTTCCTAGGTAAACTGGATTTAAGCTATTGATATGCTAATAAACATAAGGAAATTAAGATTGATTCTAAATCTTGCAGTTGTAGAATAGAACAAGCAGTCCCAGTTTAAGAACCCCTAGTTTAAAAAATTATATATTTGAAGCCAGTCAGAATCGTGCTACATACCACTTTCTCCTATATTCAATGGCAAACTCTGACATGACCAGGGAAGAGTGATTCCCAGGCAGCCATGCCCGCTTGGCGATTGACTCCTATTCATTTCCCATCTCTGCCTCTATCAGATACACTCCTCATGCAATGAAGGGTCTGGAGGGGCATCAGAGGGGTCCAGGTTTCAAAATCTGACTAACTCATTTCCCAGTGAAGATAACAATAATAGTTAAATCATTTTTAGACTTATTTTCCAGGCTAGACTTACAAAAGTCATTTTAGCCCATATCATAAGTAAGATCATTTCGAACTGTCTCTATGGACCACAGGCTGTGAGTTCCAGACAATCAGCTTAGGAAGATAGCTTTTGGAACCGACGCACATAGATCTCTAAGTGGCTATCAATAATCAATGCAATTTGATTATTTTAATTTAAAATATGTCAAAGTATTATTTTCAGTTTTCATTGTGAGGTTTTTCTGTGTGTGCTTTACTCTCTGCAGTGATTTCATCCAAGGTCACTGGGGACTAAAAGATGACCTACTCCACATTGAAAGCACTCATCATATTGGTGTCAATACGAGACTGGGGTATGCAGCACCAGCTCTGCCTTCCACTCTTGAGTCCAGGCCTCACTGCACCCAGAAAGCCTCAAAGCTTTCCTTCTGTCATACAGGTACAGCCCAGGGTGTGCAATGAATGGGTTCATGCAAATGTATGTGATACACACCTTTGCGAATTGCTTTATATGTTGAAGACACATTAGTGGAGTTGACTATTTCAAAGAAAATTAGCAAGTGTCTCATTTCTTAATATCATAAGCCATTCTAATTCAAGATAATAACCTCTCTCTAATAGTTTGTGACGTTCCTTTTTTTTTTTTTTGCTTAAAAGGCTTAATGAAAGCAAGATGAAAGTATAGTAACATTCAGTTGTCTGAAAGAGTTATTGTATATATGCCTAATGCATTACCAGAAAGTAGCTTATTATGTAGGATAAATGCCAAGTTGTCCAAATCAAACTGATTGACAACTTAATTAGGGGAAAAGGTCATACATTAAAAAAAAAAAAACAACCACACAGTATAGGGAATCAGAATCTGTTTTTATATGCCTAGAGTTATAAACATTTGTATCAAAATATTTACAATTATAGTATATGAAATATCAGTCTATTAAAGAAGAGGCCAAATACAGTACTAGAACAACCCACCACTGTAATGCAAATTACATGAGACATAAATGGCACAGAAACAGAGTAAAAGACCAGGGAATACATGGTTCACTCCAGTCATAGTTTAACTTTTTAACACAATGCTAGTATCTCTTTTGGATATATCTGATATGCAAATCTGCCTCTCCACTCAAGACAGCCTTCTACAATCATATGATCATTAAATCATAATTAAAATGTTCATCATCCCAATTTTTTGCTTTCCAACGCATTTACCCCTGGTCCAGATAATTTGGTGGCCCACCCTCCACATTCCCCTAACCAGAATGAACATAAAGAAATAAACTTAGCAATAATCCTTTTATATAAATACCAGCAATTGTGGCATAACAGCTCCCCAAAAGGAAAACTATATAAGAAATGGAATGAAGGGGGAGCTAGAAAAAGAAATGTAGGCAAGATGTCTCAGATTCTCCCTAGGGTAGATCTTCTCAAATTGATAAAGGAGGTGTCTTCCACCAAAACAAACAAAGAAACCCTTTAGCCAGAATCTGAGATGGCTTAAAAATACCTGCGCCAGGCCAGAGCAATGACTGCTTAACCAGGATTACCATACTAATACCATACTTCTAAGCCCTACAAAGAAACACTCTTGTGGCAACAGAGAAGCTCAGTGACCATCGGACTGGGCACCACAAGAGTTTTTAGGGGTTTTTACTTTTCCCTTAAAGAAAATATCTGCCCATCACCTATATTTTTATTTCTCTCACAGAAATTTTCTTATTTTCCTGGAAGTACAGACACTCTGTTCTTACTGTGAGTGAAATCTAGTATGCTTAATACTTGACAATTGTATAGCACCTTTCACCCAAGGATGTGTGGTTTGGTTTGCATGTGTTTTAAGAAGCTTCCAAAATTGCCTTGCCTCATCCGTATTGTGGAACAGGCAGGACCTCTGATAGGCGACCCCTTCAGCTCATAAAGCTAGAGCCATCTCTGAGCCCAGGAGCCCTGATCCCCAACTTGACTAATTAGATAAAACTTCCTTAAAAGGCTATAATTTAGGGGGAGAGTAACAGATTGAGTTGCAAGGATCTATGTCCATCTCTGTCACATCTTATACTTAAACATGATTGCACCGAGCGAGGTTCCTAATAACATAACCCTAATATAATCCTGCTGTAGGACTGCCCCCTTTTCCCGTAATTTGTGTGGTGCTCCCACCGCTGAACTGGTTGTTAGTGGCTTTACAGAAATTCCAGAGTGCTACTTTGCTTTAAGCGAGAGACCAAGTAAAGTCCGCGGCAAGAGGTCTCCACGAGGGGCAGCTGTGGGAGCCCTGGTCTGGGTTCTGACCATGCCCCAGGCCTTCCACTGTGAAAATTTCTTTCTGTTTAGCTAAGCCACCAACTTGGCCTTAATCACTATGTCTCTTCTTCCCATTTTGTCACAAATGCCACAGAGTTAAATCTCTGCTTAACAAAGAGGGATCTGGCACGGTGGCTAAAGTCCTCCCTCGAGCCCTTCACATGGTGATGTTTTGCTTTGGGTCAGAAGGGCGGGATGGCTCCCAGGCTTGGCTTATTCCACACAAAAACAGTATCTGCCCTGGCCGGAACTTGTACCGCTGTGTTAACTGGGTGCAGTGATTCTGAAGACTGAATTCACCCTCGGAAGTGGAGCCAGTGATGTGGCAGCTGCTGGGGCCCCAGGCAGTGTGTGTAACGGAGAACAGCTGGAGGCCAAGCCCGGTGGCTGGAGGCAGGCCCCCTGGCCCACATCCAGGGAGCACCCGTCCCAGCCAGCGGCTTTCTCCCAGGGCAGGGGCTGGACAGTGCAGGACCCCCTCCATCATGTTTGGGTTTCAGCCCCTCCCCCCTTCCATCCCCTCCCCCCTTTCCCTCTCCTGGTTTTTCCTGCTTAGCGACTTCCACTCCCCTCCCAGATTCAAGGGCTCCCTCCTCCCCACCCCCCCAGGTCCCCAACAAATGTGTTCAGCCTTATTTCTTTCTCAGGACCAGATAAAGGATGCCGATGATGAAGCTGAAGCAGAAGCAGATCCAGGTCAGGATGAAGGAATAGCCATGGTGACTCTTCGCGAAATCGTTTTTAGAGCTGTTGGCATAGTGATGAGTGTAGATGGAGGCCCCCACCATGACGCACAGCCCTGCAACGGGGAGAAACCATTCGCTGTTGGTTTGGTTTCTTACCATTCAAAGCAAGAAAAAGATTTATGACTTTAGAAAGATCCTATGTTCCTCGTGGGCGATGGGAAAATGAAATCTGAAACTTGGCCCCCAGCGGTGGTTCTATTGATTGGCCCTGAACCGGGCTTGATGGTGATGTTGCTATACCATCGGTCTCTGAGTTCTCACACCTGCACTGGTTTGTATGGCTGTGAAGTAAAACACAGCTTCTCTGGTCTTCCCCACTTGTCTCCACTGGCTTTCCCATCTAGACCCCGGCACACTAGGACAGGCTGCCCTGGGGGGATGCAAAAGAACACAGCTTCCATCAAACTGTGTGTATTGGGAGAGAGGGAATGGCCATCAGCAATTTCACTGCCTAAGGACTCCCACGTGCCCTGCCCCTTCAACTGTCTTGAATACAAGCTCTGGCCTCCCAGGTCGCTCAGTGGTAAAGTATCCACCTGCCAATGCAGGAGACACAGGTTCAATCTTTGGGTCAGGAAGATCCCCTGGAGGAGGAAATGGCAACCCGCTCCAGTATTCTTGTCTGGAAAATCCCATGGACAGAGGAGCTTGGCGGGCTACAGTCCATGGGGTCACAGAGTCGGACACAGCTGAGCGACTGAGCACCCGGCCATGCAAGCGCTGCAGCTGGGCAGACCCCGGCTCCTTGGTATCTGCCCAGGAGCCCCAGGTCTAAACAGTGAAGCTGATGAGGGTTCTTATTTCAAGTGGCTATCAGGGGTTCTCCCCAAGAGCACAAAGAACCAAGCCAGTAAATTGTACAAGGCGGTTTCACTGCCCCTAGTGCTCAGCGCCACTGAGAGCACCCGTGGCAAGATCTCCAGGAAAGCTTTTTCTGAGTAAGCTGATACTCACAGCACACCAGCAAGGTGGCCCCGGAGAGGAAGAAGCGGTTGCCTTTCTCCATGGTGAAGAGCTGGAACACAAAGACCACGAGGGAGATGACGGAGAATATGATAGACAGGATCATGAAGGCCTGCACAGCCTTGAGGGCATCTGTGGACAGAGAGCAAGGGGAGTGAGGACGTCAGGCCACCCAGTCCCCAGGGGGCTGGCCCTTCCTCAAGGGCGCTGGGTGCAATATCTCAGCACGTACCTTCACCAGCGTAGGCAAGGTCGTCACCACAGCCACCAATGGTACAGTTTTTCCAGAGACCTACTGATCTCTGTCCCGAATCTGACACCACCCAGACCTGAAATCAAAAAGACATAAAGGAACTTTTCTCAGTACTCTGTTAGGCGGGAAAAGAATCTGAAAAAGAGTGGATATATGTGCATGTATAACTGATCCGCTTTGCTGTACACCTCAAGCTAACACAGCATGGTAAATCAGCTACAGTCCAATACAGATTTAAAAAAAAAAAAAAAAAGAAATTTAAAAAACTGTTTAAAAACTAACTCCCTGGCTTGAAAGTAAAAGAAACAACCATCAGCTTGTGTCTGGACTAAATCTTATGCAAGATGCCATATTTAGCCATAAATACAGCTAAGAAGCTCATCTCTAGGTGGAAATAATGTCTTGCTAAAACTGAAGTCACAGAGGTCCCAAGAAAAAAAAAGAGAGAGAAGGATGTACGACCGAGAAGAAGTTACCTCACTCTCTGGACTTCACATCTCTCATTACTTAAAAAAGAAAGACGTAATTCAACTATTGGGGTTTTTTGTTTTTTTGGTTTTTTAATCATTCTAAGGCTCTAAGAAGCGAAAACTCTGCATGAGGAAATTGATTTTAAAGATGTACAATTCATACACCCTGCCAAGACTGTGTCCAGTAAAGGGCCTGGCAAAGAAGGTGAAAAAAGTTAAGGAAAAAATGTTCAACTGGAAAAAAGTAAGAAACATAAGGGCAGCAAAGAACACAGCCTTGAGACTGGGAGATCAACAAGCCACGTTCATCTAAATAGAAGGATAAACCTCGACTGTCGCAACATGAAAAGTAATTTCATAATAACATAGTCCAGGCAGAGCTATCCTGTGGGGGCAGCTGCAAGTCGAAAAACGACCCAAATGTATTCACCGAGGCTCACCACAGTGCCAGCACCCCCTCCTTCCAGGCCCAAGAGAAACAGTTAGCCTTCTGGGATGAAAAACAAACGTCCAGCCCTGTCTACACAGAGTGTCTGTTCAAATGCGAGTTACTGGAAAAGCAGGGCCAGGATGTCCAATCGCCTGCCTGTTCTTGATTTAATAAACAGCTGTGTGTTCGGCCCCATGTTAGAGGCTGATAATTCAGATTTCAGCACTGGGCATCCACTAAATCAGTTGGAAGCCATTTACTGGACCTGGTAAACTGAGAGACTTGGTGGGGGGTGGGTGCACAGAACAGCTAACTTCAAGTTTGGAGGAGTCCACACGGCGAGGGCTCTGTCCTCACGGTGATGTTTCATTGAATCTTGCTTAGACTCGTACCCACCGATATTGGCAAAACTCCTCTCTCTGAAATATAAAACTCATTATCCTTCAACTGTAACAAGGACCCACAGAGATTCCGGGATCAAATCTGTTTATCTAGTGATGGCCTTGGTTTTTAGGTCCAAGGAGTTGTCTTGTTTTTGTTTTTTTTTCTGAGAAAAGCAAACTGGACTCTGCAAACTACCACTAGAGGTCAGAGTAGCCCCAGATTCAGAGAGAAGAGCCTATGGCTTGCTCTGCATTTTGAGTCTTTTTTTTTTTTTTTTAGTTAATTCAGGCAAACGAGGTTAATCTTGCATAATTCCACTCTGACATGCTACTCTCTGCTCAGAACTTGTATTTGTTGGTCTGACCACCAAAGCATTTCACCCATCATCTCACTCCCATTTCTCCTTCTAATCAAGGTTCCCAGAAGGAAGTTTGGCCTGCCACATGGTGTCTTCATTACGTCCTGAACAAAGCCTGTCCCTCCCACCTGTACTCCCTGGCTGGGCACACCTCCTGGAATGCTTCCCAAGTTCCTTTCACTCTGCATCGCTAGCAGCGAGAAACCCCACCCATCTACCCGTCCTCCAAGCTCCACCTCCCCTGAGAAGCCTCACTGTATTCTCCAACCTGGCGAGATCACTCATTTAGACACTTGTTATTAATATTTAGTTGTTTGAAGTGCAAGTATGTGTTTAATTTTTTCCACAACTAAGCTGTAAACTCACAATGGCTTAAACATCTTTTGTAGCACTTTGTGTAAATATTCAAATAACTTCCAAACGAGTGAATGAACAGAAGAACAGGACTCACGTTGGCAATGGTAGAAACAAACAGCATGATGACGGTGGCAATGTGGACCACAAAGATACTCGCCAGCAACACCAACATCTTTGCTTTTCGTTGGCTTGAGGGTGAAGGGAGCTCTGAAAAGAAAGGAGAACACGAAAAGAAAAGAGGTTACGCTCTCATTCAATGCGTTATTTCAGCTTTCCCCTGTGGGTGGGTTCTCTGCTAAAATCAAGAGAAGTTACAGTAAAAATCATCATGATTCCATAAATTCCTGCCAACACCTAATTAGTGAGCCCAGTTCCCCAAGTGCTTGTTCATCTGTTTACATAGATCTAGACAGAAAGAAAATTCTACCTCAGATATTTATATATTCATCCCTCTAATACAGCCTGTTTCAAAACAAGAAAAATTTTATGGTAACTTGAATTGTTTTGTTTGCATCGTACAGGTCAAAAGTAGGACTTTGGTTTTTAAAAGGCCTTTCACAGCTGTCATGTCCAGGTCTCTATGCAACAATGTCATATAAATTTGCATTTTCCATTAGGGAAGTTGTCCACCCTTCTATCAAACTGCTCACCCAGCGATTTTAATTGAAGCGGATGTCTTCCTAAGACTGGCAGCTATTACTCAATGCCCAGAGACCAAATGGGCTACTAATTTGATCCCGTATGAAATATAAAATGTGAGAGCCACAACTTCCACTATAATAATGCTGTTGAATATTCAATAATTATAACAACCCAATTATAGTTTAATGATCTGATCACCTACCAATGGAATATTTAAGACTTGTGTTGCACTTGAGTCTTTGGGCTACATTATGGTAAGGACTCTGCTTTTGGTCTGGCGGCAGAGGGTTGTATTTCCTACTACTCAATATGACAGTTCTGAGGGCTGGATGCAGCGGGAGGGACGAAACGTGCCTTTGGCTTGTGTGTGACATTTACCCAAACGCCAATCCTTCTAGACTCAGTACAGCCCATCAGCAGATGCATCCATCACACGGTGGATGGGAGGATGGGGAACTAACAGATTAAGAATGCGCATGAGTGAATGGAAGCGTTCAGTCATCATCTCAGAAGTGATGAGGGGAGCCCATGGATCATCGAACCTAGAACATAAAGGAAGTGTGAAGGATGCACGAGGGGGCGGCTATTTTGATTGACGGCAGTGGCAGGAGTGCTTTGTCATACCCCAGACAGTTAAGAGGTGGCGCAGGCTTGCTGGAACTTCAGAAGGAAAGGGCTCACGTTACTCACACCCTAGGGAGGGTGGACGTGCGGCTGTCCCCTCCCAGGGAGGAGATGGCTATGCACATCCAGTAACTGTGTCCCACTTCTCTCTCTCTCCCTCCACCTCGTTTAATTAAAGCTTTGAGCTTGAGTCCCTTCCACTTCAGACAGGGTACTTATTGGAGAGCGTGGATGCAACCATTTCAACACTTCCAGAGCTTTTGATCTCTCCCTTTCCTCATCAGGCACTCCAAATCCAGAATGATCTACTGTACTCTGGTGGGGGTAGGGAGGATGTTGCTGTTGACAAGCCAAGAGTGAAAGGCAGACACTGGCCTCCACTGCCAACCCTGACCCATTCCATCCACTCCCGCCCTCCTTCGCCATCTAAGCACTTCCCTACCACCCAGACTCTTTCTGTAGAAATTTCTCCAGTTGTGAATGATCAAAATGCTGATGTTTACTGCTCGGCTTCAGGGCAGAGCTTAGAGCTTTCGTGCCTGTTATTCGTAATCTCCCCATACATTCCAGTGCATTTTTGCTTTTCTCAGATCCTTGCACACCTCCTCAATCATACCTCCTCAATTTTCTGCTTGACTTTAATGCACAGTGAAAGGAGATTTTCTGAATCAGACAGAGGCTGAGTTAGAATCACATAAAGTTGTTTGACCTCCAGGTGTCAGTTCCCCCCTATGGAAGGTGGGGGTTGCAGTGCTCATCGTACAGTGTTACATTTAATCCTAGATGGAGAACTCCCAACACAGTGCTTGGCGCTTGGCAGATACTAATGGGGTTACAGTTACTGTTATTGTTATTGCTATTATATGAAACTGATTAGCAACTGAGTCTTCCGTTCACCAGGCTGCCCCATGTGAAGCAATAGGATACCTGCTATCCAGTTCACAGGCAGTGTGAATAAAATCCTTTCGGTCCTCTTAGAAATAATCTCTACACCTAATCCTTGCTCCTTGCAGGGAGGGACCGCAAGGGACCCCCCTTGGGGATGAAGAGGAGAAACTGACCCTTCTCATCCCTGTGTTGGTCACCCCCTCCCCACTCCCCCCAGACTCACACCATCACTAGATCCTGAGCTCACCCCTCACGGGGAAGGGAACAGGCCTGAATTAATTCTCTGAATGCAGAGAATTAAAACATTATATAACGAGATTGTGCTTAATCCTCCTTGGGCTGTAGAAATGACTTTTTTATTTTTTCCTTTGCTCTTAATTGACAAACATCCTCCTCCGGGGCCAGAGATGGAATACAATACACCAAGCAAGGCCTCTTATATGAGGTCAAGGAGAGTGTCAGAAGTTTCCTCTCTGACACACTGCTGGGGATCCAGCAGAATTCTGTCTCCTTAGACTGCTCTGTAACACTCCAATGTTGAGCCTGATTCTTTCTGCCCCTGCTCACACTCTCCATTTTGATAATTTGAACGTTCATGCTTTCCAAATACCCTGCTCATCCACCTTGGCTAGTTCACTGCCTCACCACCACCACCGTCACCCCACATACACGAGTTCCTGCCCACCAGTTCTCACTTCTTATCTAAACCACAGCCCCACCTGATCACTATTCCCCTGTGAGGTTCAGGCAGGAGTGGGTGAGGGGATCAAGCAAGATAGCAATTTTCTTTCAGGGTATTATATTTCTGTAATCACACCATGGTTTTTCCAGTAGTCACGTATGGATGTGAGAGTTGAAACATAAAGAAAGCTGAACACTGAAGAATTGATGTTTTTGAACTGTGGTGTTGGAGAAGACTCTTGAGAGTCCCTTGGACAACAAGGAGATCCAACCAGTCCATCTTAAAGGAAATCAGTCCTGAATATTCATTGGAAGGACTGATGCTGAAGCTGAAGTTCCAATACTTTGGCCACCTGATGCGAAGAACTGACTCATTGGAAAAGACCCTGATGCTGGGACAGATTGAAGGCAGGAGGAGAAGGGAACAGAGGACAAGATGGTTAGATGTTATCACTGACTCAGTGGACATGAGTTTGAGCAAGCTCCAGGAGTTGGTGATGGACAGGGAAGCCTGGCGTGCTGCAGTCCATGGAGTCGCAAAGAGTCAGGCATGACTGAGAGACTGAACTGAACTGAATCACACTCTATCTTTCCACCCAAGAAAGGAGCAAAATGCCTTGGATTAGCAAGTGTTCTTAGTGCACAGAACACACAGCTTTATCTGCTTTTGGCTGTTGTATCCAGCCAGAAGCAGAAGCTGTTTACTGGAGCTATCACATAACACAGGTAGTAGCTTCTCCATCTTTTCATTGCCTGAAATTTGTCGGGTTTTATTGGGATCATCCAGTGTCAGCTTAGAAGGGCTTCCTTGAATTTCAGTAGCCCTACCCAACACATTTGGAAGCAGAATGAACTATCTTCTTAAATGTCTACCCCTATACTGTTGGTTGCCCCTCTCCCAGCAGAGAAACCCCGAGATGGGAAGATGGGAGGTAATTCTTGAGATCTTTAGGGAGCATGTGTGTGTGCTCAGCCATGTCTGACTCTTTGCAATCCTATGGACATTAGCCCACCAGGCTCCTCTGTCCATGGGAATTCTCCAGGCAAGAATACTGAAATGGGTTGCCCTTTCCTCCTCCAAGGGATTTTCCCAACTGCGGAATGGAACTCTTGCATTTCCTGCACTGGCAGGTGGATTCTTTACCACTGCACCGCCTGGAAAGCCCACACACTTAACAGGTGAGGGGAGACCTATCAAATTGGAGAGGAGTTTGGGTAGAAATAATAGAGGACGCAGTGCTCTTGAGACATCTACCCACCCATCACATGCAGGGCCACTTTCTGAGAGCCTCATTCCCTGCCCTCATGTGAATCTTGCTTCATATAAAAGTAGTGAAAAGAGACCATTTCTGAGCATTTATATCTTTGGAAGTATTGGCAGCTACAGCTTTCTGTCCTGGCAGTAGCTTTCACTAAAGCTGTCATTGATTTCTCTCTCTGGCCTCGTCAAAATGCTATGGATGCATCTGCGTGTTGCTCTATTGGTGACAACAATTGAACAATACACATAAAACATAACTGTTCTTGAGTAATAATTATCAAAGATTGCAATGGTATGTTTAGAAATTAAAGGATTATAATTTTACAGCATTTGAAATGAAACATTTTAGGGAGGTTCAAGAGGGAGGGGACATACGTATACCTATGGCTGATTCATGTTGATGAATGGCAGAAATGAACACAATATCATAAAGCAATTATCCTTCAATTAAAAATAAGTAATTTTTTTAAGAATGAAAAAGAATGCTATTTACAGCCCTCTCCAGTGGAAAGCAGACACTTTGTCCTAGCTGGGGAGCTCCAACCAGACTGCAACGGAAAACAGCATGGCATTTCTGAAGTTCTAAGAGACACCTACCCCCTCACAGAGCATGGAAGCTCAGGGCACTCCCAAAGCTCGTCACATTGCTGTTGGGTCTTCCATAACAATGTTATTTGTGGTGCTTGGAGTTGGACCCAGGCCACCAGAGCTACTGAATCCACAGCATTCTCAGGGGATAGGATGTCCATTGACTGTTCTATGCAGGGTGCCAGGAACAGGTCCCCCCACTGGAAGCAGGGTAGGATCCCCCTTACCCTCACCCACCCAACAGACACAGGACAGAGTTGATCAGGGCTCCATGGGGCTGAGTGGGAAACTGAGAAAAGTATTGGAGGCATGAAGGCCGACTGTAGCAGAGAAACGACTGTCAAGATAAATGGAGGTTAGCCACTTCAAGCTACACACAGGCTCTCGTTATCCCTTTCCTGTTCCTCTCTCTGCCCTAATCGACAGGCCGCCAGTTCTCTTTCCTCCACCGCCATCCTTGTTTCTGACCACACTTCCCCTTTCCTTCCCACATCACTCAGACCACACTAGGGCAGCGGTCTCTTTACACTCCTGTCCCTGATACAAGCCTCACAGCCACTGACTATTCCAGATCTGGATGAAGATCTTCGCTAATAGGACATTCATTGCAGTTAGTGAAACTGAACCTGAAGATTATGCTTGCTGGTGACTGAAGCTGTAAATGCCCAACTGATGTGGGGGAAGGGCTGATGGCCCTCTCTAGCTGGCTCCATCCACTTCAATATTTATTGGTTTCTTATCTCCTCCCATAAAAATGAAAGAAGCAAAGGAACAAAGCCCTGAGGCTGCCTTCTATTGGTTCTTCACCCTTTGCAGGCAACCTAACCCTTTTAGGGTGGTCTGACCATGAGAAGGGCTTCCCTCGTGACACAGTGGCAAAGAATCCGCCTGCAGTGCAGGAGACACAAGAATTGCGGGTTCGATCCCTGGGTCAGGAAGATCCCCTGGAGGAGGGCATGGCAACCCACTCCAGTATTCTTGTCTAGAGAACTCCATGGACAGAGGAGCCTGGTGGGCTACAGTCTATAGGGTCACACAGAGTTGGACATGACTGAAGCGACTTAGCACACATGCACAGCCATGAGAAATTAATCAGATTTCTGTGGATACCTTTCCTTTTCTGATGGGTAACTCATAGCAGAGACATTGAGAATCATCGACTTCTAGACAGACAGTCAAGATGTTGGTAATTTGGCATGATCACTAAGCTGGGGGTCAGATTGCTGATTGACAACTTCTTCCGAACCCTGGAGTCTGTGTGTTTATTGAGCAGCCACCACAGTCTGGGGGAAGCAGGGCCTTTGAGTAGTCTGAGGAACAGGAATTGGGAGCAATACAACAGAACAGAGCCCCAAGCCCCATCACCTAAAAGAAGTGATGGAAATCCTGGGCTTGAGTCAGAAGAATAGCCAGAGACTGGGGGTGTCACATGATCAGAAACAGAGAGTCGGGGGCTTGTGTGAGTGATGGGAGTTGGGGGGAGGGGGTCCTACAGAGCTCAAATGTCTGTGACTCACTCGGAGTGGCTGAGAGTCTCCCAGACAAAGGCAAAGTGGAAGCATCCTCGACCCGATGGCACAAGATAACTTTCTGAGAAGCACGTGGATCTGTCTCGAGAGCCAGAAGACAGTTCAGTCATTTCCCTGGCAGCCAAGACAGCCCAGACTCTTCTGGGGAGACAGGAGCAATAGTGACCAGCTGCCAAAGTCCGCATTGCTCCTTCCTCTCATCCCGGTTTTTTACTGCCGAAAATAACAGTCAGGGCATGCATGCTTCCTCCAGTACTTCTCTCCAGCGCATCCTTACTTTCCACTCCCACTGTCATTGTCTAGCTGGGAACCGCCCGCCTCTCCCATGATCCTCTTTCTGATCCTCCCTCTTAAGTATATCCTCAGTTACCACTGGGTTATCTGACCAAGTCATTCCTCTTTTCAGATCCTCCAAACACACCACTATTCCACCACCAATCAGGAAAGAGGCTCCACACTGGCCCTGGGAATCCTAGGAATTTTAAATCCTAGGATTAAAAACAAAATTTTTTAAAGGTCTATTTTTATAGCCTTCCTCCAGTTAACTACCACATTGTTTTCAAGGAAGTTCAAATTCTGCCTCCTCTAGGAAGCCTTCCCTGATACAGAGGTCAAAAGTAGTCATTTTTCTCCTGTTATTAAAATCATCAGTGGTAGCCCACCTGGTAACAGAATTATCTGTGGAAATGTTTGGCTCCCCAATCCCCAAGATTCTAAGTTTCTGAAAGGAGAATCTTGTCTATGACATGTGCCAATTATCTGTTCAGCCAGCAAATAAAAGAATCAAGAAAGGCAATATTTTCTTCCCTGTAGAAAAACAATGAATGTCAAGATAACTGAAGTCTTCATAATAAACAACAGAATTATTGAGAGAAAATGATCCCCCCCCTACTTTTTTTTATCTAGGTGAATTTTAGTCCCGTGTTATTTTTAGAAATTATTTATGTACCCTGATGCTGGGAAATATTGAGGGCAGGAGGAGAAGCGGATGACAGAGGATGAGATGGTTGGATGGCACCACCGACTCAATGGACATGAGTATGAGCAAACTCCAGGAGATGGTGAAAGACAGGGAAGCCTGGCGAGCTGCAGTCCATGGGGTCGCAAAGGGTCGGACACAACTTAGAGACTGAACAGCAATGTGTATCGAACATCTTACTATATGCAAACTCTGTGAATATTTCCTGAGTATCTTTGACATTTGAATATGCAAGGTTATGTGTGTGTTTGTTCCCTCTTATTCAAGAAGAAACAGGTAAATGCAAAGAAAAAATTTTAAACTTCTAAGTACTATTTTATCTACAGATTTGACTTTCCTATCTACTTCTTTCAATTACAGAAACTCTGGACTGAAAGGAGGCTTTAAAATCCCTCCCCAGAACATGAAACTCATCTACAAATCTATAACCAGGAACTACCTAAATCATGCTTAAACTTCTCCAGTCACGGGTAACTCACTATCTACAAAAATTTCCCCACTCTTTCATCAGAAAGGTCCTGACAATGTATTAGAGGCGACTCTTGGCAATGACTACCTCCATCTTACTTCTGCCCTTTGTCTCATGCTTCCTTAACAGCATTTTTCTGAAGTGGTCACTTTGCCAGCAGAACTTCCAGGTTATCAGAATATTAGCCAGAGATCCCCCAATCTCAAGTAAATCATAACACAGTCCTGAGATGACCCAACTACTGGACAGACTCTGTCTTTTTGTCCATTGATGCTTTCAGTGAAATTCCCATCCCCTCTGGATAACTGCAGACTTGGAAGAACGCTTTCTTAGACCAAGACACAAGGCTTTCTCCAAGGCACAAGATGAAAGGCAGAGCCACTCCCAGTCGTACGATCTCCATGAGTCAGCCCCCATCTGACCATCCTCCTTGGCGTCACACCCTAAACTGCAGCTGTGCTTCTCCTAAGAACACGGCGCAGGGTGGTGGCACTGATGCCTTTCTGTCCTCTACAAGTCAGGATCATTTTGCTGTTGTTGGTTTGTTTTGATGTGTTTATTTCCCACTGAGGATCATGTGGGTTGGCAAAATGAATATCCACTGAACGCAAAAGCAGAAGAGGAAATACTGTCTTTGGGGAACAGCCGGAGAGGATATATCCGCAGGAGGAAAAGGCTGGGATTAAAGAGAGGCTCAGTGAATGAGACCTTGGATGAGGTTTTCTGACCATTGTTCTTGTTGTTTTATATCAAGTGTACTTTTCCATTCTAAATATTGTTTTTACGTGAGGGTGGCGAAGGGGGGGTGTTAATTTCTCCGTGGGAAACACGTGGAGAGAAAGAATCCTAAAGCACCATCCTCTCCTGCTTCTGGATGTCTGGATGTTTGGTGTGGCAAGAAAGAACTTTGGGCTGTAATTCACTGTGTACACTCATACTGGGGTCTGTTTTTTGTTTTTTGTTTTTTTAATGTGGGGCATTTTTTTTTTTTTTTTATGACCAGGAGAAACGTCAGCAGTCAAGCAGCAAAAGCAACAGGAATCTACATGCTCCAAAGAAAACAACTATTTTGTTTTTCATCATCCAGGAGGTGAGGGAACTGCACCTCCCACCTGCAAACAGGGTATATTATAGAAAGGGAGAAAGGGTGGTGCTTATCTGGCCCTGGTGTAGATTGGCATGATTCTCACATAGTTAGGGATAAGGAAGTGGGGGTGGGGGTAATGGGACAAGCATGTTATTTAAGGGGAACCAAAAGCAAGAAAGAAAAAGAGCACCACTTTGAAAACCTGGTTTCAAAATTCTGACTCTTCTGACTTTGGGAAAATGACATATCCTCTCTGGACAGTAGCTCCTGGAGAGACAGAGTATTGAGTAGGAAAAAAAAAAAAAAAGCATGAATTTTGGGTGTGACTCCTGACTGCACTCCTTTTTAAAAAAAAGTTCAGATTCAATGGGTATAGTTGGCACATAAAATTGTAAGCTATTTCAAACATACATCGTGGTAACCCCGGCCCCTTTTAACTATCATCTGCACACCTCACAGCCTTAGCGTGAGGATCAAAGGGCTCGTGCCTGATAACACAGCAAAGGCTGCGTGGCTGCTGGTTATTCTTTTTGTTCGTTTATGGATAAGGAGAAACTTAGCCCAGCGAAATGTGCTTGAAACTTCTTAGGCAGAATCCGAGGGCCAGCAACTCTGCTAAAAGCAAACAAGCAGCTTGAATCTTGTTTTGGCAAATGTTCCCAGAGAGAAAAACCTCTCTCTCTCGCTCTCTCTCTCTCTGGTTTCCCCTTGTCCTCTTTTGTGTCCGGGGAGGGGCTGGGGCTGGGTGACATCTGCCAAGGCCAAGGCCAGACCTGGGTGGGGTGACCGAGGCCAGCCTCCGCCCCCAGACCGCAGCTGGTCAGGCCATCAGGCGATGTCCCCAGGGCAAGGATGGAACCTTCGCTGTCTTCTGCTGCTGACAAAAGAGGAGTGTTCTGGCGGCCAGAAGTCTCCGATTGAGAGATTGCCAAGATAATAACTAGGGTTCGGAAGAAACTCAAGGTGTGGCCCGGCCCGGGTTGGCAGGGGATGGTGCTTGGGCGGGTCTGACAGTAGGTGGCGGCAACAGGCTTCAACCAGCAACAGGCTTCAACCAGCCACAGGCTTCAACCAGCAGGCTGTAGTCTGGGAGGTAGTGGGGCCCCCAGGGTGTAGCCAGGGGCACCCTGGTGCCTGGCTTGGGCTGTGGGTTTGTGGCTCTTTCTGCAGGCAGTTGGTTGTTTAGAGGCTTAGCAGGGTTGAAGTTACTTGGTCCAGTTCCTTGACAAAAGTGGGAAAGTGAGTCTCCAGAGTGAAAGCAGAATTGGGATGAAGCCCACTCCCTCGCATCTTCCGGGCCAGGCTTTCCCCACTGCAGCACAGCTTCTCTTTCCTACTTCTGGCAGAATTCTAGAACTTCTACCAGATCTATTGCTTCATTCTGTCTCTCCAACCCCTCCTAGTTAATCAGAGGGTCAGCACAGACTCTCCAAAGTGATGCCACTGGAAATAAACAAAGGGCCTTTGGAGGGTCACTGCTTCTTCCTGCTGAGTTGCTGAGAAGGTCCACCAGCAGAACCAGCCCAAGCCGAAACAGCCCACCCTCCCAGTACTGCTGGCCCTGGAGGAGCTTCAAACATTCCACCCCGGCCCCCACCCACAGCACAAGGCCCCCTCCCCAGCAGCGAAGCCCAGCCAGCCAAGGGAAGCTTGAGGTCTCAGCTTCCTTTAGAGTGTGGTCTCAGCTTCGTTAGAGTGTGGACACACCTGGCTGGCCTGACCTCTACAACCTCTCCCCAGCTCCCGGCATCCAGCCTCCCAGGCAGGGTTCTTTGATTATTTGAAAGAAGACATGAAAGTATCAAGGACCTCATTCTGCTGTCAGTCCTAACCTGACCCTTTTGGAAAGGAAAAAAAATGTCCCCAGGGAAAGATGACCACTGCACAAGTAATCCATAGAAATTCTAACATTGCCTCCTTAACAACAGAAGGTTCTTCACATCGGGAAAGAAGAGGTGAGACAAAGAACGAAATTCTTGGCCCCAAGAACTATCCTGACATTGATGGTGGGTGGTCCCCAAATCAAAGGGGAGGGAGTCAGGGGGCCAGCATCTTCACAATTCTGCCCTATTCCTTCGCCCTCTCCCTGGCTTCCTCTTTTCAGTTTCTCCCTTTTCTTGTTGTTCAATCGCTAAGTCCTGTCCAACTCTTTGAGACTCCATGAACAGCAGCATGCCAGGCTTCCCTGTCCTTCACCATCTCCCAGAGTTTGCTCAAATTCAAGTCCATTGAGTTGGTGATGCCACTCAACCATCTCATCCTCTGTTGCCCCCTTTTCCTCCTTCCCTCAATCTTTCCCAGCATCAGAATCTTTTCCAATGAGTCAGTTCTTCGAATCAGGTGGCCAAAGTATGGGAGCTTCAGCTTCAGCATCAGTCCTTCCAATGAATATTCAGGACTGATTTCCTTTAAGATTGACTGGTTTGATCTCCTTGCAGTCCAAGGGGCTCTCAAGAGTCCTCCAGCACCACAGTTGGCAAGCATCAATTCTTCTCCCTCTTCTAGGCCTTTCCATCTGCCCCCCTCTCTCAGCTAGCACACAGGCCTAAGAAACCTCGGGCAGTCCCTTTGCTCCCCACCCCTTTCCTCCTGGCACCTCCCCTTTCCTCCTCGAAGCCCAGCTCCCCATCGCTCCCATCCACACCTTTTGGCCACACCCTCCTTGAAAAGAGGGTGAGGCTCCATTCCCAGAACCACCTTTGTGTCTCTGTCTCTGGAGCCTGGTCTGGGTTCATTGGTGGATCACTTGCTGTTGTCAATGGCCCCACAAAGCTTTGCTAACCAGGCACTGCTCAGGTTTCATAAATCAAACCTCTTTCTTTCATTCCGAGAGCTGGGTGAATGCTCACTGCTACCCAGCGGTAAAGCCCGCGGACACCTGTACTTGAAGAACCTCAAGTGGATGAAGCAGAGGAGTCCATCTGGGTCCTCCGTCCTCCTCTTTCCATGTAGACATGTTACATCATTTCACTTTCCTACTGGTGTTTATGGATTAAACTTGCTATTGGCTTAACCCACGGGACTTCTCTGAACAGGAACTATCAGATCTTAGAACGACAGGGTCTCGGGGCCACAAGGGTCCGTGGAAACCACCAAGCTCCGTTCCCTCCGTTGAGAAGGCGAATGTTCTGCCCACATCACACTGGCAGATTCAGAACAAGACCAAGCCCCTCAAGCCTCCTATTTAGCCACCTTGCACCTACCGGAGGGTTCCAGCCACCAGTTTCAACCCAAGCTTAGCAGGTTCTCAATTTTAATTACCCCATTGGAAGAGAGAATTCATGAAACAGGCCTGGGAAATATGAAAACTGCCACGTCCTCAGTAAGGCCAGGGGCACCAGTAGAGGGGTCCAATTTAGTTCCAGAGAAATGCCATTTCCACAGCAGAGAAGGAAAGAAAGAAAGTGAAGTCACTCAGTCATGTCCAACTCTCTGCGACCCATGGACTGTAGTCCACCAGGCTTCTCCATCCATGGGATTCTCCAGGCAAAAATAGTGGAGTGGTTTGCCATTTCCTTCTCTTCCAACCCAGGGATTGAACCCCGGTCTCCCGCATTGCAGGCTTTAACCTCTGAGCCACCAGGGAAGCCCGCAGAGAAGGAAAGGTGGATCCAAATGTTGTGATTAAAATGAAGAGAGAGAAGCAGCAATCCCCACACGGGCTTCTGTTTTCATCTTTGTGGTTCAGTTTCAGCGGATTTCCCAGTTAAATTGAGAAAAACGACTTGTAACTGAAGTGTTACTTAGTGTGGTTTTGAGACATGTGTGTATGGGGTATAGGGTATTGGGAATCCAAGCAAACTCCTAATTAGAAGCGTATTTCGGCTCCCTTGGTTACTAAATAGGAATCAACTGGGCACAACTGAAAGGAGTTTGGGTAAAGGGAGGTTTATGGTCAGAAAATTCCAGTTCTACACTACTTAAGGATTATGAGCTCTTTCCAAGGAGCTGGACAACCAGATTGCCTGCGGCAATTAGACCGAGGTTATGTTGACTGGCAGCCTGTTGCTGTACTTACCATTACAGGAAGTAACAGTGGCAAGGCGTGGGCTCCATGAACTATGGACCAAGTTAAGGGACCACCCCCACAAAGCCAAGTTAGAAGCCTGTGTTTCTGGCATTGCATTGATTTAACCATGACCTCATGGTTGTCACCGGGTGTCCCTCTGAGTACATATATCTGAGAGTCCCAGGTGGCTCTGAGCTTTTGTGCTAGGCAGCTATGTATGCAGTCAGTTCAAGAAGAAACCACACGCCTTGCTTAGAAAAAAAGAGACCTCAGAATCAGATCACCTGGGTAGGGATGAGTATGTACATAGCCTCAAAACTTCAACAAGGTTCTCTACTCTTTCTGAATATTCAGTTCAGTTCAGTTCAGTCACTCAGTCGTGTCCAACTCTTTGTGACCCCATGAATCGCAGCATGCCAGGCCTCCCTGTCCATCACCAACTCCCTGAGTCCACTCAGATTCACGTCCATTGAGTCAGTGATGCCATCCAGCCATCTCATCCTCGGTCGTCCCCTTCTCCTCCTGCCCCCAATCCCTCCCAGCATCAGAGTCTTTTCCAATGAGTCAACTCTTCGCATGAGTTGGCCAAATTCCTGGAGTTTGGGTAGTTATAATAATAATAACAGCAGCACAGATCTATCAAGTTTTATCCATCAAATACTAAATAAGAGTTAAGTGTTTAGAAGATAAGGAGCATTGGATGGATCAACAGCAACTGCAAAAATGGATTAGATATTTTCAGGACTAGAGAACTTGGAAGAAAGTATAGAAGTTACAGAGAAGCCAATTTTGCCGGATCTAAGAAACTCTAGCTATGAGAGTTGTCCAGTGAAGCGGGGTGGGCGTGGAAGTATTCTCTAAGGTGCCAAGTCCCTTCTCTAGAAATTTTAGGAAAGCATAAAACACTCATCCATCCAAGGTGGTATGAAAATAAGATTTCTGCATATAGCAGGTTGACCTCCAAGATCTATACCAAACTCAATACACAAGTCAAGGATGACACATAACTATATTTGCCCTGTGCCTTTTTCTGAGGCCGTTTTTCAGATATATTCCCTATCTGATGCCGAGGCACCTACAGAAAAGCCCTTTTGGTTCATCTCTCAGCCTTCTGAGGCACTGGCTGCTTTCTCTCCAGTGGTCCCAGTGGGTCCGGGTACCAGCTGAAACCCCCAGAGCCACGCAGCCAAGCAAAGACAGTCTGCATCCCCAGGGTGGGCTCTGTGGGGCTCCTTCCCTCGGTCCCCCAGAGTCTGGATGTCTATGGGAACTGGACGGGCCAAGTCTGGCCTAGGAGGGGGGCAGGAAGAGAGGAGACAGCCCCAGTCTTTTCTACGGTCTGTGGAAAAAACATCTCTTCCCCTCTGAGGCCTGAGGACCTCTCTTCCCCTCCTGGGAGGGAGCCACCGTCTGCCCTGGGATGTGATCTGCCCTGGGCTGTGATCTGCCCTGGGCTGGTCCTTGAAGGCCTCCTGCCAACTCCCAGGACAGTTTCGTATCCTCGAACAATGTAAAATCCAGGGCGTCCTCAGACCAGGACGCTAGGCCAGACATCCTGCCAGTCTGCCCCAAACCCCTGCCCCAGTCCTGAGTCTGGGGTGGAATTCAATCCACCCTCGAGGGTGGGAGACAGTAGCAGGAAAAAAAAGAAAAGAACTCCCAGTCCAGTCTTGTCGAGCATACATAGCTGAAATCCAGAAAAAAAAACCCACAGCCAAGGAACTCTCTCACTACTTGTTTGAGGGAGATGGGAAAGAGGGAATAAGGACAGCATTTTTTAAATTGCCCTCAAACTCCAAGCAGTAACACACAGCACACTTTTCTCTGCATAAAACTCCAGCGTAAAGTGAGACACCGTACAGACAGCGAGATTCAGGACAGTTTCTGTGCCCACAGTTGTCAGTGTTTTCTGTTTCCTGACTGGTTAAATCTTTCTTACTAGTGTTAGCCTGCACAGACTCAAAGGTTTGTTTCTAGCTTCTCGGGATACCATAAATGACAATGGCCTCCCCAATCCACGTCGATGTAATCTAGAAATAATCAACACTTCAAGCAAAGGTGGGAGTCCCTTGCACCTTAAAAACCTGCCCTTGTACTAACTGAATCATCCCCTGAAGGGCAATTTTAGCAGGCACGTTGCCTGGATCCAGGCTGATTATGTTTGAATCTTCTCTTCCAACGAACCACATTTCTAAAGAAAAAGCTTAATTTCATCAGGCAAGCTGTATCCTGTCATTCTCCTCGTCTTATGTGTAGAGTGGGGTGGCGGGGCAGGGAGATACACCAGTATCTATGTTGAAATGGGCCACACCTCAACCAACCAACGTGCTAACCTTGAAAAGAAAAAGCAAATAGAAATCACCCTTCTTCCTTTTCCAGTTCTGTCGTCCCCTTCTCCTCCTGCCCTCAATCCCTCCCAGCATCAAAGTCTTTTCCAATGAGTCAACTCTTCGCATGAGTTGGCCAAATTCCTGGAGTTTGGGTAGTTATAATAATAATAACAGCAGCACAGATCTATCAAGTTTTATCCATCAAATACTAAATAAGAGTTAAGTGTTTAGAAGATAAGGAGCATTGGATGGATCAACAGCAACTGCAAAAATGGATTAGATATTTTCAGGACTAGAGAACTTGGAAGAAAGTATAGAAGTTACAGAGAAGCCAATTTTGCCGGATCTAAGAAACTCTAGCTATGAGAGTTGTCCAGTGAAGCGGGGTGGGCGTGGAAGTATTCTCTAAGGTGCCAAGTCCCTTCTCTAGAAATTTTAGGAAAGCATAAAACACTCATCCATCCAAGGTGGTATGAAAATAAGATTTCTGCATATAGCAGGTTGACCTCCAAGATCTATACCAAACTCAATACACAAGTCAAGGATGACACATAACTATATTTGCCCTGTGCCTTTTTCTGAGGCCGTTTTTCAGATATATTCCCTATCTGATGCCGAGGCACCTACAGAAAAGCCCTTTTGGTTCATCTCTCAGCCTTCTGAGGCACTGGCTGCTTTCTCTCCAGTGGTCCCAGTGGGTCCGGGTACCAGCTGAAACCCCCAGAGCCACGCAGCCAAGCAAAGACAGTCTGCATCCCCAGGGTGGGCTCTGTGGGGCTCCTTCCCTCGGTCCCCCAGAGTCTGGATGTCTATGGGAACTGGACGGGCCAAGTCTGGCCTAGGAGGGGGGCAGGAAGAGAGGAGACAGCCCCAGTCTTTTCTACGGTCTGTGGAAAAAACATCTCTTCCCCTCTGAGGCCTGAGGACCTCTCTTCCCCTCCTGGGAGGGAGCCACCGTCTGCCCTGGGATGTGATCTGCCCTGGGCTGTGATCTGCCCTGGGCTGGTCCTTGAAGGCCTCCTGCCAACTCCCAGGACAGTTTCGTATCCTCGAACAATGTAAAATCCAGGGCGTCCTCAGACCAGGACGCTAGGCCAGACATCCTGCCAGTCTGCCCCAAACCCCTGCCCCAGTCCTGAGTCTGGGGTGGAATTCAATCCACCCTCGAGGGTGGGAGACAGTAGCAGGAAAAAAAAGAAAAGAACTCCCAGTCCAGTCTTGTCGAGCATACATAGCTGAAATCCAGAAAAAAAAACCCACAGCCAAGGAACTCTCTCACTACTTGTTTGAGGGAGATGGGAAAGAGGGAATAAGGACAGCATTTTTTAAATTGCCCTCAAACTCCAAGCAGTAACACACAGCACACTTTTCTCTGCATAAAACTCCAGCGTAAAGTGAGACACCGTACAGACAGCGAGATTCAGGACAGTTTCTGTGCCCACAGTTGTCAGTGTTTTCTGTTTCCTGACTGGTTAAATCTTTCTTACTAGTGTTAGCCTGCACAGACTCAAAGGTTTGTTTCTAGCTTCTCGGGATACCATAAATGACAATGGCCTCCCCAATCCACGTCGATGTAATCTAGAAATAATCAACACTTCAAGCAAAGGTGGGAGTCCCTTGCACCTTAAAAACCTGCCCTTGTACTAACTGAATCATCCCCTGAAGGGCAATTTTAGCAGGCACGTTGCCTGGATCCAGGCTGATTATGTTTGAATCTTCTCTTCCAACGAACCACATTTCTAAAGAAAAAGCTTAATTTCATCAGGCAAGCTGTATCCTGTCATTCTCCTCGTCTTATGTGTAGAGTGGGGTGGCGGGGCAGGGAGATACACCAGTATCTATGTTGAAATGGGCCACACCTCAACCAACCAACGTGCTAACCTTGAAAAGAAAAAGCAAATAGAAATCACCCTTCTTCCTTTTCCAGATCCTTTCATGATTAGCACGAGTGTTTGCGTTTGTACGGCCATGTTTTGGAAAGAGTGAGAAGTTGAATGTTCCAAAACAATCACTGCCTGGCATGCAGGAGAAAAAAAAAACACCTCACATCTACCTAAGAAATAAAAATTATTTTAACATTTCTGATAGGCTTTTTGCTCTGCACCGAACTTGGCGGCTTCTGGGATAAAAGCATAAAGCGATGCAGAGTTTTGTTTTATTTTTAATATGAACAGATGAAGTTCCCCCAACCCCACCCTGCCCTCCAAACCCAACTTTTCTCTGAGACCCCACCCTCCACATCTGGCCTGGGAGAGAGCTCTGAAATCCACATCAGGCACCAGGAGCCCTCCTCCTGCGTTACATTTCAAACACCACTTAAAGAGAGAAAGTTTCCTCTTTCTCCCTCCCTCTCTCCCTCTAACGGTTTTCTTTAAACAAGCCCACCCTGCTCTCCTCCTATCCCGTGGAAAGAAAAAAAAAAAGAAAAGAACAAACATTTACACTTAAACGAAAGTGAATGAACAAGCTAAAGGACAGCCCCATAAAAGCCACCAGGAAAATAAACTGAAAAGCAGATGCTACCCACGCTCACCCGCAAAAGACTGGCAAACAGAAACAATTCAAGTCCTGAGCAATTTAAATCACAGCAGAGCAATTGACAAAGTCTGGCAAGCAGCCCACAGTGCAGTCCGGTTTCAAAGGTACGTCAGTTTCCTCCAGAAAGCAAATGCTGTCCTCTCGTGTTCCAAAAGTCCCTGCTCCCAACACACTTTCAGAACAAGAACCCCGTTCCTGCAAGACATAATCACGGCCCAGATGCCCCGACCCTGGGGCCCCCGTGAAACTAGATTTTACTGAACCTTAAGGGAAAGAGTTGTATCAATGCCCACTTTTAGCTAAAAAGCTTGAAAGACTCAATTCAAGGAGTCCTAGAAAAATAGCGCAGGAAATAAGAAAAAGCTTCAGTGGGGTCAGAAGGAGGAGAGCAGTGGGAAGCAAGGGAAGCTCTCTGGGCTTCCCGGCAGTGTCGGGAACTGTCCTACCTGAGGGTCCGGTGACAACCAAGGCGCCCTGAGTGGCAGGAGCTGGTGGCAGGCGTCCGCTCTCCTGGAGGTTTGTGACCACAGTGAGCAGAGGGCTGGCCTCCCGAGGTTATAAGTTTCCTGAGCTGGTGTGCTGGGGTGTGTGATGGGCGGTTTCTTTTTACTGTTTTAAAGGAGTTTCTATGAATCAGTCCGGCTTAAAAAAAAAAAAAAAAAGTGTTGGTAAGCTACGCCCTGCTCAGTTGGCAGGCAGTCAAGACAGGCTGGGAGGGAGCCATCAATTCAGAGAAGCCAGTTTAGGCTCCCTGTGACTCAGACACAGAGACCACAGTGGAAAAAGGAGTGACATGGCTTCACATGGGCAACAGGAGTCACACAAATAGATCTGTTTACTGAAGCCCATTCCTCCTCACCATAAAGGAGAGTGGGTTGCCATGGATACAAGTAAAACACAGGTGATCAGCCCACACTTTTATCTGGCGGGGGCAGGAATAGGGGGACTGCAGTGCTCTGCCCACTGACATCCCAGCTAATCATCCCACAAGTGTGCCATTATTCCTCTCCCATCAAACACATCCACAGCAGCTCACGGTCAGGAATGATCAGGTTGACTTCTGATTACTTCCCTGCCTGACCCTGGACACTGTCCTGGGGATGGGCAGGGGTGAAAAAGGGAACACACCAGGAGCCCTCGGAAACCTGCCTCTGAATGATGGAGGGCTGGCTGAACAGCTCTGTGATTAGGCTCCAGGAATGCCCAGCAGGGTTTCTCACATTCACAGTAGTCAGGAGGAAGTCATCTAGTTAAGGACTTTGCTCTCTGATCTCTAAGTATTAATCACCTGGACCTTGCTCCACAATTGAGCGCCTCGTGCATAATTGTCCCAGCCATCTCCCTGTCCCACTCCTCTCTCGCTCAGCACCAGAATCGGGAGGGGCCTTTAGAAGTCATGTCACTGCAAGGCCAGGCATCCGCTGGAGCCCAGAGTCCGGCTGCTCTCCGTTTAGCTATGTGACTATGCCTCTATTTCCTGGGGCGTAAATGTGGTAGATAGTACCTCTCATGGAGTTATGGTGAGAAATACGCGTAGAGAGCTTATCACATGCTTAGCACCTAATAAGCCTTTGATAAATATTAACTAGAATTAGTATTTTACTGAAGATGGAACCCAGGCCCAGAGAGGAGAAGTAACTGATCCAAGGAGAACAGCAAATTAGCAGGAGCAGCTGAGTCAGGTCAGCCACACCCAAAGCAACTCCATTTCTGCTGTTCTCTACTGTATCATGACAACTTATTTCAATGCAAACTATTCTTCTAGAGTTTACTGATCCAGCCTATATATTTGCACATAGCCATGGACTAGCACACTGTCCAGAGCACAGGGTCGCAGATGTGAGCAAGATCTCTGTCATCTTGGAATTTATATTCCATAAAAGAATCGAGTAGGGACTGGTGGTTGTTCTAAATGCCAATGAAACTAGGTGGTAAAATCGTAGGTGGATTTTAGTTTCTTCTGGGATGCATTTCTGTATCTTCCAAATCTTCTGCCATGAACCTACATTACTTTGGTTTTTAAGAAAAGATATATTTTTTTAATATTTAGAAGGGACTATTATCTGACATGATTGATGAAGAAAAAACACAAATGCACACACACTTACTCCATCACTCATCTGATAATGAAAATGCCTCTTTGAGAAACTCCTCCAGCAGTGGTTCAAGAGCAGCCTAAGTCTAAGGAACAGGGGTGTTTGATGAAGAGATCTGGAAATCCTCACGGGCTGTAAGGGCAGAATGAAGGCACAGCATCCCCGGGCTGCAGTTTGCCAGGCCACCCCACCTGCAGGCCTTCCCCCCACAATTCTGGGGCTTGCCTTTCACCTCCAAGGCTTTCTGCCAGTTTCAAATTCTCCCATGCCCCAGCGGCACACGAAGGGGGGCTGGGTCGAGGAGCAGAGTCCAGGGATGTTGAGGGAGGGGTATGTGGTCTGGCTGCATTTTTTTTAGAGAGAAATCTGGGGCTGGGGAACAGTGAGGCGGGGGACCATCTCCCTCCTGCTTCCCTCTCACAGTAAACAAAGGGGAAAAAAAATCAGAAACTTGTCTTACGGTGCTTGAGCAGAGGAGTCATTTGGTCCTCTGGACTCTTGGATTTCCATACTTGATCTGCAAAGGAGAGGCAGTGGATTGAGAAAGGGGCTCTGGGGACTTTCTCCATGGTCCAGTGGTTAAGATTCCTCCTTTCACTGCAGGAGGCATGGATTCGATCAGATCCCACATACCGCAGGGTGCAGCCAGAAAGAAAAAGAAAGGAGTTCTGAGGACAGAACTCAGAAAACAGTTCTAGTTTTCCTCTCCCACCACCTGGTGGTGGGGAGGCAGGGGGGTGGGTCAGGGAATGACAGTTCAGTTCAGTCGCTCAGTCGTGTCCGACTCTTTGCGACCCCATGAATCGCAGCACGCCAGGCCTCCCTGTCCATCACCATCTCTCGGAGTTCACTCAGACTCACGTCCATCGAGTCCGTGATGCCATCCAGCCATCTCATCCTCGGTCGTCCCCTTCTCCTCCTGCCCCCAATCCCTCCCAGCATCAGAGTCTTTTCCAATGAGTCAACTCTTTGCAAGAGGTGGCCAAAGTACTGGAGTTTCAGCTTTAGCATCATTCCTTCCAAAGAAATCCCAGGGTTGATCTCCTTCAGAATGGACTGGTTGGATCTCCTTGCAGTCCAAGGGACTCTCAAGAGTCTTCTCCAACTCCACATAAGTTAAATAAGCAGGGTGACAATATACAGCCTTGACGCACTCCTTTTCCTATTTGGAACCAGTCTGTTGTTCCATGTCCAGTCCTAACTGTTGCTTCCTGACCTGCATACAGATTTCTCAAGAGGCAGGTTAGGTGGTCTGGTATTCCCATCTCTTTCAGAATTTTCCACAGTTTATTGTGATCCACACAGTCAAAGGCTTTGGCATAGTCGATAAAGCAGAAGTAGATGTTTTTCTGGAACTCTCTTGCTTTTTCCATGATCCAGCGGATGTTGGCAATTTGATCTCTGGTTCCTCTGCCTTTTCTAAAGCCAGCTTGAACATCAGGGAGTTCACGGTTCACGTATTGCTGAAGCCTGGCTTGGAGGATTTTGAGCATTACTTTACTAGCATGTGAGATGAGTGCAATTGTGCGGTAGTATGAGCATTCTTTGGCGTTGCCTTTCTTTGGAATCGGAATGAAAACTGACCTTTTCCAGTCCTGTGGCCACTGCTGAGTTTTCCAAATTTGCTGGCAGATTGAGTGCAACACTTTCACAGCATCACCTTTCAGGATTTGAAACAGCTCAACTGGAATTCCATCACCTCCACTAGCTTTGTTCGTAGTGATGCTTTCTAAGGCCCACTTGACTTCACATTCCAAGATGTCTGGCTCTAGATTAGTGATCACATCATCATGATGATCTGGGTTGTGAAGATCTTTTTGCTGTCCTGCAATTCAGCCTTAAAATGAACCCATGTCGTAGCTGCCAAGTAGGCCTGGTGAATCTCACATTCCTTTGTACTTTGGGAGATGTTCAGAGCTTGGAGAGAAAATGTTAAATGCTTTGATTTCAATACATACACACACACAGTGGTTATGTAAATACAATTGTCCTTGGGATTCAGTGAGAAGAGTGCTTCCAGGACCCTAAGGATACCAAAATCTATGATGCTCAAGTTTGTGATAGAAAATGGCATTCAGTTCAGTTCAGTTGCTCAGTCGTGTCCAACTCTTTGCAACCCCATGGACTGCAGCATGCCAGGTTTCCCTGTCCATCACCAACTCCTGGAGCTTGTTCAAACTCATGTCCATCGAGCTGGTGATGCCATCCAACCATCTCATCCTCTGTCATCCCCTTCTTCTCCTGCCCTCAATCTTTTCCAGCATCAGGATCTTTTCCAATGAGTCAGTTCTTCGCATCAGGTGGCCAAAGTATTGGAATTTCAGCTTCAGTATCAGTACTTCCTTTAAGAAAGGTTGATTTCCTTTAAGATTGACTGGCTTGATTTCCTTGCAGTCCAAGGGACTCTCAAGAGTCTTTTCCAACACCACAGTTCAGAAGCATCAGTTCTTTGGCACTCAGCTTTCTTTATGGTCCAACTCTCATATCCATATATGACTACTGGAAAAACCATAGCTTTGACTAGATGGACCTTTGTTGGCAAAGTAATGTCTCTGCTTTTTAATATGTTGTCTAGGTTTGTCACAGCTTTTCTTACAAGGAACAAGCATCTTTTAATTTCATGGCTGCAGTCACCATTGGCAGTGATTTTGGAGACTAGAAAGAAAGTCTGTCACTGTTTCCATTGTTTCCCCATCTATTTGCCATGAAATGATGGGACCGAATGCCGTGATCTTCGTTTTCTGAATGTTGAGTTTTTGCATATACTCTGTGAACATCTTCACATATACTTCAAATCATCTTTAGGTTGCTTATAATACCTGGGCTGTGTGCTATGCTATGTCGCTTCAGTTGTGTCCAACTCTTTGCAATCCTGTAGACTTTAGTATTCCAGGCTCCTCTGTCCATGGGACTCTCCAGGCCAGAATACTGGAGTGGGTTTCCATGCCCTCCTCCAGGGAATTTTCCTGAGCCAGGGATCAAACCTGCATCTCTTACATCCCCTGCATTGGCAGGCAACGTAAATGCTAAGTCAGTCATTGTAAATACAAGTAAATGCTACCTAAATAGTTGCCAGCAAACAGCAAGTTCAAGTTTTGCTTTTTGGAACTTTCTGGAATTTTTCATTTTTCTGAGTATTTTCGATCTGCGGTTGGTTGAATCCATGGAGGTGGAACCCTCAGATACAGATGACCTGCTGTATTTCTAAAAGACGAACGCCAATCGAAGATTTCTGTTGTTCAGTTGCTCAATCGTTTTCGCCTCTTCGAGACCCTGTGGACTGCAGCATGCCAGGCTTCCCTGTTTAGCAATTTCTAAAGGCTTGGAATTAACCCTTGCCGTGTCAGTGAGCTCTCTTCATAAAATTATGAAGTCTGGGCAGGAACCTGGATCTGTCCCAGCGGAAGCTCCAGCTTACTCTCCCTCTGGATGTGATGAAAATAGTCAGCTTGATTCTCTTCCTGGCCGTGAGCTGGACAGCTTTGAGACTGCAGATGGTAAAGGGGTATAGAACCACGTGGGGCTGAAGGATGCCACTCTGTCTGCCACACAGTTTAAAATCATTCAGGGTGATCTGCCTGTCCGCTCTCAGTTCCCATTTCCCCCACTTGGCTTAGACACATTGGTTTTCCACATGGTAAGAACTGGGCAAAGTTTCATTTGACCTCAGTAAAGCCCTGGGAAGGAATGTCCCCTCTTGCCCATTTGCCATACCATGGTTCTCACACACAGGAATACATCCCCTCCTCCTCTGAAGCAACAGGCATCCGCTTCTGGCTTGATGCCATCCGGGACAGATTTTCAAGTATGAACCGGCATAAATACTTTAAATGGATGTGTAAATTCAGGTCTTTTTAGGACAAGATACAAGGATAGTTAGGTCTGGCCCCTTGTTTCTCTCACAAAAGAAAACTCGTAAGAGCTTGAACTTGCTCAGTTAGCCAAAAACAATCTCAAACATGTTCCTCAAAGCTATTCTAGTGGTAAAGAATCCACCTGCCAATGCAGGAGACGTGGGAGGCGAGGGTTCAATCCCTGGGTTGGGAAGATCCCCTGGAGAAGGAGTGGCAACCCACTCCAGTATTCTTGCCTGGAGATCCCGTGGACAGAGGAGCCTGGCACGCTACAGTCCATGGGACCACAAAGAGTCAGAAGCACCTGAAACAAACAAAGCTCTTATATGTGCTGGGAGTGTCCAATGTTCATTTCAGCACTGTTTGAAAGGCAAACAGAAGTAAATGAAAGTTATATTGTTGCTGTTGTTCAGTCGCTCAGTCATGTCCAGCTGTTTGCAATCCCATGGACAGAAACATGCCAAGTTCCCCTGGCCTCCACTATCTGTTGGGGTTTGCTCAGATTCATGTCCACTGAGTTGGTGAAGTTATCTTCTCCTTTTGCCTTCAATCTTTCCCCCCAAAAAGTTATATCTTCCAAAGTCAAATGAATGTTACTCCTTGCCACTCTGGTTTAATATTTTAGGATTTACCAAAAATGTCATATTCCTCCCTCTTCCTCTTTTTCTGCTATGCTTCTGCCTTCATTCCCTCCACCCACTCTTTCCTTCCTATTCTTATTGTTTACTTTCTAAATTCCTCTCAGTGAAATATTTGAATATGATTTCATGAAATGAGAGGTCTCTAGGTACCCCCTGCATCTTCCCCTTTTTTGTCTCGGAGCAAGCTTATCCTGAAACTACTTTTGAAAGATTAAACTGATGAAACTCCAAGAACTTCCCAGAGCATAGGCTCTTGGCTGAGTATTTCTCAGCTGCATGGAAAGTCTTGCTAGCAAAGTGGTATGATGCAGGCATTAATAGTTATAGAATAGGGAGGGCTGTGTAGACAATGGCATCTGAACTTGGCTGGGGAAGTGAGCCGACCCTGCCACCTTGGACAGCTGTTATTACTGCTGAATTGTTAAATCATGTCCAACTCTTTGCAACCCCATGGATTGCAGTCCACCAGCCTCCTCTGTCCATTGGATTTTCCAGGTGAGAATACTGGAGTGGATTACCATTCCCTTCTCCAGGAGATCTTCCCGACCCAGGGATTGAACCCTCGGCTCCTGCCACATCCCCTGCATGGCAGGCAGATTCTTCACCGCTGAGCCACCTGGGAAACTGAATAATTACAATTACCAGACTGTTATAAATCGCTCTGATCTATTTTTCAAGATGTATACAAATGGTCAGAATGGCTAAAAGAACAGATCTCCTGATATGTGGCTGCTTGGTTACAGATTCATAACCAGAGAATAACAAACATACAAATAAGCAGTTGTGATCAAAATAAAAAGTGAAAAGATTCTGCTTTTTTCCAACTAATGCCAATAGTGGTCCATTCTGGAAGGTAAATATTAAAGGCATGTCACCTTCACCACTTGGCCTCTCATGAATACATTATCCCTACTGCTTAATGGACCATTTCAGGTAAAGGACTGAATATTTATAACAAATTAGAGATTTGACTATCTCTCCCTTTGCCTTGAAGGCAGCAAGCCCAGAGGGTGGAGGCTGACCACATAGCCTGTGTTCTATTAAAGTTAACCGAGTGTCCAATCCCCAAGTAAAGGAATCTCACGTCCTCCTTCAAGATTTACCCCTTGAACTCCAATACTGGTCAGAGCAAACCTGCTCGCTAAACCCCCATCACTGTGAGAAAAGCAGTTAGAACATAGCTTTGAATTTTCCTGAAGAAAACTGTCGGGGGGGAGGGGGATATAAAGCTGGACAGTCCAGCCTGAAAGTCTTAGAATGTATGTCCCACTGGGAAATTGTGTGGTCAGCAGAGCACACAAGACTTCAGGACCCTCTTGAAATGATCTTTGAGACCAAGTTTTAACACTTTCAGAGACCCAGATCATTTCTTGGTGAAAAAAAAAAAACCTAAGTGAAGTGACTCAATCCAACAAAGGTCCGTCTAGGCAAAACTACGGCTTTTCCAGTAGTCATGTATGGATGTGAGAGTTGGATCATAAAGAAAGCTCAGCACTGAAGAATTGATGCTTTGGAACTATAGTGTTTGAGAAGATTCTTGAGAGTCTCTTGGGCTGCAAGGAGATCAAACCAGTCAATCTTAAAGGAAATCAACCCCGAATGTTCATTGGAAGGACTGATGCTGAAGCTGAAGCTCCAATACTTTGGCCACCTGATGCCAAGTGGTAACTCATTGGAAAAGACCCTGATGCTGGGCAAGATTGAAAACAGGAGGAAAGGGGACAACAGAGGATGACGTGGTTGGATGGCATTACCGAATCAATGGGCATGAGTTTGAGCAAGCTCTGGAAGTTGGAGATGGACAGGGAAGGCTGGCATGCTGCAGTCCATGGGGTCGCAAAGAATCAGACACAACTGATCAACCTAACAACAACAAAAGTGACTCAATAATTCAGCCTCACTGGAAATTCTTTCTGGTTAAATTTTAGGAGAATTGCTTAGGGTAATATTATTAACTGTTAAGTCTTGCAGGACTAAAGAGATTTCTTTCAAACCCTTATGACTTGCACACATGCACACACACACACACACAAGGTAATCTGCTCCTCCATATGTACGGACGCCGGGGCCACTTGACTCTTTGTGGGTGGTATGTAAGAAGTGTCTCAAGGATCTGGAGGCTGGCAGAGCTTGTGGCCACAGAATTCACAGCCATTCTTCCTTAGCAGAGCTAGGTAAATGCTGACAAACACACAGAGCTCCTTTTCCAGACCCTTTGCCAATCATCCCCACCTTGGTTTCAACTATGCTTCATCCAAATTCCAGGGCTATCCCGTGCAATTTATTCCATTTCATCTTTCTACTTATAAATTCACTTTAACCATTCTGATCTGTGACCCAGCATCTTAATTACAGTTGGGGGATACCTACATCTCTTCTGCCACCCATGGTGACTATTTGTAGAATGGTCACATCCACACACTCAAACCAAATACCCCTAGTCTTCCTAATTTTTTCTCTTAAAGGGAGGTTTATCTCGATGTTTGGGGGACCTCTTAATCTATCCCTGGTCATAACAATTTCCATTTGAAAATCCATCATGCCCTCCCTAAAGTTCTTTTTTCTGGATGGTGTGCTGGGAAGCACTCACTGAGTTTTGAGGGGAGAGCAACTCCAAACCAGCCAGATGTGGGGACATTCATTGTCTGCCTCCTGCAGTCCTCACAGGATCCATGACAGCAAGGAGGATGTCTGATTTAATCAGCTTCTCTGATTATAAAAAACATGATTTCTGAACAAAATTCCAACAGTGCGTGAAAATGTAAATAAGTCATCCAAAACCTCACTCTGAGATAATTATTACAAAGACCCCTTTTTATCTATTCATACACATATGTGGGCCTCCCCAGTGGCTCAGCGGTAAAGAATCTGCCTGTAATGCAGGAGACGTGGGTTCTACCCCTGGACTGGGGAGATTTTCTGGAAGACGGCATGGCAAACCACTCCAGTATTCTTGCCTGGAGAATCCCATGGACAGAGGAGCCTGGTGGGCTATAGCCCATAAGGTCACAAAGAGTCAGACATGACTGAGTGAATGAGCACACACACACACACATACACATATGTATATAAAATTTTACCCAGGGTGATATATATGTTGCATTGACGCCTGCTATTGTCACACAATAGAAAGTCAACAGAAGTGGCCTTCTAGCTAAGCCCCACAGCTTCCCATGTCAATAAATGTAGATACACGTAATCGTTTATTGTTTTATTGCAGTATAGTCATCACAGTAAGTCCCCTACATAGGAGCCCTCAATTTGTGAACTTTCAAAGATGCAAATGTGTGTTTGCGTGTCCAGTCACGTAAGTTAGTTCATGGTCTGGCGTACATTGTCATGTGCAAGCATCCTCTATGAGTGGTTGTGCTTTTGTGTACTGTTCAGTGGAGTATAGAGTAGGGCTTCCCAGGTGGCTCGGATGGTAAAAAATCCTGCTGCAATGCAGGAGACCTAGGCTTCGATCCCTGGGTCGGGAAGATCCCTTGGAGGAGGGCATGGAAATCCACTCCGGTGTTCTTGCCTGGAGAATCCCATGGACAGAGGAGTCTGGTGGGCTATAGTCCATTCGGTCGCGAAGAGTCAGACACGATTGGGCAACGGGGTACGGGAGCGCACGTGCACACACACACACACACACACAGAGTATAGAGTACAGGAGTACAGTATCTCAAGCCCAGGATGTCCAGAAGCAAGCATAAAAGCCGTGGTGATGTAGCTGGTACTACTGTACTTTTCAAGGTACTATACTCTAAGATTAAAAATGCTTTCTTTATTTTTTGTGCTTGTTCTGTATTATGTGAAAAGTATTATAAGCCTATTACCATACAGTACTATGTAGCCGACTGTGTTAGTTAAGTACTTAAGCTAACTTTGCTGGACTTAATGAACAAATTGAACTCTCTCAGAATGGAATTTGTAGGTAGGGGACTTACCTTATTTCTAACACCTACAAAATATTCCATTACATACCTTCTATTATGAAGTATTTAAACAATTCCCTATTAATGGATAAATGGATATTCGTGTTGCTTTGATTTTTTTTGTCACTGGAAAGCAGTACTGTGTAAAACTCTTTGAACATAGCATATCTCTACATGGAATGTCATATTTGCCATCTTATTAAATATTCTGTCCCTTATTCACTGGACAGGCATGTAGAATTGATTTCATCCCTCAGAGCTGTGCATGCAGGCTTAGAAAATGTCTTAAAGCTCTCTGGATCCTGTTCCTCATGATTCGGAGGGCACCTGTGAGGCTCAATATCTTATGGCCCCTTTCCCAACTCTAAAAGCTCATGCAAGGCATGTATGAATGGATGCCAACCAGCTCTCTCTGGCCTCTACCTTCTGTTTTTATCCCATAAACAATGATGGACCATTCATATTGTTGTCCGTCTGATCTTTCATCTAAGAAAATGGAGCCAAGTCAGACCGCCCAACCCTAATGATATAAAGCTGGGTGGCTGCCAGGAATTTGAGATGTAAAAGATTCTGTGGCTCTGGCTACCGCTCCATTCGTGTTCTCAGCTGGAGGACACCCATTTCCCGAAATTCCAGGCTCATGGCGTCATCTCACTCATTTTATGCCTTCATCCCCAGTTTCAGGATATGACCCTTTTAGATACACAAGCTACAGCGCACAGAGTTCTAGAGGGGCCACAGGAGGTGAGCCAGTGACCTGTCTCTGACCAGCTTCTAGCTCATGGTCTCTTGGTGCCTTCGGGTGCCCTCAGCAAACTAGGGGCAGGGAGACAGAGCAGTCTGTGCTGCTGGAGCCCTTGCCAAGGGATTTCCAGCCTTAGCCCAGAAGTAATAAAATGCAAGATCCCTGTTCTGGCGGCAAGGTGACAGCTGCATGGCATTCTCAGCCCAGGGCCGGCTGGCTGGCGAGCAGGGCAGGGGTGGTTCGCCGGACACAGGCTGTTGGGCTGTCCTCGGCCTGCCGGGGGGAGCCCTGGGGCAACTTTGAGGATTCAGGTCCAAGACAGTTGTGGACTCCAGAAAAGAGGCCTGCTGAAGATAACAACAGTCAAAAACTTACATTTGCATAGCATCTTCTAAATATACTTTCCTTGCATTTAACATCTTCCTTTCCCCATGTCATTTCAAGGGTGAAATTGAGGTTCAGAGAGGCCTAATAGCTTGATGAAGACCACAGAACTATTAAGGAATAGCACTGGGGTCTCTTAGGTATGTGGGGAAAGGGCCTTCATTTATTTATTTGGGGCTGTGTTGGGTCTTTGTTGCTGCACGAGCTTTCTCTAGTTGTGGAGGGTGGGGTACGCCCCAGTTGCGGTGCATGGGCTTCTCACTGAGGTGGCCTCGCTTCTTGTGGAGCAGGGGCTTAGTTGCTCTGCAGCATGTGAGATCTTCCGGACCAGGGATTGAACCTGTGTCTCCTGCATTGGCAGGTGGATTTTTATCCACTCTACTACCAGGAAGTCCAGGTCTGTTTTTTGTGTTTTTTTTTTTTAAACTCTTTGTTAACTATTACTGTTTTTCTTTCCCCTATGTTGCTGAGTTTTTTGCGGCCCTTGGAAGCTATAAAGGGTCTTCTACAGATCTAGGGTGGTCCAAAAAGCTGCAGGATTTCCAGACATGTGAGATGGTTTTGAGCTACTCCAACTGGACACTGTCCAAATTAGAGCTTTCTAGACACTCACAGAGGAGCTGTGACTCCAAGAGGTCTCTAAATTCAGGTTCTCTGGGTGAGGAACTCCTTCAGCACAAATGACCCTTGCAGGCTTATCTTGGCGATCCTGGACCTACCTTGCCTGCTCTGTGATCTGGTGGGTGTCAGCCTCCCCAGGGACCTTTGCCTCAGTATCCTGCTTTACCAAATTCACATCAATGAACCAGCTCAAGCTTGGATTCCAGGCATGCTTCAGACTACCTGGAGACCTACCCTTCACCCCCCTAGTAAAGACTCTTCGTTGAGGGCAAAGAATGAAAGACTATAAGGTCTTTATCACAGAAGGTACGTCTGGTGGATTGGTCCATGGGAGGGTTTAAAGACACAGTTAAGGACTTCTCTGGTGGCTCAGTGGTAAAGAATCTGCTTGCCAATGCAGGAGATGTGAGTTCGATCCCTGATCTGGGAAGATCCCACATGCCGCAGAGCAACTAAGCCCTCACACCTCAACTACTGAGTCTGTGCTCTGGAGATGGAGAGCCACAGCTACTGAGCTCACGTGCCACACCTACTGAAGCCCGCACGCCCTAGAGCCTGTGCTCCACAACAGAAGGAGCCACCGCAAGGGGTCCAAGCCCTGCAGCTAGAGAGCAGGCCTGGCTCACCACAACCAGAGAAAGTCTGTGCAGCAGCAAAGACCTAGCACAGCCAAAAATAAATACATAAATAAATAATTTTTAAAATAAAGACATGGTTAAATTGTCTTCTCAAAAGAGCATAATCATTTTCAGAGTATTTTGAGGAGCGGCCTTCTAGTTATGGTCTGGGCAAAGGCTGTAACCTTGATATTTAGAGCTTGGGCAAAGTACTTAAGGTTCTTTTGGGAACAGTGACACTCCAGATGCTTGGGTAAGAAGCCTGGCACACTGCTGACAATCCATGGTCAAGGACTGGAGAGTCTCAGATGAGGGAGAACACAGCCTCCCTCTTGAGAAAGAGCTGGAGGGAACATTCTCCTGGCTGGGAGGTGCACATCCATCTATGCACACCCCCAGAGAGCAACAGAGAATTCAGCGAGAGCGAAACCATTTAGGCTGCAGGGGAGTCACGCTGCATGAGCATCGGAGGCCTTCTCTGTTCAGGGATGCATTCCAAGCACCTAGGACAGTTCCTGGAACAGTTATTGTTTTTCAGTCGATAAATTGTGTCTGACTCTTTGTGATACCACAGACTGTAGCATGCCAGGCTTCCCTTCCCTGCCCTTCACTATCTCCCAGAGTCTCCTCAGACTGATGTCCATGGAGTCAGCGATGCTATCTAACCATCTCATCATCTGCCACCCGATAATTATTTGCTGAATGAACACAGAAGGCGCCTGATAATTATTTGCTGAATAAATGAAGCGAAACCTTGCTTGCATTTTGAAAAAGAATGTAGGGTGAGCAGAGGAAAGATGTAGAGTGAATAACAGCACAGAAAAATTTCCCCTTAAACATTTAAATTTAAAAACCCTACAATAATAATTGTCCTTTGTTCAGTTGCTTAGTTGTGTCCGACTCTGCAACCCCGTGGACAGTAGCCTGCTGGGCTCTGGATTTCCCAGTCCAGTCAAGAATACTGGAGTGGGTTGCCATTTCCTTCTCCAGGGCATCTCCTCAACCCAAGGATCAAACCCGAATCTCCTGCATTGGCAAGCTGATTCTTTACCGCTGAGCCACCAGGGAAGCACAATAATAGTAATAATACTTAAAAGAAACCAGACCGTTCACCACAACAGCAATGAGCAAACTGAAAAAAAAAAAAAAAAAACAAGCCCAGGTTCCTTTTACAAATATTGCAACACCTAAGATGAATAACTAGAGGGAAGGGAGGAGGGCAACCCGTGGATGACACCGGTCACATCAGCATCTTTGGTACTCTCGGCTGTGTACTCACTTGCGCTGACCATTTTAACAAAGGGCAAGGGAAAACATGATGCAAGAACGGTATGTGTCGTATGTCTGGACTTTTCGCTGTCACAAAGCGAAAAACAACAGAGAGAAGATCAGATCACAGAGGAGATGGGCTGTAGATAAGCTTCAGTTCAGACACATTCCAAATCAGACTCGCGATCTCTCTTGCACGTGCACATCTCTGGTTTCCTTTATCAGCAGAGCCAGCCTGATATCTCGCTTTCTAAGACCAGGAGAGGTGCCCCTCCGAGTCCACAAGTCCCTGTGCGCCTTCCCTCCAACAGGCCTCCTCTCACAAGGTCCTGCATGTCTTAGTCCTTGCTGTATCTCAGCTCCCAACACAATATCTTGCATCTAGTAGATTTGTTGCTGTGGTTCAGTCATTCATGTCTATCTCTTTGCGACCCCGAGGACTGCAGCACACCAGGCTTCCCTGTCCTCCACTATCTCCCAGGGTTCGCTCAAACTCATGTCCATTCAGTCAGTGATGCCATCCAATCATCTCATCCTCTGTTGCTCCCTTCTTCTCCGGCCCCCAGTGTTTCCCAGCATCAAGGTCTTTTCCAATGAGTTGGCTCTTTGTATCAGGTGGTCAAAGTATTGGAGCTTCAGCTTCAGTCTAACAGACACTCAATATCTAATTGTCCCCAAGTTAAATGAATTAATGGGTCCATCATTTGCCCTGTCAACCTGGAGTCCTCCTTTCAGCCTCTACATCCAAACTCAGCAGGTTCTTCATTTTTAAAAAATGTTTATGTACTGTATTTATTTGGCTGCACCAAGTCTCAGTTGCAGCACTGAGGATCTTCGGTCTTCATTGCGGCAGGCAGGATTTTTTTGGGGGGAGTGGGGAGGTTGCAGCATGTGAACTCTTAGTGGAGGCATATAGGATCTAGTTCACTGACCAGGGACCAAATCCAGGCCCCTTGCATTGGGAAGGCAGAGTCTTAGCCACTGGATCACCAAGGAAGTCCCCAAACTCACCAGGTTCTATTTAAGTGAATTTTAAAGTAAATATTTCAGGTCTGCCTCCTCTTTACATCCACTGCTGTGCTCTTTGCTCAGGCCTCTTATTCTGTCTCGACTAATACAGTGGCCTCCTGATACTGGTTTCCTTGTCTCTACAAGATCTGTATTACAAGCCAGCCTCCACACCAGAGGTCACAAACAGCCCACTGACACAATTTTTGGCCCAGAAAATGTTCTAAAAACAATCCTTACCTTTAAAACCAGAAAATGTCTAAAACGTTGGTTTTCCAAGGTCTCTTTAAAAATCACAGGGAAAGGCAGCAAAGGGCCTAGATGAGCTGGGAAGAGCTGGAGGTGTGAAGCCTGCCACCCCCAGTGGGGAGGGGACATCCCTTCCCCTATTAGGCCTGATCCCTTGGTTTTAGGGGGCTGGTCTCCTGTAGGCATGGATATTTTCAGCCCCTGCTGTGTCCTGCCATCAGTTATCTCTGTGGAACACAGATCGGATCAAATCAGATCACATGGCTGTGATTTAACTTTGTCTGCAAGATAAAATCATGCATGCAAGACCCATCACACACTGGACCAGCCCACCTTTCAAGCTTGGGCCGTCCTCAAACCCACTCCCCACTTCAAGGGTGCTGGTCCTGTTTTCTGAGACTGTGTTCAAGCTCTGTTCTTTAGTTTGAGTACCTGGCCCTGTGCTGGAATCAGACTGCTTAAGGGCAAACCCTCCCTAAGCCTTCACTTCCTCAAATGAAGATGATACCAGTTGACACTTCATGGTTTTATTGGGAAGGGCAAAGAAGTAATATCTGTAAATCTCTTCACACAGGGCCTGGTGACTAGCCAGGGTTTAGCAAGTGATACCCATGGCGTTATTGTTGCTGTCCAGCCCTTCTTGCCCTGAAGAAATGCTGTTTAACCTCTGTAGCCAGTTCAGATGTTGGTTTCTCAGTGAGGCCTTCCTCATGCCTCCATCCCACCCTAGCAGTGTGAGTAATCCCTGCCCATGAGCCAGGAGGCTCTGCACGTACCCCTAGGACGGCATGTGCCATGCCATCTCACCTTTGACTGCACAGCATCCGTCCCCTCTGGGTACCACTCACTCCCTAAGGGCCAGGATAGGCATCCTCAAACACCCAGTGCCTAGACCCTGTAGGTATTCATGTTTCCTGAATGAGTTGAGTTGGGTATGAACAAACAGCAGCCAGAGAGTAAAACAATTTTTTTTCCCAAAAGATCACCAGATGATGCTACTGCACCTAAATTCAGTCCATAAGAGACAATAAAAAGGAAAAAGAGAAATTCCGAGTATTAACAGTAAGCTACATCACTTAGTTGTATAACTTTTGCTTCTCTGAGCCTTGGTTTCTCATCTGGAAGATGGAGATAATGCCTTTCCCACCTCAGAGGAATAGATGAGGGTCTAATATGGGTGATGGGCCTCCCAGGTGGCACTAGTGATAAAGAACCCCCCTGCCAATGCAGGAGACATGAGAGATGTGGGTTCGATCCCCGGGTTGGGAAGATCACCTGTAGAAGGGCATGGCAACCCACTCCGGTATTCTTGCCTGGAGAAGCCCATGGACAGAGGAGCCTGGAGAGCCATGGTCCCTAGAGTCGCAAAGAGTCAGACATGACTGAAACGACATAGCGCACACACACACACAATATGGGTAACACAGGTGACAACATTTTACAGAGTATAAATCCTTCCGTCCAGTGCCCAACACAATCTGAACTCTTATTCAATGACAAGAACTGGAGGGTACAAGAATGAACTTCTTAAAGAACCTAGATTATTAACCAACCTAGTTATAAAGTGTGGGTGTGGGTAGGAAAGGGAAGAATTAGCTCTTCCAACAAAACCAAAAATCCGCGATGGGACTTCACCGAGAGCACTGGGCTTGGTTTGAAGCCCAGCTTTGTCACTCTGAAGGACTCTGAGCAAGTTCTTCATCTTTCTGAGCCTCGGCTTCTTCACTTCTAAAGTGAAAAGAATCAAAGCCATCCCAGAAGGTTGAGAGGAAGAGAAATGACGTGACCTACGTGGAAACTTTGAGCAGAACTGCCACTGTCTCAATCATGTCTGTAGACTCAGACTCTATTGGTGATGATCAAAGGGTATTTGATATAAGAACACTAGAAACACCAATTTGAATTTAAGGATAATGCTAATAACACTAAAATGAAGGCTTAGTATGTGTTTTCTGCTTTGGGACAGAGGGAACTTGAGTGTTAAAGGCTCTCTATCCAAATCAAATCTGCCCAAAGCACAGCCCTGGCCCTGGTCACTCACCCGGATCTCTGCAGTCACTCCGTATCTTGTGTCCTCTCCCCATCTTGTCATCCCTCCCCACTAAAGGTGCACTGCTCTGATTCTTCTCTGCTCTTCTGAGCGACTGTCCAGGGCCACCATGTCTCTCCTCGATGGAAAGGCATTTCATGGCGCCCCACTGTTGTTGCTAGGGTACAACACGAACCCACTACTCAGGCAGCACACAAGGCCTTTCATATCTGATCCTATCTCGGTCTTCAAGCCTCACATCCCAGCCACATGGTCCCTTCAATGTCCCATCTGGATGAAATGCTTCTTCCCTCTGACCTGGTCTTCAAGATTCAGCTCAGTCATCAACTTCCCCAGGAAGATACCCTCTGCCCCAGTGAGGATTTGGTACCCCTCCTGGGAGCTCCCGCAGCTTCCAAGCACACCTGTCTTAACACTCATCACAAGGAGATACAATGCCCATTTACTAGTCAGTCTCCTTCTTCGCAAGATCCTAGATGACAAGAATGGTCTTTTGTGTTTGAATCTTCACTCATTACCTGGGAATTTCCTGCTAGTCCAGTGCCTAGGACTCTGCGCTTCCATGACGAGGGGCATGGGTTTGATCCCTGATTGAGGAGCTGAGATTGCACATGCCAGAAGAAAAAATATGAGTCCTCACTAATTATCAACCATGCCTAAGTGTAGTTGGTGTTCTATTATTATTATTTTTGCATCTTAATTGAAGCATCATTAATTTACAGTTCCACGTTAGTATACAGCAAATTTGAAGTTTACACATATGGATCTATTCTTTTTCAGATCTTTTTTCCATTATAGATTATTATACAGTAGTAAGTTTGGTTCCTTGTGCTATACAGTAGGTCCTTGTTCACCTATTTTATACACAGTAGTGAATGTATGCTAATCCGAGAGTTGGACTGTGAAGAAAGCTGAGCGCCGAAGAATTGATGCTTTTGAACTGTGGTGTTGGAGAAGACTCTTGAGAGTCCCTTGGACTGCAAGAAGATCCAACCAGTCCATTCTGAAGGAGACCAACCCTGGGATTTCTTTGGAAGGAATGATGCTAAAGCTGAAACTCCAGTACTTTGGCCACCTCATGCGAAGAGTTGACTCATTGGAAAAGACTCTGATGCTGGAAGGGATTGGGGGCACGAGGAGAAGGGGACAACTGAGGATGAGATGGCTGGATGGCATCACGGACTCGATGGACATGAGTCTGAGTGACCTCCGGGAGTTGGTGATGGACAGGGAGGCCTGGCGTGCTGTGATTCATGGGGTCGCAAAGAGTTGGACATGACTGAGTGACTGAACTGAACTGAACTCACCCAGTGCTGTATTGTTTTTATTGAACAAAACTTGCTTATAAGTGAATGGAAGATTGAAAATGTACTACAAATACGTTCATCTCCCTGCCCTCTTTAAAAAAAAAATCACTCATCTCCTGTTTAAAAATTCACTTTGACAGACATAAAGAAGTCAAAACTGAAGCGATGGTAGATGGTAAGGCTGTATAGCATTCTGCTCGAGTACACCAACATTGGCGTCTGAGGCTACTAACCCTCAGGCCTGCCTATATTGTGTAACCTCTTAAAAGCTCAGTTTCCTTCTCTGCAAAACAAATATAATAAGAGCACACGCTTCATAAAGTTTTTATGAGAATAAAACAAGATAGTGCAGGCAAAGCACAATGCCTAACACATAATAAGTGCTCAATAAGTGTTAAAAAGAAATGATGGGTTAAGCAGTCCTAGTAACGGCCTTGTCGATCAATGAATCAGCAAGTAATTGAATGCCTGTCAGACAGACCTGTGTGAAGCCAAGAGGGGCCCTGGCGCCATGAGGTTACAGGATATCTGGATGGTGAGTGGGAGGGACATGTGCCTTAGACATACCTGTCCCCTGGAGACCAGGCCTCAGTGGTGAGCACGCATATTGGCAAAGTGGCTTAAACATTCAGGGAGCCCCAGTTGGGAGGTTTTCCTATCACCCAGAAAGTCACCGTCTCCATCAGACCCCTCGGACTTTTCCTTTGCTCTGAAACATTCCGCTGTCTTCTCCCCGAGCTTTATTTATGAACCCTCCCAGTGCTGTCTGCCCTTATTTTTTTTTCTTTCTTTAGTAATTTATTGGCCAAACCATGAGACACAAGGGATCTTCGTTCCCCGACTGGGGATCAAACCCGTACCCGCTACAGTGGAAGTGAGGAGTCTTAATCACTGGAGCACCAGGGAAGTCCCTCTGCCCTTCTTGATTCCCTCACTAGGGCTTCCCTCAGGCCTTCTCCAGGCCAGGTTTAAGTGCCTGAAACTTCTCGGGGTGTCCTAGTTGGGTTTGGGTTTATCAGGTTTTTATCATGTGGCTTTCGAACGTTCACATGGGTGAACTGTCAAGATCAGGAAGAGAGAGAAGAGACACTGCTTGGCAAGACCAAACTGCCAAGGCCAGCTCCCGCCAGGCCTCATCCTGAGGGACCCCCCCAGGGAAGGACTGATCTGCTGAGGCCAGCTCCCGCCAGGTCTCATCCTGAGGGACCCCCCCAGGGAAGGACTGACAGGCGATCATTGACTCTGCGACGCTGGGGAAGCAGCGCCTGTTAAGGCTTCCAGGAGCTCGCCACCCCATGGCTGATGTCCCATCTACCTGCTCCCTGCCTTTTCTCTCTAGCAGTGGAGTCAAGGCCCTCAAAACGCTTTTTTCCCTGAGGACCCAGATCAGACTGGGCAACCCAATCACACACTCCCCGCACCCTCACCCCCAGTATCTACTGTCAACAGAGCGTCATTTAACCTCTCATTGTCCCCACTTAGTCACTCACGCCAGGCTGAGTGCTCTCCACTGAACTACGAGTTTGACTACTGTTAACATCCTTCAGACTTATGCCAAGATTCCACAACAACCATACAGAGCCCATCTCTTTATTTCACGTAGTCATGCAATTTCATGACACTAATAATAATGGAACTTGATGTATATCTCTTACAACAGCTATGTTTTTTTTGTTTTGTTTTTTTTAAGCTGGTATTCCCAATTTCAAGACGAGGAAACTGAGACTCAGAGGAGGAAGTATCATGCCTGGATTAGGAACTGGTTGAGCAAGACTTGAACCCATGTCCCCAAGGGTGAGAACAAAGCCTGTGCTCTTTTGCCCACACCACCACAGCAGTGAGCATCCCTGGAGCAAGGGATGCTCCCACACCTGTACTGCCGTCCAGTCTCAGATGTCAGGATGGGCACCCCAGGACATCCCTGGTAAATTTCTAGATCCTGATGTATCTATCCAAAGGCTGTAATTATACAATATAATCGTTTTTCTTTAAAGTATTGCTTTACAATGTTGTATTGGGTTCTGCATTACAACAAGGTGAATCAGCAGATGTGTTCTCTTCAGCATCTCCAATCTTTCTTTTCGAAAATATTTATTCAACTTACTTATCTTGCTGCACCAGTTCTTACCGATAGTTGTGGCATGCAGGATCTTTAATGTTTGTTGCAGCCTGTGGGTTCTTTATTGATTTATTTATTTTTTAGTCACATCATTCAAGATCTTTTAGTTGTGGCTTGTGAACTTAGTTGCGGCGTCTAGTTCCCTGACCAGAGATCGAACCTGGGTCCCCTGCATTGGGAATGGAACCACCGGGAAGGTCCCAACACTTCATATTTTTCCTCGCTACTTTTTCTCCTAAGGAGCAATTATGCTCTCCAGCATGTTATATAGCCTTACTTATTTCTCCTCGTTATTGCCTTTTTAGCCCACCAGCTCCCTGAGGGCAGGGGTTTATGATGTTTTTTCACAGCATTCTCCAGGGAATGCCAAGTTTGAGTGCTTGGCATGTTTTGTTTCCAGTTGACTGGAGTTGAGTTGGTTCTCTCTCTATCAAAGTCCCCAAAGATAGCAAAACAGGTCTTATAAATCTGAATGCCCACAACACTTTGGGAGGTGCCAGGCAGATAGATGTTATTTTAAAACCCACTTGCCTGATTGACTGAGTAACAGATTAACACGAGTGAGGACCATAAGCCCTCTGTGGAGGGACATAGATTTTTTCCAGCATTGTGAATTTCCCTTTGTTAGGAGAATTTTAAGGGCTTCTCAGGTGGCTCAGTGGTAAAGAATCCACCTACTAACACAGGAGATGAGGGTTCGATCCCTGGGTCAGGAAGATCCCCTGGCAGAGGAAATGGCAACCCACTCCAGTATTCTTGCCTGGAGAATCCCATGAACAGAGGATCCTGGTGGAGTACAGTCCATGGGGTCGCAAAGAGTCAGACAAGACCTAGCGACTGAGCACGCTCGGAGGATTTAACTCACATACCAGGGACATACCAGTTGGAGATGGGGTGTAAAAACTGATTTCTCCTTTATTCCCCAAGATTAACCGCCAGCAAATCCTTTGTTCCTGCTCAAAGTAGTTTGTTCTCCTCCCAGCCCTGGACGACCACTGGGTCCCTATGACACCTGTCACTCGGGCAGCTCCCTAAGGCCAAGTAGGCTTCAGTAAATTGTACAAATTTTTGTACCTAGCCGGTCCAGGTGGGATGCATTTTCCTCAAACCATAGCAAGAGGGGCCAACTCAGAGGGCAGAGAGGTTTTGCCCCAGCCTTGCCTTCTCCAGCCAGGGAGCCAGGAGGTCTGCACGTGACTGGCTGTGCCACAGGGGATGGCAGTTTTCCATGACAGTGTCACCTGCTCTGGGTCTGTGTGTGCACATGCAGGGCAAGCTGGCTCTGCCTGATTCACTGCCCAACCCCCAACCACCACCAAGATGGGCTGGCCCCTGGGGGAGCACCACAGTGTTGCAATCCTATGGGAGGGACTGGTCTTGACCTTATACGAGAATTCACAAGGTGCCGAGTCAGAGGACTAGCTCCATCTGCCACCACCCAAATCAGGCCACTAGTGGCAGTGGGCAGACAATGAAATCATCTTTTTTCTGGCTTTGGTGCTTACTATTTTTAACCGTGTTGAATGGCCAGGAAGACCCTAAGGGGAAGGTAACCAGAGCTGCAAACACCCAGCCCAGGCATTAGTTTCCTGTTTGACAGAGGAGAGCTGTGTTGGGTGTGTGGGGAGGGCTGTTAAGTCTATCACTGTTTAAATTTTATTTCCAACATTTTAAGAGGAAAACTTCAGCTCTGCCCAAGCTCAGCCCTCATAGCAAAACTTCTATTGCCGAGGGTGAGGAGGTTGATGAGCCAGAGTAAGAAGAAGAAGGAGGAAGAGACAAAATGGGAAAATATTAAGCTTTAGTGAAACAGGATGTACTTAAAATTCTCCCTGTCTGTTAGCTGTGCAAAACCTGGCCTTTCTATGGGTGTGGGAGCCTCTGTGATTTCATACATATTTATAGTATTGGGCAAATTTGTGAACACAAGTCTAACAATGTATTTTAAATGAAGCTAGATGAAATGCATTCCTAATCCATGGGAAAGTTCTTATTTTTTATTTTTTTGGTTATAATATGGTGTGGAGAAACGATGCTGGCTGAAAGGTCACAGAGAATTACAAGGTGTACAGCTAGCACGAGTCTGGATGGGAAGCTGACTGACCTCAACCAGAGTGGGGCTCCCCAGAAAAGATCCAACTACTCACACAGGCCTGATCATCCCCGGATCTTGGAGCCCCCAGGAGCAGGGTGTGACTCCAGGAACCCCCCACCCCTACCCCATCCTCTGCCTACCACGTTTCCCAGTGGCTTTTTGATGACCTGAATCCCTCCATCCAGATTAGCCTCACTGCAAAGTAACTCTCCGTCCACTAAAGGTCTCCAAGAGTCAGATCTTTCTAGACTCAGAATGCAGAAATCATGAGTTCAAACCTTACATTCTGCTTCCTCTGATCTTCCCATAATCTTACAGAAGTTTCTGTGACTGAACCTTAAAACTTACATTATTCTCTAAATAAGATAAGGGCCTGGTTGAACTTCACTAGCCCACTTGAATTCTGTATGTACAGCTTCTTTACAGATCTGACCTAGCCTGGGTTTCCTCATTTATAAAATAAGGATATTGGACTAAAGTGTTTTCCAACTCAAAAATTCAGAGAAGATTCGGCCAAAACGCACTCAATATCACTCCTCCATAGCCTTTTTTCCCCCCCCTTTTTACTGAGTCCTGCTAATTCTTTCTCTTTCTCACTTCCTGTTTTGAGGTCTTTTCCTCCATTCCAAAGGTATCATCGCTGCTTCATCCGTTAAACTTCTTCAATTCAGTTCAGTTGCTCTTTTGTTACCCCATGGACTGCAGCATGCCAGGCTTCCCTGTCCATCACCATCTCTCGGAGCTTGCTCAAACTCATGTCTATTGCTAGACATGATAACATGTGTAGTATTTTGTTTTTTATTTTTTTAATTAAATGATACCACTTGTAGCTGGTGAGAATAACTAGCTTCAAAACCATTTTGTACCTGATTCAATAACTGTGTATGGCTTCTTCCTCCTTTAACCCTGTGGTGCTGGAGAAGACTTTTGAGAATCCCTTGGACTGCAAAGAGATCAAACCAGTCAATCGTAAAGGAAATCAGTCCTCAATATTCATTGGAAGGACTGATGCTGAAGTTGAAATTCCAATACTTTGGCCACCTTATGCAAAGAACTGACTCATTCGAAAAGACCCTGAAGCTGGGAAAGATTGAAGGCAGGAGGAGAAGAGGACAACAGAGAATGAAATGGTTGGATGGCATCACCGACTCGATGGACATGAGTTTGAGCAAGCTCCAGGAGTTGGTGATGGACAAGGAGGCCTGATGTGCAGTCCATGGGGTCACAGAGTCAGACACTGAGCAACTGAACTGAACTCCTTAACCCGATCATCACCTGCTTCAGCACAAACAGCCCTATAGGTCTAGTCTGCTTCTTTCTTATCCAGCCCTTCATGCACCTATGAGATTCCACCCCTTTGTCTGAACAATAACATTTCCATGCAGCTTCCCCTTCTCTCTGAACCATTCTTTGTCCATCCTTCCTTCAAACGTTGGCCTGGAGACCAACACTCATTCATTCCCTCCAGTGTTCCTTCATACTCTTTTCTTTGCCATTTTGATGACATACTCCATGTCATTCTCTGCTGGCTTCATATTTATTTACTGACCTTCTCTCTAAAGAAAAGTATGAGACCCTGCCTGCTGTTTCTTCTGTACAAGGTAAATACTGAAATGTCACAGCCTCTCCTTTCTCTCCTTGGTGTCCAGTGCCATCCATGGCATATAGATGCCTGATAGTATTGTTGGATGATGGTTAATGGTGAAAGAACCCAGCTGATCTTGAACTCTCAACTAATTCAACAGCAATTAGACTCACTCCATTCTGCTAACTACACATGCTCCATTACAATGAGGTTGCTTATCCAGGGTTGGGAGTGCAAACAAGTCTCGTGTCCTGAGCCCAGGGCTTGGATCTGGATGCCAGGTTGGTGAAGGCTAAGCTCTCATCATGTTCTGCTGATGACTTATTCCTCAACTGTGACCTCTCTCAGTTTTTATTCTTATCTCTGCAAATTAGGGGTCAGATGACCAGGCCAAGAAATCCTATGATGAAAGACTCTCCACAAAGGTATCATTTCATTTCTGTAAATATGATACTCTTTGCAGAGTCAACCAGTAAAGCAGTTTATATGGGATGATAAGGATTCCAAGATGTTTGCTCATATTTCCTGAGCAAACTTCACATTTAACCTGAAGAACAAGAGACTTCAGTCTCTCTTTCTTAATACCACCCCCATCACTGGCCAAAAAAAAAAAAAAAATGCCCAAAAGGAAGATTCTGGAAGAGTATGGCCTTCTCTCCTTGGTTTGCAGTTAATAAAGGATGAAAAATCACAGGAGACGTGGGTTTGATCCCTGGGCAGGAAGATCCCCTGGAGCAGGGCATGGCAACCCACTCCAGTATTCTTGCCTGGAGAATCCCATGGACATAGGAGCCTGGTGGGCAACAGTCCATAGGGTTCCAAAGAGTCAGACACTGCTAGTGACTTAGCATGCACGCACAAAGGATGATAAGGCACTTTCCTAAACGTTTGTTTTGAAGGCTGAAAAATTCACCCCTTTCCTCAAGTCTTTTTGGATTTAACCTCCTTGATGCCATGAGAAAATTTTCCTGTGCATCCTCCAGAAATACCAATTCTCACAATAAGACTTCAGAGTTAGACTGTGACTTTCAGCTTTGGGGCTTCTGTCAGAGGACTGTGTGACCCTCTCAGGACTGTCAGCAGAGTCATCCATGGCAAAGTCTGCAAACTTATCACTGGGGAAAATGGCATCGCCAGAGCCTCACAGTATTATTTGTGCAGCCTCGAGTACTCTCTGGAAGGAGGCAGGATGAAGCTGTAAACCTACCCTAGACCATGCTTCTCTAGACTTACGCAGGCTTGTTCCAGAGGCCGAGAGGGATCAGTATCAAGGGTGTCAGGGGGTATGCACAAGGAAATAGCCTTGATGGGGAAGTGGTTTGTATTTTCTTGCAAATGAAAGCACCATTTTGCTACAAGTTCTGGAAAGAATATCTGCATTTTCAATTGTTTGATGAAATGAACTTCCAGCCCTTGTTCCTGTGCATCTCACTTGGTCTTTGTTCTGCTGTTTAGGACCTGCCAGCTCAAGACTCTGCATCCCCAAGAGCAGGGTCATGAACCTAGAAGGAATCTCTTCCATCAGGTTCAGCTGCAGACTTAAATCCATCCACCAAATGAAAGGGCGGTGGCGGGTTCACACACCTATGGCCAAAGTCACTCTAGTGGAAACATCTAATGTGTAACCTGAAGTCTTCCTTCCAGTGTAGAGAGGGTGATTTCCAACCTTTCAGGCTAGAACACTCTTCTCCTTCCTTTCACTTTATTACTATGAGACCTATAAGCATTATTGTTTTTATTAATACACTGAATTGAAACAGATGGGTTTGGCCATTCGAGAATTTCTTGAAATAACAGAAGACCTCTTGGGGTACCCTGAACTAGAACTAAAAGTCCTTGGAGAAGAGGCTCTGGAGTTGCATGAACCAGGTTTCATCTGATTTCCAGCTGCAGGGACTTGAGCAAGGCATTCAGCCACTCTGAGCCTCAGTTTCCTCATCTGTAAAATGGGGAGAACACCATCTAGCTAGTTGGGTTGTTAGTAGCAATAAATTTGATAAACATGAGTCAATTTCTTGGCACATAGTTATATAATAAATGATAGATTTTACTCAATGTAATAGGGAAGAGCAAATCTGACTTCAGATTGGCTCTGTTTCTTTTACTTTACCCTTTGTGTTCCATGACTTAGAATGTTGCCTTAGCCTGAAATGTACAGGAAAGCCCATTCTGAAAGCTCTCACCTTCAGGGTAAAACACTTTTCCATTCATATAGAGATTAAAAGTTTCAGAACAGAGAATAACATTTGTCCTGTTGGAGGTTTATAGGAACATTGTGACATGACCCACATAGACAGCTGTAAGAACAAAGAATTCTGATGCCAAGAAGTTTGCCAAAACCAACAACACCCCTTCTTCACCTGGTCTTTAATGATGTTTTGTTGGAACGCTTTGGGGGTTTGGAGGGTTTAGGAACATGAGCCACCAGCCTCCTTGTATGGTCCTGCAACAAACACCTCTCTTATCCAGACTCCGATGTTTCGATTTGTTTGGCCTCACTGTGCGTCAGGCACCTGAATGTGTGTTCAGTAACACCAGGGCATTAATGTCAGAGGAATAGATGCCACAGCAGGCAGGGGAGAAAACTCGTGGATGGCGAACAGTTTATTCCTGCGGCATTTCTCTAGCTTAGGTCACCAAAGGATTAGAATTAACACGTATGCGAGGGTAGAGTTAAGCATAACAGATAGGTGAAAAGAAAGGAAGAGAACAAGTAAACAGAAAGGTACATTCCAAATGAAATTACACAGGTGGAATCCAAGGACAAGGGCTAGGCTTTTGAGCCTTGGTCACCACTGAGGAGTAATGGGCTGGGATTCTCTCTCCAGCAGGGGTGGAAGTTCTGATAGGAGAAAAGCCTTATCCTTCCTCCCTGAACAGGCCTGCTCAAACCAGGGTAGTAAGCAAACCCGAATACCATCACTCCTGGAGCAGATGTGTGACTCTGTGAAACGCCCAGAAATAGAAGTTGGAAAAGCTTGATAATACAAAACTTGAGCAAAATGCAGTGATTAAGGACCCACAGGGCAGTATTTGGGGGCAAGGTAGGCTACTTGTAACACCAGGCTTTCTAGAATCTTCCTAAAATAACAATGAATGCAACCAGTTTATAAGAACTTTCAACCAACATGGCCACCCAAAATGCCAAACAGAAATCTATCCAATTCAGAAGCACGAAATACATAAGTTGGTGATTAAAAGCCAGGATGAAATGTAGACATTTTCTGAACCACACACTGAACTTAGCCTGGCTTTTTATTTGCCTAGGCCTGAAGCCAATTCTAAGTGGGTTTACATATAAAAACTTAAAGATGTACATTCTAGTGAACCAGGACAGAATCAGTTTTATAAAACTGGACAAGGTACTAATTGGAATATTGCATTACCCTTAGAATCAAATATAAAACAAACAGTAGCTTGAGAATTTAGCTCAGACTAAAACAAAGAAAATAGGGCTTCCCTGGTGACTCAATGTTAAAGACTCTGCCTGCCAGTGCAGGAGACACAGGTTCGATTCCGAAGAAGGCACTGGCACCCCACTCCAGTACTCTTGCCTGGAAAATCCCATGACGGAGGAGCCTGATGGGCTGCAGTCCGTGGGGTCGCAAAGAGTCGGACACGACTGAGCAACTTCACTTTCACTTTTCACTTTCGTGCATTGGAGAAGGAAATGGCAACCCACTCCAGTGTTCTTGCCTGGAGAATCCCAGGGACGGGGGAGCCTGGTGGGCTGCCATGTATGGGGTCGCACAGAGTTGGACACAAATGAAGCGACTTAGCAGCAGCAGCAGGTTCAATTCCTGGTCTGGGAAGATCTCACACGCCACGGAGCAGCTAAGCCTACATGTCACAACGAGTGAGCCTATGCTCTGGAGCCCTGGAACCACAACTACTGAGCCCATGCCCTGCAACTACTGAAGCCCACGAGCCCCAGAGCCCTTGCTCTGCAATGAGAGAAGCCACCACAGAGGGAAACCTGAGCACCACAACTAGAGAGTAGCCTCTGCTCGTCACAACTAGAGAAAAGCCAGGGCAGCAGGGAAGGCCCAGCACAGCCAGAAAATACATAAATCAAATGACGGAAATAAAGCATTTGCCGTTAGCCAACAATGATGCTGATGGTGATGATGATAATGAAACTTGGATCCACTTCTTGTGCACCGTAAAGTCAACCTACTGACAATGGGTTGTGGTGAAGGGAAGTGCGTGGTTAATGCAGGTCCAAGTAAGGAGTCCGGGACAGCTTGTGCTTAAAAGATGCGGACTTACCAAAGGGTTTCAGGGAAAGGTTTATAAAGACGGGATGAGGGAGGGGGGTTGTGAGGTATGTGATCAGTTTGTGGACATTCTTCTGATTGATTGGTGGTGAGGTAATTGGGAGTCCGCATCTTCAGCCTTCTGGTTCCAACTTATCTGGGGTCTGTGTGCTTAACTTCTTCCATCTGGTGGGAGTTTCAGTTTCTGCAACAGCTCAAAGAACATGACTCAGAATGTCACCTATAGTCCTTGAAGGAGAACTAATGGTCCTTAACTTTGTTGAATGGCTTAACTATTATTATTTTGTCTTGCTCGACTGTTTTCCTTTCTTCCTGCATTTCCTCAGTTCTCTGATTAAATTTATTCTTTTTCGTAAAGTTTCTCTGAAGACAAAAGTCAGGTAGAGGACATTGGTAGGGGTCTATTCTGGAAAGGCCTCATAGGGCCCTGCTCGGTTACAGTCCTATACTTCCTAGTACTTGATTCCCAAAGTAATGACATTTGTCTCTGTACCCAGGGTGCATCACTCCTAACTTTACTCTGCAATGACCTCAGTACGTTATAACTGGATAATCTAACCTCTGACTGATGTGGGCTTTGAAAAATGTGTTGGGCTGCAGACCCAGGGAAGATTAGACACCACATAGGAAAACAGATTAACTAATAAACTAATTAACTCTTTTTTAAATTTATTTGAATATTTTATTATTTTTTAATTTAATATTTATTTTATATTGGAGTATAGTTGGAGAAGGAAATGGCAACCCACTCCAGTACTCTTGCCTGGAGAACCCCATGGAAGGAGGAACCTGGTAGACTACAGTCCATGGGGTCACAAAGAGTCGGACACGACTGAGCGACTTCACTTTCACTTTCACATAGTTGATTTACAACATTGTGTTAATTTCAGGTGTAAAGCAAAGTGAATCAGCTATACATATACATATATCCATTCTTTTTTTCAGATTCTTTTCCTATATAGGTTATTGCAAAGTACTAAGTAGAGTTTCCTGTGCTATACAGTAGGCCCTTATTGATTATCTATTTTACATATAGTAGTGTTTTTATGGAAGAAGGCAATGGCAACCCACTCCAGTATTCTTGCCTGGAAAATCCCATGACAGAGGAGCCTGGTGGGCTGCAGTCCATGGGGTCGCTAAGAGTCAGACACGACTGAGCGACTTCACTTTCACTTTTCACTTTCATGCATTGGAGAAGGAAATGGCAACCCACTCCAGTGTTCTTGCCTAGAGAATCCCAGGGACGGGGGAGCCTGGTGGGCTGCCATCTCTGGGGTCGCACAGAGTCATACACGACTGAAGTGACTTAGCAAAGGCAGCAGCAGTGTGTTTATGGCAATTATCTTTTTCAACTGAGCATTCATTGTGTTATTAGCATATTGGCCAGAGATTGTGACTGTGTGTGCGTGTGTGTGTGTGTGTAATCAGTATGTAGGAGTTGTTACATGTGCACATGTTTTAATAATACACATAATTAACAACTTAAATGTACTCATTTTGTTGGAATGTATTCCTCGGATTCTGGGACCCCTTAGAGGGAAATAGAAACGTGGACCCCACTAGTGGGACCAGCACAGAGTGAGTTATTTGTGTTGCTGAAACATATTGGGAAGGGTAAGAGGGAATGCATGGCCAAGAGTGACACGGACTCAGGAACTTGAGGATGGTCCTTACATGGAAGGAGAGGAAGGCTTGGGAGAGTGGCGGGGCAGGGGGGCGGGAGCGGTGTGCAGAGAAACAGCACACCAGGAGCAGTGATCTGGCACAGCTTCCAGGAGAAGGGAACGATGCCGACCAAGGGAAATAAAGCGGGTTTGTTCCCTGCAGCCAGGAGTTGGACAATGGCTCTGGCTTTCACTGATTCAATGGACATGAATTTGAGCAAACTCCAGGAGACGGTGAAGGACAGGGGAGCCTGACGTGCTGCAGTCCATGGGGTCACAAAGAGTTGGACACGACTTAGCAACTGAAGAACAACAACAATTGGCTTTCAGAGATGTGACAAACCATGATGACTCGGTGCACAAGATCTCTGTTTTCTGTGCAGATTTACTCATCTGAGAAACAGGGGATGTCCCAGCCCTGGTGAAAAAAACCAGGTGAGGCCGGAGAAAACGAGCTGCTGACTCAGACACTGGGGGAAGGAAGGACCAGGCAGTTTCTGGCTCCTTCTTCCGCATTCCAGCCTTAGGTTCCCTTCTGCCCTGTGCAAGGCTCTAGGTGCCTGGCCTGCCCTGCAGCCTCACGTGGAAAAGTCCTCTGTGGGGCAGATCAGATTCATTCAGTGACCTGAAGGCACAACACCGTCTCAGTTTTCTCTCCAGCAGCACAGTATGAGGTGTGGCCTCCACACAGACCGCAGATTGGAAATGTCAGCTCACGTGGGAACAGGCACCTCAAATTCGTCTGGTCCTGCGTTGCAGAGTTGAGCTTGGATTCCGTTCCCCCTCAGCTCTTTCCTCTTCCCCCTGTCCTACTTTCTCCCGTGGCTGCTAGCGGTTTTTCCATTTCATCTTGCAGACATGTGAGGCCACTCGCTCCCCAACTCGACTCTCCCACACATCTGGAAGAGCCATGTCCACATCTGGACTCCATCCTCATCTGGGAGATCTCTTTCGACATTCTTTTCTTTGAAACTCAATCCGTGTAACCTCTTGCTCAAAGGGCCTCTGAACCACTGGAATCATTTGCACAGGCTCGGGAAGAAGGCTTTAGATGCAGCCCTACGTGGTGGAATTTATGATTCAAACCAAATCCAACATGATGGTTCTGATGGCTTTTTTTTTTTTTTTTTCTCCATAGTAATTAGTTTTTCTTAGCTTCATGCTGAAAAGGGCTGAAAGTCTAGCCTGGGAGTGAGATGCTGGGTGATCAGAAGGGTAAGTAGAGTTTAGCAGCTCTGTGACCTTGAATGTGATAGTCATTCCGTCATCCATAAAACGGAGGCTTACTATTTAAAATGAGATTAATAACCCCAATTTGCTACCCCCTAGGATTCTGCAAGGATGAGGTGGGAGAACAAATCTGAGCATGCATGGTCGGGGGAACCTGGGAAAGATCAGGGCGGATGGAGAAAGGAGAGACTGACTGCTTTTGCACACGGACTTCTCCATAAATCCATAGAAGACCCCAATTCTATGGTTCTGTGATGCTCCGCTGACCAGGCAAAGGTAGGATTCTGTGGGACACCAGTCCCATTGTCAGCCAAGTGCCCTCATTCTAACCAAACTGACAGCGGAGTTCTGATCCAAGTCTCAAACTTAATGTGCACACAAACGACCCAGCCATTCTGACAAAAGGCAGATTCTGGCTCACAGGTCTGGGGTGGGGCTGAGGCTTGCATTTCTAACAAGCTAAGCTCTCAGGTGATTCCTCTGCTGCCAGTCCCCAGGTCAAATTTTGAATGACATGGTAATAGGGAGGTGGATCCCCAACCCTCAAATGCCACCTCTACTAACAAGTGAGTTTGTCATTTTTTCAGAGTCAAGGGCAGGAGAAGCCTGGAGGGAAATGAACACATTCCTGAAATGCACAAAAACCTGTTCAGCTCAATTTTGATCCTCTCTGCCAGAAGGCTAGGAACCATATGGCCTCTTGGGTGTGAAGGGAAAGCTACCTACTTCACCCCACTCCCCGCCTTCGAATATTTCCCCTCCTGAGTCAGGTTCATGCCTAGAGGAGAGAATGCCACAGCCATGGATGGCTGCCTTTGACCTTCAGCATGTTGCCCAACTCCCAGAATTCCTTACCTGGGCACTTCCAACCAAACTCTTTTGCCCCTGAGCTATATTGCCTAGCAACCAGAGGCAGGAGAAAGACAAGGAGGTAGGTAAGAAGTCAGGGAGGAAATCGGGGTAACTGAGGAGACAGGGCTGAAACCATCTGAGAGCTCCTAGCCACACAGACACCCACACCCAGCACGTGGAATGTTAATTAGCCTCAGAGGGAGGGCACCCCTGGGTGTGAACCTAGAAAGCAGGAGGCCAGAAGTTTACAAACATTCATTCTTTCCATTATATTATTTTAAAGCTATTAATAAAAGAAGGAGAGAGAAAAAATCCTACTTCTTAGATGTGTTGGCAAGACAAGAGGAAAAAACTGAAAAACTGCTTATAAAAACCAGGAGAACCATTCAAGGGTGTGGAGGGGGTGCAAAGAAGTTGGTAAAAATCCCATATGAAAAACTAAAACATGGCTTTTAAAGTAGCCAAAAAATAGTTTATAGGAAGGTCTAAAAAGCTGAACTGAGACGCCACCCAGGCGTGGGCTTCTAGCGGTTCCCGGGGGAGGAGGGGCTGCAATTCCACGAGACCACCCCGCTGCCCCGGCACGAGGTCCATCAGTGCATCCCGGGGCGGGGACCATCCAACCAGAGCGAGGGCGCTGAACAGCAGACAGCAGCAGGCCCGGGCGGCAGCTAACGTGGCAGGAGGGCTTTTGATTCCAGTCACTGGTAAGGAACTTGTTTCCTCCCAGGATGAAAGCCTTCGTTCAGACCCGTAGACGGCTGTACCCGGCGCGGCTCTCGTCCTCCATCCTCCGGCTTCCTGCCTTCCCACACTCAGCGCCCGTTTCACATCGCAATAAGGATGCGCCTCCTAGAACCCAGATGGAATCACGCGGCTCAAAAACTTTTCATCGTTCTGTTGCCAACAAAGGAAATTCCGATCTATTTAGCGTGGCATTCGATGCTTTTCACAGCCCTGCCCTGGTCTACTTTTCCAGAGTCATCTCCAGCTTCTCCTACTTGCCCCCAACCATCCTCCAGTTCAGTCCCTTAAGCCATACCGACCTCCCGCAAGCCACGAACGTTTTACTCTTCCGGGCCTTTGTGCCTTGCTGTAATTCCTCATTTGGTTTATCATTAAAACAAGCCCTATTCATTTTTTAAAAAAATACAAAGAAACAGGGACTTCCCTGGTGGTCTAGAAGGGAAGACTCCATGCTCCCAATGCAAAGGGTCCAGGTTTCATCCATGGTCAGGGAACAAGATCCCACATGCCTCAACTAAGAATCTTGCATGCTGCAACTAAGACCTGGTGCAGTCAAATAAATTACTTAAATATATATATTTTTTTAATATACAGCAAAAAAGTTTTAAATTTTCAAAGAAATATGAGCACATGATTAATTAAATCTCTTGCCCTCCTCTTCCCTCTGCCCCTGAACTCCCTCAACTAAACCACCTTTCACTCTTTAAAATTTTCTCTCCTTGTGGTTACATTCATTTCTCTAGGAACTATTTTTGGATTTCTAGAAAGTCATTTCTTAATTTAGCAATTTTGCTAAACTTTTTTTTTTTTTTCATTCTGACTCTAATAAGAGTGCTTAGCATACACAACGCATACTAAAATTTTTATTTTCTTGGTGGAAACCATAAATCACTTTATGAGAAGAAGTAACATAAGATTAAAAAAAAAAAAAAAGTAAGCGTTCACTCTCTGAAGTTAGACTAATTGGGTCCAGATTGCCAGCTTCCACTGACTTAACAATTCTGTGTTTATGATGTCCTTATAAATGCTGGAAAATACAAATCCGAGTTTTCTTCAGCTGTAAAATCTGTACTGATCGCTCGTTAGACCTACAGCAAAAATGTCATCTACATTTCTCTTCCCTCCTGTCCAAGTTGCAGGTACTGCTTCCAGAAGCCTACGTCTCCTTCTGGCTTGCTTTACTCTCTCCTTTTGCAGAGCTGTGTCCTCAAATGACTTCCTTCAAAGATGTGTGGAATTAAGGCTTTTCAACACTGCATTTGTCTGAAAATGTCTTTTCTTCTGCCTTCAAAATTCACAATTATTTTTCCTGAACAGAATTCTAGTGAAAAGGAGTTTTCCTTCATAATACAAAGCATTTCATTACAGTCTATCATCTAGAGTTGCTCGGTGCCCATTTATTTGTGGGTTGTTTTTTTCTTCATTTCTGTCCCTGTCTCTGTCCCTCTCTGGAAGCACTGAAGATCTCTCTTTTAATATCAACACTCCAAATTTTTAAATGATGCTTGTGCTATCTTTTATTCATTATGGTGGGGAGTAGGTAGACCCTTCTGTCTTAACTTTTATATCCTTTGGCTCTGGGAAATTCTCTTGTAATATTTCTTTGTAATTCTTTCCCACATATTTTTCTTTTGGATCATCCATCAGCTGAATATTGAGCCCCTGGGTTATTTTTACATGTTTTTGTTGTTGTTGATCATTTTATGCTCTTTTTTCTTTTGGTTTTCTCTATCTTCCAACATTTTAATTAGCATTTTCATAGCATCTTCTTGTTTAATTTATGTGGTGTCTTCATAAATGTCTCTGAGGATACAAATTCATTTCTCTCAAGCTCCTTGTTTAGCCTGAACTATCTCTTGTGTTCCTATGAGATAATTTCTCTATTCCGCAATGTTTCTTTTTCATGTATCACAATTCCCTCAAATACCTAGTCACCGTTGGGATTATTAAAGCTGGCTGTGAACTCGATGTGGCACTGTTGGCTACTGGGTTCCACTTCAGGGTGAATGGAAATGGAGCCCAGATGTGGCATCAGTTCCAACACGAAGAACAGATTGTTCATTTTCTGTAGACAGGGACGAACCTGTGGTTTCAAACCCAAGTTCCTGTGCCTTATGCAGAGTGAGGCCAAACAAATGGGAACCTCAAAGTTTGGGGCCCAATATGCTACTGATCAGTGGAGAAATAACTCCAGAAAGAATGAAGAGACAGAGTCAAAGCAAAAACAGCACCCAGCTGTGGATGTGACTGATGATAGAAGCAAAGTCCAGTGCTGTAAAGAGCAATATTGCATAGGAACCTGGAATGTCAGGTCCATGAATCAAGGCAAATTAGAAGTGGTCAAACAGGAGATGGCAAGAGTGAACGTTGATATTTTAGGAATCAGTAAACTAAAATGGATTGGAATGGGTGAATGTAACTCAGATGACTATTATATCTACTAGAGTGGGCAAGAATCCCTCAGAAGAAATGGAGTAGCCATCATAGTCAACAAAAGAGTCCAAAATGCAGTATTTGGATGCAATCTCAAAAATGATATAATGATCTCTGTTCATTTCCAAGGCAAACCATTCAATATCACAGTAATCCAAGTCTACTCTCCAATCAGTAGTGCTGAAGAAGCTGAAGTTGAATAGTTCTCTGAAGATCTACAAGATCTTCTAGAAATAACACCCAAAAAAAAAGATGTCCTTTTCATTATAGGGGACTGGAATGCAAAAGTAGGAAGTCAAGAAACACCTGGAGTATCAGCCAAATTTGGCCTTGGAGTACAGAATGAAGCAGGGCAAAGATTAATAGAGTTTTGCTAAGAGAACACACTGGTCATAGCAAACACCTTCTTCTAACAACACAAGAGAAGTCTCTACACATGGACATCACCAGAGGGTCAATACAAAAATCAGATTGATAATATTGTTTGCAGCCAAAGAAGGAGAAGCTCTATATAATCAGCAAAAACAAGACAGGGAGATGACTGTGGCTCAGATCGTGAACTCCTTATTGTCAAATTCAGACTGAAATTGAAGAAAGCGGGGGAAACCACTAGACCATTCAGGTATGACCAAAATTAAATCCCTTATGATTATACAGTGGAAGTGACAAATAGATTCAAGGGATTAGATCTGATAGACAGAGTGCCTGAAGAACTATGGACGAGGTTCATGACATTGTACAGGAGGCAGGGGTCGAGACCACCCTCAAGAAAAAGAAATGCAAAAAAGCAAAATGGCTGTCTGAGGAGGCCTTACAAATAGCTGTGAAAAGAAGAGAAGTGAAAAGCAAAGGCTTTCCAAATAGGAAAAGGAGTACGTCAAGGCTGTGTATTGTCACCCTGCTTATTTAACTTATATGCAGAGTACATCATGAGAAACGCTGGACTGGAAGAAACACAAGCTGGAATCAAGATTGCCAGGAGAAATATCAATAACCTCAGATATGCAGATGACACCATCCTTATGGCAGAAAGTGAAGAAGAACTAAAGAGCCTCTTGATGAAAGGGAAAGAGGAGAGCGAAAAAGTTAGCTTAAAGCTCACCATTCAGAAAACTAAGATCATGGCATCTGGTCCCATCACCTCATGGGGAATAGATGGGGAAACAGTGGAAACAGTGACAGACTTTATTTTGGGGGGGGGGCTCCAAAATCACTGCAGATGGTGATTGCAGCCATGAAATTAAAAAACGCTTACTCCTTGGAAGAAAAGTTATGACCAACCTAGACAGCATATTAAAAAGCAGAGACATTACTTTGCTATCAAACGGCAGCCTAGGCAAAGCTATAGTCTTTCCAGTAGTCATGTATGGGTGTGAGAGTTGGACTATAAAGAAAGCTGAGCACCGAAGAATTGATGCTTTTGAACTGTGGTGTTGACGAAGATTCTTGAGAGTCCCTTGGACTGCAAGGAGATCAAACCAGTACATCCTAAGGGAAATCAGTCCTGAATATTCATCGGAAGAACTGATGCTAAAGCTGAAACTCCAATACTTTGGCCACCTGATGCAAAGAACTGACTCATTTGTAAAGACCCTGATGCTGGGAAAAATTGAAGGCAGGAGGACGGGACGACAGAGGATGAGATGGTTGGATGGAATCATCGACTCAGTGGACATGAGTTTGAGTAAACTCCAGGATTTGGTGCTGCAGTCCATGGGTTCGCAAAGAGTCGGACACGACTGACAAACTAAACTGAACTAAAAGTTTGGGGCAGAGAAAGAGTCAAGCAGGGAGGGTGGGCAAGTCATGCTCAAAAGACCCAGATGCCTGATGATTTTCAGGGTAGAGTTTTTAAAGGCAAAATTTGGGGTGAGGGCTATAAAATGTATGACTCTTTCTGATTGGTGCTTCTGAGGTGATTCAGTGATAAAGAATCCTCCTGCCAACTGCAGAAGACACAAGAGATATAGGCTCAATCCCTGAGTCAGGAACAGCCCCTGGAGTCAGAAACGGCAACCCATTCCAGCATTATTGCCTGGAAAATTCCATTGAAAGAGGAGCCTGGTGGGCTACAGACCAGGGGGTCACAAAGACTGAATGACTGAGCATGAAGCAATTGGATGGTGTCCCAGGAATCTTGTGCTCAGCCTGAAATTACCATCCTCCACCTGGGTAAGAGCCTTAGTTCCAATAGAAGAACGCTACAGGATTTGTATCAGACTGTTGTGTGTCAATATAGCCCTTGGGGAGGAGCTAGCACCCTGCTTTATTGCTGCTCTATTGTTCCCTGGCTGCTTCTCCTTTGTGTCTGCACTCCCTCCCTTCTCTAATTAGTAACTGCTGGAATCTGCCCTTTGGAACTCAGGGAAGGTCTAGGAGACAGGAATCTTTTTCCTACAAGCAAGAATATAACCCATACAAATGAGATTCTGAAAAAGGGAAATCTAAACTATAGGGACCAGAGAAGGCAATGGCACCCCACTCCAGTACTCTTGCCTGGAAAATCCCATGGATGGAGAAGCCTGGTAGGCTGGAGTCCATGGGGTCACTGAGGGTCGGACATGACTGAGCGACTTCACTTTCACTTTTCACTTTCATGCATTGGAGAAGGAAATGGCAACCCACTCCAGTGTTCTTGCCTGGAGAATCCCAGGGGTGGGGGAGCCTGGTGGGCTGCCGCCTATGGGGTCACACAGAGTCGGACACGACTGAAGTGACTTAGCAGTAGCAAACTATAGGGACAGGAAATAGTTGAGTGGTTGCCTGGGGCTGGATATAGGGACAAGAGATTGGTGACAAAGGGGCAGGAGGAAATTGTGGGGGTGACAGAAGTGACAGTGGTGGTTACACAAAGGTATAAATTTTGAAACTCGATGAATTGTATTCTTAAAATGAGTGCATTTTATTGTATGCAAATTATACCACAGTTAAGTTGGTTAAAAAGTAAATGACAGTACACACACACACACACACACACAAAAGAAACTGGGGACGTGGTGGGGGGGTCGGGGTAGGGGTTGTACTTGGAAGGGTTTTTCAGGATGCTACCCAGTTTCACGGAGAAGGCAATGGCACCCCACTCCAGTACTCTTGCCTGGAAAATCCCATGGACGGAGTAGCCTGGAAGGCTGCAGTCCATGAGGTCGCTGAGGGTCGGACACGACTGAGCGACTTCCCTTTCACTTTTCACTTTCCTGCATTGGAGAAGGAAATGGCAACCCACTCCAGTGTTCTTGCCTGGAGAATCCCAGGGACGGGGGAGCCTGGTGGGCTGCCGTCCATGGGGTCACACAGAGTCGGACACGACTGAAGTGACTTAGCAGCAGCAGCACCCAGTTTCAATCCTTCCCCACAACCTCAGGGTGGAGAAGTTGGGGAGTTCTCAGCCTATCTCTCCCTTTTGTGCTAAGTCACATCAGTTGTGTCTGACTCTTTGCAAGCCTATGGACTGTAGCCAGCCAGGCTCCCCTGTCCATGGGATTCTCCAGGCAAGAATACAGGAGTGGGCTGCCATGCCCTCCTCCAGGGGATCTTCCAGACCCAGGGACTGAACCTCGGCTCCTGCATTACAGGCGGATTCTTTACCCATGAACCACCAGGGAAGCCCATGTCTCCCTTTTGCCCACCATCGAATCTAGAGCTTTCAAGTCCTGAACCCTTTTAGGATTATTCAAGAGAAACTTCTACTAACAGTCACCCACACTGCTTATGTTCTTCACAGCACCGACTTCTGTCTACCCCAGCTGATCAGCCCCCAAGCCTCCTCCCGAAACCAAGCTCCCCTAAGACCAAGTTCCCCAGTGGAGTTTATAATAACTTCTCTATCCAAAATTTAATTCCCTTTCTTGTCCTGCCCCTGTTCCCCTCAGGATTGAGGGATATCAAAGAAAGGGAGGATTAAAATTGAACAGGACCCTCCTGGGTATATATGTCTCCCTGAGTCCCTTGTTTATTATTTGCAGAAAAATGCTTTAGTCTCCTAGGCCCTCCCTGAGTTTCTACTTATCAGAGAAGTGAGGGAATGCAGAAACAAAGAAGCAGTCAAACAAGAAAAGTAATGATTGCTTAAACAATAGTGCAGCAACAAAGAGTCCTAGTTCCTCCTCAAGGGATAAAATACCAATCTGACACATTATCTTTGAGCTGTTCTGCAGAAACTAAGACCCCCAGCCAGGTGAAGGATGGAGACCACATGCTGATCACAAGTGCATAGACCTCAGATAACCAGAAGGTTCATGATTAAGATTCCCCAAATATCACCCTGTTCCCTCACCACCAACCAGAAGAGAGTCATGCACCCACAGCTCTCACCCCCAAATGTAGCCTTAAAAAGTGCCTCCCTGAAAGTCATCGGGAAGTTCAGGCCTTTTGAGAACAAGCTGCCTATTCTCCTTGCTTGGTGCCTTTGATAAACACTTCACTGACACCATGGTGCTGTGTCAGTAGACTGGCTTTGCCGCACAGCAGATGAGTAGATTGGCTTTGCCGCACAGCAGATCAGTAGACTCAAATTCCTTTGGTAACAGTCCTACTTCCTATAAACCACATGTCACATAATTGCCTATCTTCTGAAGACTCTTTCCATGTTGTCTATGCTATTGGAAGTTTATACTACATTTTTATTCCTTTGCTGTCATGTCATGGGGCTCAGAAGGTAAAGAAAGTAAATGTATTTCAGGAAACCAAAAATGACAATTTTAAAAGTTGCCAGGGAGAAGATATAGATCATCTAAAAACAAACAGGAATTCTTAATATCTACAATAAATGCTGGCCAAGAGAATAATTTTTTCAGTGTTAAAATTCAAGAATCTTCAACCTAGAATTTTAACACCAATCAAACTATTTAAAATTGGGGACAAAATTAATGGTATGACAGGCATACATAAGACTTCTCTTAATATTCTCTTGGAAGAAGTACTCCACTAAGAAGAACTCACAATGAGACTTATGTCAATTAAGAATAAATAAGTAAACACCATATATATATTTTTTTTCTATAAAGAAACAAAAAAATGAAAGTTAAGGTATAGAGTAGAGAAGAATTGAAAAGACTTACAGAGTGTTGTTATTATACAACATAGATAAGCAGAGGAATCCATAACCTAATGACATTATAGTGAATTTTAAAAGTGCAAAATTATATATGGAATCTAAAAAAATGATACAAATGAATCTATTCACAAAACAAAAATAGACTCACAGACAGAAAACAAACTTATGGTTACCAAAGGAAGAAGGGAAGTCGGATCAATTCAGTCTGGGATTAAAATACACACTGTACTATATATAAAACTGACAAACAGTAAGGACCTACTGTATAGCACAAGGAACTATACTTGCTGTCCTGTAATAATCTACAAAGTGCATGCATAGTCGCTCAGTCATGTCTGACTCTTTGTGACCCTATGGACTGTAACCCACCAGACTCCTCTGTCCATGGGATTTTCCAGGCAAGACTACTGGAGTGGGTAGCCATTCCCTTCTCTAGAACCTATAATATAAAATAATCTAAATAAGAATAGATACATACATTGTAAATCAACTATACTTTAATAGAATTTTTTTAAAGAATGTGAAAATACACAATTTAATAAAATGACATGTGAAAACTGAAAAACAATAATTAAAATTTAAAAATAAAGTCATTTAAAAAATAAAAGTGTCAAATTAGCAAAGAAATTTAATACTTGCATAGATAAATAACCATTGTAGAAGTGAAAATGTCAATCACTTTATGAGGCTAATAAGTAGAACCTTGATTCCATAACAGAATGAGAACAGCACAAATTATATTATCTATGCTGTAGATAATTATATATCTAACTCATAGGAGAAACTCTTGTGAATCAACATGAAAAAGATTAGAAATTCAAGAGAAAAATGAACAAAACATGTAATACACAATTTAGAGAACAGATACCTAGGATGAAATATATATTTCTAGGAAAGCATAGAAATCAGAGAAATACAAACTTCTAAACAGTAACATACTACTTTATTCACATACACATACCCAATGCACAAAGATTAGAAGGCTGGGTAATACCAAGTGATGGAGAAGATTCAGGGAAATAGACTTGCCCATGCATTTCTGGAGCATCATCAAACTGGCAGAAACATTCTAGAAAACAACCAAGGAGTATTTAGTGAAAATGAAGTACTCATATACCTTATGCCCAGCAATGCTCCATGCTGGGCATGTGCCCAGGGATGCTCAGGAATAATCAATAATTAAAATTTAAAAATAAAATCATTTAAAAAATAAAAGTGTCAAATTAGCAAAGAAATTTAATACTTGCATAGATAAATAACCATTGTAGAAGTGAAAATGTCAATCACTTTATGAGGCTAATAAGTAGAACCTTGATTCCATAACTGAATGAGAACAGCACAAATTATATTATCTATGCTGTAGATAATTATATATCTAACTCATAGGAGAAACTCTTGTGAATCAACATGAAAAAGATTAGAAATTCAAGAGAAAAATGAACAAAACATGTAATACACAATTTAGAGAACAGATACCTAGGATGAAATATATATTTCTAGGAAAGCATAGAAATCAGAGAAATACAAACTTCTAAACAGTAACATACTACTTTATTCACATACACATACCCAATGCACAAAGATTAGAAGGCTGGGTAATACCAAGTGATGGAGAAGATTCAGGGAAATAGACTTGCCCATGCATTTCTGGAGCATCATCAAACTGGCAGAAACATTCTAGAAAACAACCAAGGAGTATTTAGTGAAAATGAAGTACTCATATACCTTATGCCCAGCAATGCTCCATGCTGGGCATGTGCCCAGGGATGCTCAGGAAGTCATAGGAACACAGGTTCAAGGTCATATCATTGAAGACTGTCAGATATGAGTCAGTGATTGGCATTTGGGGGAAGTGGGAAATGAGAAAGAGAGTGGAAGAGAAATGGGAGTGATGATCAGGGATAAAGGGGGAAACAACCAAGATAAAACCAGACTCTGACCTTGCACAGCCTGTGAATGAATGGAGGAATGTGTTCAACTCTGTATCTGAGGATCCTATCATGGGTCAAGGCATGTGTAGTAGAAAAATAAATGAATAGCAGCCACCGGACTGCTCCACTTGCTTTGACCAAAGAAGTGAGCCGTGCAATGGAGGTGACACGTTCCTTGACCTTCCGACAGGCTCCCTCCCCTCCCCCCACCTCCCGGTCCATTCAGCTGGTCTCACCCTCTACAAACAAACCCCTCCCTAGTCCTCAGTAATCTCCAGGCTTAGGGTTTCCCACCCAAATCTCATTTCCTCCCCGAACACTTGTGGAGCAGGTTGCTCAACCCCTGAGTAACCCTGCCCACTTTACCCGGAGTCACATCACACTAGTGCCCACCTCTGTCCCCTAGACTCGCCTGAGCCTCACTGCAGCCATCTCATGGGGTCGCCAACCCTCGTGCAAAAGAAGCACTGAAGAACCAGATGGAGGGAAGATCCCGTGTTTTCTGAGGGAAAATAAATTACTTTCTCAGCAATTACTTGTGTACCTTCCTAGGTAATCAAACCAGGCACCTAGATAGAGAAGCCCCGCCCCCACACAGATAAGGATCAGAATGGACTTGTTGAAGTGAGTCCGTAAGACAGAAAAGGCAGCACAAAGGTGAACTCTAAGAGCTGGAGGAGTTACAAGAGACAGAGTGTTTTATGGGAGCATTTCTTGTCTATATGCCTGCACCAGACTACTCTTTCAGACTAAATCCTCAGTCCTTTTCCCCCCAGATGTCTGTCTCATGGATCTGGCCTCACCTGGTTCCCTGGCAGACACGTGCTGTCCCATCTTTCCATTTCCTGCAGCCCACCTGGCATGGGAACCCTCAATCTGGGACTTTGCCAGACTTCAGACCACAAATGTCAAAAAGTGTTAGTCACTCAGTGGCGTCCGAGTCTTTGTGACCCCACAGACAGTAGCTCACCAGGTTCCTCTGTCCATGAAATTCTCCAGGCCAGAACACGGAAGTGGGTTGCCATTCCCTTCTGCAGGGGATCTTCCTGACCCAGGGATTAAACCCCATTCTCCTGCATTGCAGGCAGATTCTTTACCATCTAAGCCATGGTCCTAAATCCTTTCCCACTTATGTGTCCTCAGCAACCAAATAAGATAGCCAGTCAGCATCCCGATGAAGCTTCTCTGATGAGCAAAACAGCACCCTGAGCCCTTAACAAGGAAAACCATAGAAACAGAAGGAGCTTCCCAGGTGGCTCAGTGGTAAAGAATCTGTCTCCCAATGCAGGAGACATGGGTTCAATTCCTAGGTGGGGAAGATCCCCTGGAGAAGGCAATGGCAACCCACTCCAGTATTCCTGCCTGCGAAATTTCATGGACAGAGAATCCTGGTGGCCAACAGTCCACGGCATTCCAAAGAGTCAGACACAACTGAGCGCCTGAGCACTGCTACTACTTTAGAAACAGAAGTTAAAGACACTGCCTTAAAGAATGTGAGCTAGTGTCTGCGGGTCCCCTGTTAAGTGTTAGCCGTTATCCTAAGCACTTTCATCCATTTTCCTTGATTGTTTTTTCACAATGACCCCAGCAATTAAAACCCCATTTTCTCTGTTTTCCAGATGAGTAAACTGAATCTCTTCAAGGCTGAGGAATGTGTCTCAAGTAACAGCTGGTGAGTGACAAGTCCAATACTTCTGATTCCAAGCCAAGACATTTTCCAGAGCACCAGAGATGCATTAAAGAGAACCCATCCTGCTTACAAATACAGAGCATTGTGACCTGAAATAGAATGTGTGCAAAAGAGCAAATGCATGAAAAAATCAGCTCCAAGCCTGTGTGTTCTGGTCTCCCTGAACAAGAGGGGTTCAACAGTGAAAGATTCAGAAAGACAGTTCAACGTTTGAAATCTAGTTGGAAAGGGGGCTATAGTTTGGCGAGGAAGAGAAAAGAAAGTTGGAATAAGCACCTTCCCTTAAGATTACTTAGACATTCCTGCTGTCATGAAACGAATTTTCCAGTCTGTCTCCCGGAGTAAGAAAAATCATGCTGAAACGTGGCAGGGTGAATTCAGGTTAAGACTACAGAAATATTTCTGGTGATGAGGTGGTTAAATACCAAACCATTTCATTAAAGGAAGTGGTGAAATGCAGACTTTTTTTTCCCCTGTGGATGATTTTGGCTTATTACTGTTGGAGACAGGAGCTAAAATATATGAGCTCTAGAAACCTCACTTGGAGATCACGATTCTACAGCTATAACTTAATTATGCTTGCATAAAAAGACTTCAGGGTAAGCCATATAACAACAAACTATTACTCAAGCCCAGACCCTCCCAGAGAGCTGGTGCATAGCTTTTCACCTTTCCTCCCTGGTTCTCATACTCCAACAAGCAAGAACCAGAAAGGGCCTGAGTCACCGGGTCACGTGACTGAAAGTGCATTCGGGGCCTCTCCACTGTTGGCAGGGCCACATGAAACCAAAATCGCCCGTGCTCGGCGAGCCTGGGAGCACCAGACACTTTCAGGTTCATGTTCGGAAACACCCCGGGGCAGCCGTCCAGCCACTGGCGCTTTAGAGAAAATCCTTCCCTGAAAATACCTCATTCCAAGGCACACTGGCCTTGATGCAAGACCAGTCTGGCTGGCCACGTACATTACTGTCAGTCATACGTGGGGTCCACTGAACGGCTGCAGGTCTGGGATTGCTGGGGGTATCTCAGTATGCCTCTCTATTTCAGCGTTATTCGCTGTTTTTCACAGAAGAGGGTGTTTGCAAGGGCTCCGTTGCTACCCATTCAGGTGTGTGCTGGCCAGTCAGTTGATTTGTTGGGTTGTTAGTTGGTTCATTGGTTGATAGCTTTGTTCACTTTGTAAGTAGCACAAGGGCAAAAACCACCTCTGAGAAAATGACGTTTCACAGACTCATTCATGATTTCACTGCCTCCGTGGGAAATCAGAAGAGGCCTTGAACAGGAAGTCTGCCTGAAGAAATTTTTCTCCTGCTCTACGATTTCCGTTTTCCTACCAATGAAGGACTCAGAGACAATTTGGGTTTAGTCAGATCTTAGGAATCATCTAGTACCATCTTGTCATCCAGGAAAGGAGGCCCAACCCTGGAAAGATGAAGGGACTCGCCCAGGTCACATATCTGACCAGGGCCCTTCACTGGGGAGCAGACCAGCCCACACCCAAGGTGAAGGAGCAGTCCATTTCCTGCTTGTGTTTAGGGTAACAAAGTGCCCTTCACCTGTCCATGTCCCAACTACCACCATCATCACCAAACACCCACCTACGTTGCCTGCCTTACTGCTTCTAAGAACTCATTAAGCCTTTGATTTCCAGAAGACTTTAAATATATAGGTACCATGGCGTCCCTTCAGTAGACATGGAGATGGCTTCCTGAACACAGAGGAAGGAACCATCCTCAGCAAGCTAAGACTGGGTGGCAGTTTTGGGTCGTTGCTTTCGTCATTCACCCTTTCCCCCTCATTCTTGCCTTTCAATTCCCAGAACCCACCTCCCCAACACTCAAGTGGATCTGTCAAGTATAGATCTTGGGGGTGCTTGAAAGAGCTGGGGTTTTCAAAAAAGCCTAGATAGTAATATCAGCTGCATGGTCTCACTCCAGGTACCTAGTGATTGGCATCTTTAAACTGGGGACAGTAATGCTTTGGTGCCATGAGAATGAAATGACATCGTATTTTGGGAAAGCCGGTTTGAAATTGTTATGAGAGGAAGTGTTAGGGATTTTCCTCACTGCCTTCAAGCTGCCCCAGGCCTGATCATGGGAGTAGAGTTCACAGCCCAAAGGTAGGGTGTCAGCAGCTGGGCTGGGCCAGAGGCAGGGCTGGAGATGGGAATGCGATTTACTCCACCTGTGTACACAGGAAAGAGAGGCGACCCACAGTTCTCAGAGGGGGTGTGGCCGGGGGCGTGGCAAGGGCTAGAAGGGGCTGGAGCCCAGAATGCACTGGGGCTGTTCCAGTCAACCCCTGAAGCTGCTGTGTGAGTGAGTTTCTGTGTGCGTGCTTGGTTCTCATGGCTTCTGGAGCAGTTTAAAGAGGCTGTGTCACTGCTGGCCTGGCAAACAGGGAGCTTGCTCCAGGGCAGCAACTCATTTTTTTCCCCATCCTGGGCTTGTGCAAGTGGAGAGTATCTGGCATGCGGACGCCTCTTCCTTCTTACTCCAGGTGCTCCACGCACTCACTTCTTCCTCCCACCCTACTATCTTCAGAAGTCTTGACGAGAAATGATCATCTCCTAAGACGAACGTCTAACCTTCCTGCTCCAGCTCCAAAGACTTAGTTCCTTCCAGAAAGAGCACCCCCCCCCCTTTTTTTCTTTAATTGGAAGCAATGATATAGATTTAGCCATGACACTGATGGGGGTTAAGAACAGTCTCTTTCTACTGAAGAGGAAAAATGGATCTGTGCTGTGCTTAGTCATGTCCGACTCTTTCCAACGCTATGGACTACAGCCTGCCAGGCTCCTCTGTCCATGGGACTCTCAGGGCAAGAATACTGGAGTAGGTTGCCATGCCCTCCTACAGGGGATCTTCCAAACCCAGGGATGGAACCCAGATCTCCCACAACTGCAGGCGGATTCTTTACTGTCTGAGCCACCAGGGAAACCCAAGAATACTGGAGTGGGTAGCCTATCCCTTCTCCAGTGGAACTTCCCAATCCAGGAATCAAACTGGGGTCTCCTGCATTGAAGATGGATGCTTTACCAGCTGAACTGAGAACAAGTTGGGGGAAGGGTAAATTAGGAACTCGGGATTAACGTATATAAAATAGATAACTAATAGGAACCTACAAACTCTGGAAATTCTTAAAGAGATGGAAATACCAGACCACCGACCTGCCTCTTGAGAAATCTGTATGCCAGTCAGGAAGCAACAGTTAGAACTGGACTTGGAACAACAGACTGATTCCAAATAGGAAAAGGAGTACATCAAGGCTATATATTGTCACCCTGCTTATTTAACTTATATGCAGAGTACAGCATGAGAAACGCTGGACTGGATGAAGCACAAGCTGGAATCAAGATTCCTGGGAGAAATATCAATAACCTCAGATATGCAGATGACACCACCCTTATGGCAGAAAGTGAAGAAGAACTAAAGAGCCTCTTGAAGAAAATGAAAGAGGAGAGTGAAAAAGTTGGCTTAAAACTCAACTAAGATCATGGCATCTGGTCCTGTCGCTTCATGGTGAATAGATGGGGAAACAGTGGAAACAGTGACAGACTTTGTTTTTCTGGGCTCCAAAATCACTGCAGATGGTGACTCCAGTCATTAAATTAAAAGACGCTTACTCCTTGAAGAAAAGTTATGACCAACCTAGACAGCCTATTAAAAAGCAGAGACATTACTTGGGCAATAAAGGTCTGTCTAGTCAAAGCTATGATTTTTCCAGTAGTCATGTATGGATGCGGAGAAGGCAATGGCACCCCACTCCAGTACTCTTGCCTGGAAAATCCCATGGACGGAGGAGCCTGGTGGGCTGCAGTCCATGGGGTCGCTGAGAGTCAGACACGGCTGAGCGACTTCACTTTCACTTCTCACTTTCATGCATTGGAGAAGGAAATGGCAACCCACTCCAGTGTTCTTGCCTGGAGAATCCCAGGGACGGGGGAGCCTGGTGGGCTACCGTCTATGGGGTCGCACAGAGTCGGACACGACTGAAGCGACTTAGCAGCAGCAGCAGCAGAGTGGTAAGAACAAAGGTGGGCTTTTCCCTCTTTTTCACCTAAAATGTGACCAAAATATCAGTAGTCAGTCTACTGATAGGGAAAGGGTATACATGAGTTTACTGTCATATTCATTTCACCCTTCTGCGAATTTTATGTTTTTTGCAGAAACAAGTTGGAATATGCATTCTAATAAGTATTAGCCTGGCATGCTACGTCCGTGGGGTCACTGAGTCAGACACAACTTGGCAACTGAACAACAGCAACAGTGCATTAGAATAAAAGGATTAACATGAAGATGTAAAATATGGTATCAAAAACACAAAATGTGAGGGAGGGGAGTTAAAATATACACCTTTTAGGTGTTAGAACTTAAATCATTACCAATTTAAAGCAAGGAGATAGAGTTAAAGATCAAAATTTATGAACCCAACAGTAGTAACAAATCAAAAGCCTAAAATAAATACACAAAAACTAGAGAGAAAGTAACACAAGCATACCACCACTAAAAAAAAAATCAAATCACAATGGAAGAAGCTAAAAGAAGTACAGAGAAGAACTATAAAAATAACCAGAATAAAAGGAACAAAATGACAATAAGCACAAACACACAAACACTTTTAAATGTCAGTGGAATAAATGCTTCAATCAAAAGACACAACTGCAGGAGGGGTGCTGCAGTCCATGGGGTCGCTGAGAGTCAGACACGGCTGAGCGACTTCACTTTCACTTCTCACTTTCATGCATTGGAGAAGGAAATGGCAACCCACTCCAGTGTTCTTGCCTGGAGAATCCCAGGGACGGGGGAGCCTGGTGGGCTACCGTCTATGGGGTCGCACAGAGTCGGACACGACTGAAGCGACTTAGCAGCAGCAGCAGCATGTATGGATGTGAGAGTTGGACTATAAAGAAAGCTAAGTGCCGAACAACTGATGCTTTTGAACTGTGGGGCTGGAGAAGACTCTTGAGTGTCCCTTGGACTGCAAGGAGATCCAGCCTGTCCATCCTAAAGAAGATCAGTCCTGAATGTTCATTGGAAGGAATGATGCTGAAGCTGAAACGCCAATACTTTGGCCACCTGATGTGAAGAACTGACTTATTGGAAAAGACCCTATTGCTGGGAAAGATTGAAGGCAGGAGGAGAAGGGGACAACAGAGGATGAGATGGTTGGATGGCATCACCGACTCAAAGGACATGAGTTTGAGTAAACTCCGGGAGTTGGTGATGGACAAGGACCATGCTGCGGTCCATGAGGTCGCAAGAAGTCAGACACAACTGAGCGACTGAGGTGAACCAAACTGAAGAACCTACTGTAAAGTACAGGAAACTCTACTTAATATTCTGTAATAACCTATATGGGAAAAGAATCTGAAAATGAATGGATATATATATATATATATATATATATATATATATAAATAACTGATTCACTTTGCTGTACACCTGAAGCTAATAGAACATTGTAAATCAACTATTCTCCAATATAAAAAATTAAAATTAAATTTAAAAAATTTAGAGCACATCTTCTTTTACTCAACTCAGTCACATACCTTTTTCATCACTTCCTGAATCCTCCTCCCTCAATAAGCATGGCACACTGCACCTTCAATTTCTTCTCTCCACAGATTTTTTTCTCTTTTGCTTATAAATGTGTTTAGACTTATAATAACTTGAGGAATGTTCCTCTGTGCTTTCTCTATGATTTACAGTCCTATTTTTATTTTCTTTCTATCGCTACACTTCTTAAGTCAGTGAGCTATATAAGCACTCTTTTCTTTTCTTGAAATTTTACCCCACTTCGTGCTCTATAAAATCTTTTCTCCCAGAGGTCACCAAGGAGCTGTCTAAAGGTCAGTGACTGATTTTCTGGCCTCCTTCTTCTTCTGCAATATTGATGCTTCATTCAGTGGGATTCACTCCCCCCGTGGCTCCTACGGATGACCCTCATCTCTATTTCGTGGACCCCATGTCCCCCTGGGATAATTCCTCTTCCTTTTACTGCCTCCTGAAAATAGACATTTGTTCTCAGGGACTCTGCTGCTCTGTTTATTCTCTTTCTCTTATTAATTTCATTCACTCTCTTGGATGGATGTTTGTTTCATTCTGAAGACATGTCCAAAACCCTTGTTGGGGGTGGGGGCAAGATGGAAACGTAGGAGGTGAACTGAAAGATGCTGGGTTTCTCCTGAGGTCATGAAAACCTTCTAAAATTGACTGTTGTGATGGTTCCACATATCTTTGAATAGTCAAAAAGCATTAAATTGTGTATAAATACTTTAAATGAATGAATTGTATGATACATAAATAACATCTCAAAAAAGCTGCTAGAAAGTCAAAAGAGGTTTGTAAGTAATAGACAATTAGAAAGCTTAATGGAAAAAATATCACCCATAAAGTCAACAAAATCTAGAAATGAATAAATATTTTGCAAAATCTTTATTTTAAAAATTACAATAGTGTAGTTCATATGAAAAGACCTGAATGAATGGAGAAATAAAATATGTCTGTGAATGGAAGATTCAATATTGAAAAGACATTAAGTCTCCCCAAATAAATCTATAAAAGAAATGAGATTCTATTCAAGTATTTATTCAATTCTACAATTCACATGTAAGGGAAAGGGGTTAAAAGGGTTAAGACACTCCTAAACTAGATATAAAGTGAAAGGCAGGCTTGCCCTACTAGAGATCAAGACTTAACTATAAAGTCAAATTATTGAGAGTATATTAGTAAGAAATGGACAAATAAGCCAATAGAAGAGAGTAGAGAACTCAGAAATAAGCGCACATGTAAATTAAAACTTGATATATGTAATAAATGACCTTAAAAGAAATCAATGGAGATATTTAAAGAAAAGATGGGATATTTAATCAATGATCCTGATATGATTAATTGCCCACAAAATTATCTCTCTCTCTTCCACCAACCACAGAAATAAATTCCAAATGAATTAAGGCATAAACTAGGAGAAAAAAAAACTCACAAGTTTTAGGGGAAAATTGGGAGAACGTCTTCTTGATCTGAGTAGAGATTTTCTTAACAAAAACATGAATTTTTATTTTTTAAAAAGTGGATTGTGGTGATGGTTTAGTCCCTAAGTTGTGACCAACTCTTGTGACCCCCATGAACTGTAGCCCTCCAGGCTCCTCTGTCCATGGGATTCTCCAGGCAAGAATACTGGAGTGGGTTGCCATTTCCTTCTCCAATGCATGAAATGAAAAGTGAAAGGGAAGTCACCCAGTCGTGTCCGACTCTTAGTGACTCCATGGACTACAGCCTACCAGGCTCCTCCATCCATGGGATTTTCCAGGCAAGAGTACTGGAGTGGGGTGCCATCACCTTCTCCAAAAGTCTGCACTATTACAAATATGAAAGCAAAGTGAAAAGGCAAGTCACAGCCTGAGAAACTATTTTTCAATGCATGTTATCAACAAAGGATTAATGTCTAAAAAATATGAAATGCTTATATAATTCAATATGAAAGAAGTAACCAACATAAAGCTGGTTAAAAGATACAAATAGAATATATACTGAAGGAAAAATCCAAGTGGCCAATGTATTTATGAAATGATGTTCAATTTCACTAGAACCAGGAAAATGGAAATAAAAAAAAAAATAATTAAAGCTTCTCAAGACCAAACGTTCTCAAACGTGCAGAGAATTGGGAATTCTCATTAATCGCTGGGGAGAATGTAAATTGGGACAATCCACTATGGATTAAAATATGGCTGCAAGTAGTAAAATTGAGGACGTAGATTCTCTAAGATCCAACAATTCTCCTTTCGGGTATATATGCCTTAGTTCACCAGGAGGCTTATTTTAAATTTTTTGCATTGTCTGCAATAGCAAAAAAACAAAAAATGCTAAATAGAAGAATGAATAATTATGATTAAATATCTCTAGACGTTTAAGTGTCTTGACATAGATAAATCCTTAAAAAAAAGATTAATTTGGAACAAAAAATTAAAGAGAAATCACCTCCTGAATGACACATGCAGTATGATACCGTTTATATACATTTTTAAAACATGAAAACATCTTTAAAAACATCTTGTTCATAATATCTTAAAACTCATTATCAAAGAAATTCAAATAAAAATAAGTAGATATCATTTTCTCAGGTTATCAGAAATATTTTTCTTGGTAATAATATTGGCAAAGGTATGATTCCATGAATGCTGATATACTTCTGATAAAGGTATGAATTATAACTAATATTCAGAAAAACTATTTGGCAATTTGGATAAAAGTGTCCATAGTTTTTTACTTTGTAATTATACTCCTAGCTACTTATTAGGAGCAAAAACAAGATTTGTGCTCAGAGATGTCATTTATAAGAGCCAGAAAGGAGCAAACAGAAAATATCCAAAATAAGGTAAGGTTTAAATAAATTACAGATTATAATTTATCTCTAAGATAGACTACTAGTAGTCATTTACTTAAATGATGTTTATAAAGATTTCTTAAAGACATTGAGAAATAACTGCCTTTAGAATTAAGTAGCAATATGGAGTATAGACCTGTATTAAAGTGTTATCCCCACTACATAAACACACACCAGTGTCCTCATTATCTACACAGTCATAATCTAAGTCATCAGAGTTCCAAGACTTAATGAAATGAGAGAGAGTCTGAAGAGCAAAAATCACTTGCAAAACTGCTAGCAGATAAGAATTCAGAGAGTTAGATCAATAAAAAATTGAAGATAAAGTTAACAAGGGTGATGATAAAATGTGCCATACAAAAGAGAATAATCTGACTAGTAAAATATTCTGAGAGGCCATTAAGGAAATTGATGAACTCTTCAAACATTTCTGCAAAATTGGTCTTCTTTATGCCTATGTTTCAAAATAATCCAATATGAATTGAAATGTGTAGTCTTAAACCATCTTTCATTTTCTTTGTAAAAATTATCTCCCAATCCCCTCCCCTGTCACTTTATTTATTGATATTTTCTTCTAAGAACTGGTGTATAGTTGAAAGTATAACCTAAATTTCATTTTAAGAAGGCTTATGATAAAAGTACTTTTACATCTTCATTACACTTTCAAGATGAAAAATCATAAGGATCCTTTTTAAGAACTGTTATAAGATTCCATATATATGTGTTAATATGCAATATTTGTTTTTCTTTTCCTGACCTACTTCACTCTCATGACAGACTCTAGGTTCATTCACATCAGTATAACTGACTCAATTTCATTCCTTTTAATGGCTGAGTAATATTCCATTGTATATATGTAGCACATCTTCCTTATCTATTCATGTGTTGGCATAGAGGGTAGGAGGGAGGCTCAAGAGTGAGGGAACATATGTATACATATAGCTGATTCATGTCGTACAGCAGAAACTAACACAACATAAATAAATAAAATTTTAAAATTGAAAGTGCAAAAAAACAAAAAGGAACTGTTAAAAGACAAATGAGACATATTAAACATTTTAAGAGTTTATTGGAGCAAATACTTGTTGGGATCAGCAGCACCAAACTGGAAATAATTAGGAGCATTCCAAAGTCAAAAGCCAGGGGAAAGAGTGACATAGGGAGCCTGGAGGCAAAGAAAGGAAACTGGTTATAACAGAAGCCTGGGTGACTTGATTGGTTTTCTTAAAGAGATGGGAATACCAGACCACCTGACCCGCCTCCTGAGAAATCTGTATGCAGGTCAGGAAGCAACAGTTAGAACTGGACATGGAACAGCAGACTGGTTCCAAATAGGAAAAGGAGTACGTCAAGGCTGTATATTGTCACCCTGCTTATTTAACTTACACGCAGAGTACATCGTGAGAAACACTGGGCTGGAAGAAGCACAAGCTGGAATCAAGATTGCCAGGAGAAATATCAATAACCTCAGATATGCAGATGACACCACCCTTATGGCAGAAAGTGAAGAACTAAGAGCCTCTTGATGAAAGTGAAAGAGGAGAGTGAAAAAGTTGGCCTAAAGCTCAACATTCAGAAAACTAAGATCATGGCATCTGGTCCCATCACTTCATGGCAAATAGATGGGGAAACAGTGGCTGACTTTATTTTTCTGGGCTCCAAAATCACTGTGGATGGTGACTGCAGCCATGAAATTAAAAGATACTTAATCCTTGGGAGGAAAGTTATGACCAACCTAGACAGCATATTAAAAAGCAGAGGCATTACTTTGCCACCAAATGTCCATCTTGTCAAGGCTATGGTTTTTCCAGTGGTCATGTATGAATGTGAGAGTTGGACTATAAAGAAAGCTGAAGGCTGAAGAATTGATACTTTTGAACTGTGGTGCTGGAGAAGACTCTTGAGAGTCCCTTGGACTGCAAGGAGATCCAACCAGTTCATCCTAAAGGAGATCAGTCCTGGGTGTTCATTGGAAGGACTGATATTGAGGCTGAAACTCCAATACTTTGGCCATCTGATGAGAAGGGCTGACTCATTTGAAAAGACCCTGATGCTGGGAAAGATTGAGGGCAGGAGGAGAAGGGGACAACAGAGGATGAGATGGTTGGATGGACGCACTGACTCGATGGACGTGGGTTTGGGTGGGCTCCGAGAGTTGGTGATTGACAGGGAGGCCTGGTGAGCTGTGGTTCATGGGGTCTCAAAGAGTCGGACACAACTGAGCAACTGAACTGAACTGAACTGAATGTTTCAGTTTGGTAACCTTGGGGCATTTACAGGTTGAGATTCTGATCTCTTTACATAAGTCACCTCGACATTAGGCACTGTGTGCCTCAGTCTCACAATCTCTTTTTTAACCAATTTAATGGTATTTATGAAACTTCTATTCTCATTTTAATTGAGTAACTTCAGATGATTCTAGGTTTAACAAACTTCCTGGTTGTTATGTATAGGAAATAAAAAGTAGATAGTACCATCAGATAGAAATATAATGTGACCCACTCATGTCATTTAGACAAAATTAGTTTAAAATATATTATGGTTAACACAATTTTCTAAAATATTATAATTTCTATAAATCAATTCAGTTCAGTTGCTCAATTCATGTCTGACTCTGACTCCCCGTGGACTGCAGCTTGCCAGATTTCCCTGTCCATCACCAACTCCCAGAGCTTGTTCAAATTCATGTCCATCAAGTCAGTGATGCCATTCAACCATCTCATCCTCTGTTGTCCCCTTCTCCTCCTGCCTTCAGTCTTTGCCAGCAGCAGGGTCTTTTCCAATGAGTCGGTTCTTCGCATGAGGTGGCCAAAGTACTGGAGTTTCAGCTTTAGCATCATTCCTTCCAAAGAAATCCCAGGGCTGATCTCTTTCAGAATGGACTGGTTGGATCTCCTTGCAGTCCAAGGGACTCTCAAGAGTCTTCTCCAACCCCACAGTTCAAAAGCATCAGTTCTTCGGTGCTCAGTTTTCTATAAAGAAAGTCCAACTCTCACATCCATACATGATTACTGGAAAAACCATAGCTTTGATTAGACAGGCCTTTGTTGACAAAGTAATGTCTCTGCTTTTTAATATGCTGTCTATACATTTCTATACATAATCAATACATAATCAATATAAAAATTATTAGTGAATCTAATAATAAATAAATTTTACTAACTCTCCAAAATACAGCATGTATTTGACACTTAAAGCGCACCTCAATTTGGACTAACCTGATTTCAAGTATTACATAGCTCAGGTCTAGAAGGAAATGCATACTAAGTGGTTATGTATAATTGAGGGATTAGATGTGAGAAAATACTTTCATGATTAACATTTTTAAACTTTGGTTTCAAGTATATCAGATTTTTAGCCTTCTTTTTTCTCTTACAAAGGGTAGTATTTTTTCTACATCTCTCATTTATGGCTGTGATATTTAAACAACACATTTTTTTCTGCTATTTTTCCCTAACGTTCTTCACTAGTTGCATTTCATTTCCTACTTTGGCTTTTCTGGTTTTCTCAGCAAATTATTTCCATTTTTTTTCCATCCTTTTCTCTGGTAGCCTGGCAAACTTCCACTTCTGAGATCATTTTACAGCAACCTTTGGCCACACCAAGTTAATTTCTTTCTACCCTTCCCTGCTTTCTCATGGGTTGAGGTCGTTTTTTCATATGTTATTGAAACTATATTGTTTTCTTATGAAACAAGCAATTCTCTTAGATGTCTATGTCTTTTAAAAAAAAAAAAAAAAACCCTTCCCAGGAGACTCTTTAAGCTACTGGAATTCACTTTGTTGATTTTCATTCTTTCTCTCCTTCAGGTTTCCTTCTGTCCTTCCAAATCATATGTTTTAGAATGCATCAGCTAGGTTGCTAAATTAAAATCTGAAATACTTTATCCCTGAACACGAGTATCACATCAAAAGCTCTGTTTCCAATCCAGCGCTTTAACTTCTCCACATCTTGCCATAAAGGGCTATTTTTCATTAAATGAGCCCGAGAACTTATTTTGTATCATTTCCACACTATCCCCTTTCACAGAGAGAGACACAGAAACTGCCAGGCTACACTATTACATTCTGTATTGAACATTTTGGGGTAAGTCATTCAAAGAAAAATGGAGCTTGGTCAAGAGAAGTTGTATCATTTTCCTGAGGGTAAATTTCACTTTTCTGATATTCCTAAAATCTCTGAGTTAGATGAGAAAGCACTGTCAATATACATATTGGGTTGGCCAGAAAGTTTCTTCCAGCTTTTCTGTAGCACCTTATAGAAAAATCCAAACAAACTTTCTGACCAACCCAACATAAGCAAAATAATGTTGAAATCTTCCTGATACATTAGGACATATATTTTTATGTAATATATTATTGATTGTATAAAGTAGAACCAACACTTGAATTGGGGGTGGAATGAATTCATGATAATTTATATTTGATATGTGATGGTGCTCAGGTGCTCGGTATCGTTGGACTCTTTGTGACCCCATGGACTGTAGCCTGCCAGGTTCCTCTGTCCATGGGATTCTCCTGGCAAAGACACTGGAGTGGGTTGCCATTTCTTCCTCCAGGGTATCTTTGCAACCCAGGGATCGAATGCATATCTCCTGTATTTCCTGCATTTGCTGGCAGATTCTTTACCACTAGCACCACCTGGGACGCTCCATTTGATATGCATTGTGGGTAAAAGTGGTTAAACATATCAAATGAGATCTTTTGAGAGAAGCGCATTATCTGTTTATGTTCTGCGCCTCTCTACTTAAGGTTTAAAAGGAGACGGGTAGTCACGCTGACGATGGTAACATTTGGTACGCATCACTATTTAGGAGCAGGTGGGACTTCCCTGGTGGTTCAGTAGTTAAGCCTTCACCTTCCAACGCAGGGAGTGTGGGTTCAATCCCAGGTTGGGGAGCTAAGATCCTGCATGCCTCATTGTCAAAAAATCAAAACATATAAAACATAAATAATATTGTAACAAATTCAATAAAAAGATATTAAAAATGACCCCTATTCAAGAAAAAAGGGGGGGTAAAGTACAAACTTTAAAATATNAGGGAGTGTGGGTTCAATCCCAGGTTGGGGAGCTAAGATCCTGCATGCCTCATTGTCAAAAAATCAAAACATATAAAACATAAATAATATTGTAACAAATTCAATAAAAAGATATTAAAAATGACCCCTATTCAAGAAAAAAGGGGGGGTAAAGTACAAACTTTAAAATATATACTTAAGAAGAGGTAAGAAAGAAAAAAGAAAGAAAGAAGGGGAAGGAAGAGAGAAAGGAAGAAATTTCAGTTAAGTACATCTCATTTGTAGAGTTGGTTTCCTGAAGGGAGGGATAAAACAAGACAAAATATTGGTTACCATTTGATTAAGTTAAAAAAAATTTATTGACTACCTGCTCTGTCCTAGGGCATAGCTCAGATGGTAAAGAATGCACCTGCAATGTGGAAGACCTGGGTTCTATCCCTGGATTGGGAAGATCCCCTGAAGAAGGGAATGGCTGCCCACTCCAGTATTCTGCCTTGGAGAATTCCATGGACTCTATTGTCCATTGGGTCACAAAGAGTCAGACACAACTGAGCAACTTTCACCTTGCTCTGTCTTAACTCACGCTGGGTGCCAAGGAGTGTCACGAGATAACCGGTATGAGAAGATCTCCACGTAATGCATAAACATGTCTTCCTTCCCTCCATCACATGGTCACAGAGGATGGTCTAATTTTTAGCCCACCACAAGGCAGGAATCCACATCAGGATGGAGCCTAAACCAATGCCAGGTCCTTCTGAGCAAGACCCATCTGGGGGAGTCTCAGAAGGAAGGCATGATTCCAGAATCCATCTGAGTCTTGCAGAGTCAACTTTAATCTAGAATTATTGTCAGCTCATCTAAAAGCTGTCTCTGACCATTCCCAGGATTCTCTCTGTCTTCTCATTAACCTCTAAGCTGGCTAGAGCGGAGCTCTGGGGAATGACTCAGGCCAGAACAGAATATTTAGGGAAGTGTATAAAGCATTACATATGACTACTAGGTGCCACCTACTTGTGGCAGGTTACTCTCTTCCCCAGGAAAGAACAAAGGTGCTGTAAGTTAAGGGAAACCGTGTAGTGCCAGGGATGAAAAAAGGAAGAAGAGGGGCTTCCTGGTGGTCCAGTGACTAAGAATCCACTTTCCAACGCTGGCTTTGTGGGTTCTATCCCTGGGCAGGGAACTAACATCCCACATGCCATGGGGCCACTAAACTACAGGCACAACCAGAGAGCCTTGTGCCACAACCAAGACTTGAGACCGTGAAATAAATACATGTTTTTAATTTTTAATTAAAAAAATTTTTTTTTAAAGAAAGGAGAAGTAGGGTCTGGGGAAAGCCAGGAACCCTGGATTTGGGAGCCAGTTACCAGCTGTGCACCATTAAATAAACTACTCAACTTTTCATGTCTGTTTTCTCAAACTCCAGATGATAATATTACCTATATTACTGATGATTAAATGAGTGAAGAGACCTGAATATTCCAGAAATGTCTAATGTAGGTGTTAATTAATATTTGTGAAATCATGAAAGAGATGTCTGGGTGGGTGAAAGGATCGATTTCTTAACAGCAAAGGGAGTGAGCTGGAGAGACCAGAGTTCTAAGAGAGTCTCTGGAGACCAAAAAAAAAAAAAGGGGGACTAGACTCAGAAAGTTGGAAGCAAGCACCTGGCTTAATGCATCCCAGATAGAAGTTACCCACATAATTAGATGCTGCTCTTTAATTTGGGAATCTGGGATTATATCTGTATAATCCTATTAGACCTAAACGCTACATGCTGTCTGTGATAGAATTATGAGCAAAGGACATTGGAAGGGAGCCTAAAATCCACCACTGTCAAGGGCTTTACAGACTGGGGAGTGTTGTATTCCAGAAGTAGTAAACATGGGCGGGAGGGAGCTGCCTGCTGACAGCCACCTGGCTACAGTCCCACCACGCCCTCATCCCCATCCTGTCTGAAACTGCCCTCCTGGGGCTGGCCTGAAGCTGGACCAGATTCCACGTAAGCTGGGATGCAAAGCGCCTTTCCCCGGACAATCCAGGGAGACTCAGTATTTCTTCTTGGGTCCCAGTCCTAGGTTTCTTTCCTCTTTGTCCAATTGTTTAATTTTGCCATTTACTCTGTTGCATGTTTTCAGCCCACACAATAAAGCTGTGTGGAAACAAGTCCTGAGCTGACAAACAGGGCTGCAGAACTGAGCTAAAATGGTCCTTTGGATCCCACTCCTGGTAAATCCTAGAATGACCAGCTTTTCCCTTACATCTGTTTCCTCCTGTCAACTAAATGCCAACAAGGATACATAGCCTCAAAAACTTACTTCTATTTTGCAGACTGCTGCAGAATTCCAAGACACTGTAAGAATTTTGAACAACCTAAAGCAGGAATCATTAAAAAGCAAACTGCAATTGGCTTTGGACAATTCATCCAGGTCAACAGGGACTTCACTGGTGATTTGGTGGCTAAGACTTTCGTGCCCCCAATGCAGGGGGCACAGGTTCAATCCCTGGTCAGAGAACTAGATTCCACATGCCATAACTAAAGATCTCACATGCCACAAAGACCTGGTGCAACCTAATAAAAAAATAAATATTGTTTAAAATCTGGGTCTCTAATAAGGTGATAATATTTAATGTTTACATAGCAGGTTGAAGTTTATAAAATGTTTTATACTCATTGCCTCATTTGATGAAAGCTGTATAGGTGAGGCATGCGTTTACTGTAGGTACCCCCTGATGGCTCAGAGGGATTCTAGACTCCTGGCATTCTTGCACTTCTTTAGCCTCTCCCACACTGAATAGAGCTGACCACCATAAGAATGTTGCAGAAATGACGGAGTGTCACACTTCATCAAGACGTTGTAACTTTCACCTTACCCTACTCCTGGATCACTCTCTCTGGGAGAAGCCAGCTGCCATCTTGTGAGAACATTCAACAGCTCTGATGCCTAATTTTATGTTGTTAATTTGAAGGGGCTAAAGGAATGCCCAGATAACTGGTAAAGCATGATTGTGGGATATGTCTGTAGGAGTGATTCTGGAGGAGCTTAGCATTTGAATTAAAAGACCAAGGAAAGAAAATTGCCCTCACCAATGCAGGTGGGCATCACCCAATCCACTGAGGACTCGAACGAAACAGAAAGGTAGAGGAAGGGCAAATTTGGTTTTTCTGCTTGAGCTGAGACATCCATCTTCTCCTGCCTGTGGACAATGGCACTCCCCATTTCGGGGCTTTTAGGCTCAAACTGGGATTTATACCATTGGCCTCCTGAATCTTCAAGCCTTTGGGCTCTGGATAACATCATGGGCTTTCCTGGTTCTCCAGCTTACAGACAGCAGATATTGGGATTTCTCAGCCTTCATAAATGCATGAGTCAATTCCTATAATAAAATAAATACCTTTCTATGCCTGTGTAACTATTGGTTCTGGTTCTCTGGAAAATGCTGGGTAATTCAGCAGCAATGAAGAAGTCTACTTAATGAGGAACAAGCGCCTTCTGACAACAGCCAGGAGCAACTTGAAACTGGATTTTCCAGTCCCTATCAGGAATTCAGGTAATTACCGCCTCTCCCTACATTTTTTCTTAAATAACAGCTATATTGAAATATAATGTACATCTCATACAACTCACCCATTTAAAGTGTACAATTCATTTAAAATGTGCAGTGTCTCTTAAGTATATTCACATATATGTGACCATCACCACTGTCAGGGTTAGGATGTTATCATCATCTCAAAAGAAACTTTAGGTGTTACCTCCCTATGACCCCATACTCCCCAGCCCTAAGCAACTAGTAACCTATATTCTATTTGGGGACATTTTATTTAAATGTAATTATATAGAGTGTGGTCTTTTGTGACTGGTTTTCTTCACTTAGCATAATGTTTTCAAGGTTCATCCATGTTGTAGCATGTATCATTACCTCAATCATTTTTACAGATGAATAATATTCCATTACATGGATATACCACATTTGTTTATCCATTCATCAGTTCATGGACATTTGGATTATTTTCAAATTTTGCCTACTATGAATAATGTTACTATAAATACTCATATATAATTTTTCATGTGGACATATGTTTTCATTTCTTTTTGGAAGAAATGAAAGCATATGTCTACTCCATCATATATATAGGAGTGGAATTCTTGGGTCATATGGTAACTTTGTGTTTAACCATTTAGGAAACTGGCAGACTGTTTTGCAAAGCAGTCAAATTATTTTATATCTCTAATAGCAATATATGAATATTCTGATTTCTCTACACACTCATCACTTTTTGGTTCTAGTTACCCTGCTGAGTGTGAAGTGACATTTCACTGTAGTTTTGATTTGCACTTCCCTAATGACTAATTCGGAGAAGGCAATGGCACCCCACTCTAGTACTCTTGCCTGGAAAATCCCATGGACAGAGGAGCCTGGTGGGCTGCAGTCCATGGGGTCGCTAAGAGTCGGACACGACTGAGCGACTTCACTTTCACTTTTCACTTTCATGCATTGGAGAAGGAAATGGCAACCCACTCCAGGGATCTTGCCTGGAGAATCCCAGGGACGGGGGAGCCTCATGGGCTGCTGTCTATGGGGTTGCACAGAGTCGGACACGACTGAAGCGACTTAGCAGCAGCAGCAACAATGACTAATTATGTCGAGCATTTTTCCATGTGCTAAGTGGTCATTTATACATCTCCTTTAGTGATATGTCCATCTGTTCAGTTACTTTGCCCTTTTATTAGCTGAGTTATTTGTCTTTTAATATTGAGCTGTAAGAGGTCTTTACATATTTTAGACACAAGTCTCTTAACAAATATGTAATTTGCAAATATTTTCCTCCATTCTGTGGTTTGTCCTTTTACTTTCTTGACAGTGCTTGTTGAAGCACAAAAATTTTAATTCTTATGAAATTCAACTTATTCATTCTTTTCTTTTATGGGTTGTGCTTTCAATGTCATATCTAGGAATCCATTGCCAAATTCAAGATCATGAAGATTTACCCTTGTGTTTTCCTCTAAGAGTTTCATAGTTTTAACTCTTACAGGTAAGTCTTGGATCTATTTTTAGTTAATTTTTGTATGTGGCGTGAGATGAGTCCAATTTCATAATTTTTGTGAATATTCAGTTGTCTCAGTAGTTGGTGTGTCACATACACACAGCTATCTGAATAGAAGAAAAACTATACACACGTAACTCTCCTTATAATGCCTTTAGTGGAAGGCTCAATTGACTAGGGCAGACACTGGTGGTTTAAAAATAGGCAATAGCCCAGAAAGCTGAGATAATGCTTCCAAAAAAGCTTCCTCTTATTTCTCAATTGAACAACCAGAGCATACGCCCAGATGTCTCCAAGCAGCCATTCTCAGGGCCAGAAAGAGAGACTCAGACTATACTCCCCCATGACCTGAAGATGAAGAGAAGGCTGAGAGAAGGACCATGGACGATAAACAACCTTTAGGGCAACTTGGCTTCTGAACCAGGAATGTCAGCTTCTTATTGCTACAATTCAACCAGGGAATTTCAGAAGGTGGAAGAGTTTGGGTCCATTTCAGAGCAACACATAGAAAGAACTAACTGGCCACCCAAAACCTTATCTGAACTTAAAATGTTCTGCAGAATTGGGCAACAAAGTTGAAAGAAACAGCCTTTTCCTTGCAGGCTGTTAGTGCCAAAACTCCTTCTTGTACACTTGTAACTGAGTGAATACAGGAGCCAAGAAAATTAAATGGAATTTTTGGAACTCGAGACTGGGTGTGCTGCAAGCTGAGGACAGAAATATTCAGGTTGATGAAAGTGGGGTGTAGGCTTGTTTTCTTTAGGGTCCTTCCCATCCTCCAGCACTCTGGCCAATGTTCATGGAGTCAGGCTGACTTCCAGGCTTCCTTGCAATGACCAAAGTTCAAAGTAATATGTCCCCAAACTTCTCCATTTACAGCAGAAAATATTAACTGACAACCCCCTTTAAGACAGACTAGGTTCTGAAACTCCATATAACCAGGAAAACGGGTTCAAAAAACTGAATTTGACACCATATCAAAGAAACAGATGCAAAAGTACTGATAAGATAGTGATATGGGCAGACTCAAGGGGTGCTGCAGAAGGCAAAGAAAAGGCCAGGGTGCAGGCCCTACATCTCCCTTCAGCCAGAGCACACAGCTTTCCCTCTTCATAAATGTGGGCTCAGGAAAAGATTTAATTTGAGGGGAAAGGATTCAGATAAATGAAAGGGATAGGTGATAGATAGATAGATGGTGAGGTGAGGTGAGGTGAAGTCGCTCAGTCGTGTCCGACTCTTTGCGACCCCGTGGACTGTAACCTATTAGGCTTCTCCATCCATGGGATTCTCCAGGCAAGAGTACTGGAGTGGATTGCCATTTCCTTCTCCAGGGGATCTTCCTGACCCAGGGATCGAACCCGGGTCTCCCGCATTGGAGGCAGATGCTTTAACCTCTGAGCCATAGATGGTAGACAGATATGAAATCCATAAAACATAAACATCCCTGGTGGTGGAGAAAGAACACCCCAGTGAGAGTTAAGAGACCAGGCTTCTAGTCCAGGCGGCCACTAGTGCCAGTTGACCTTCAGCAAGTGATCATAACGTCTAAGGCACCATTTTTTTAGCTGATAAATGCCCAGTGTGTGCTAAAAGTTCTCTAACAGTCTTCAGGTTCAACTCCAGAGTTGGTTCCTTAACTACAAGAAAGCTCTCTCTGCCTTTAATGACCACAGTTTAAATCCTATCCTAGTCACCCCCTCTTGAGAAGATGGAGTTTTACATGGAGATAAGCCTGAGAACTGTTAAGTCATCTCTTGGCTTAGAAAACCCCTGTAATGGAGCACAAAATTCAGTTTATAGATGGAATCAGCACACTGTACTTTAAAGAGAACTATATGGTACCCTGGGCCATAATAATACCCCCAATAATGGTAATAATAAAAGCATACTGTTATTGAGAACTCATCATGGGTCAAACATGGGTCCCAACATCTTATACTTATTGACTCCTTTAATCCCCACAACAGTCCTATAAAACTAGAACTATTAGCATTCCCATTTTACAGATGAGGAAACTAAGGCTCCAGGTAGTTAACTGGCTTATCCATGATCACAGTGCTGCTAATAGCAGGAGCAGACTTCAACATCAGATAGGCTGATGTCAGCAATCTTGATGACTGCCCTGTTCAAAGTGGAACCCAAGATGGTGATCCTGTTGACATTTGAAGACTCATGAGAGAAGGGAGGAGAAATTGTAAAAGCAACAAAATACATTGTCTAGCAAAGAGGGAGCTACTCAATAAAAATTGGAATCCAGGGGGCTGCCTCAGAGATACTTCAGTATAGGCTGGCCGGACACACTGAGTTATTAAAGAGCAGTGGCTCCAAGGACAGAGGAGAGACAGAGTGAAAAGGAGTTCTCCAGAGAAATGATGAAATCAGATTACTGGCTATTGGCAGAACAAGGGAAAGATAAATAGGCAGGCTCCAGCAGACAGGATGAGGGAGGCATGTTGGCAAGGGGAATTGCCAGAAATTCACACCAAGTATCCAGGAGTCTGTCTGCATTGCTTAATGGATCTAGGATGATTTGAATGGGACTTGTACGCTGCAAGGAGATCCAACCAATCCATTCTGAAGGAGATCAACCCTGGGATTTCTTTGGAAGGAATGATGCTAAAGCTGAAACTCCAGTACTCTGGCCACCTCATGCGAAGAGTTGACTCATTGGAAAAGACTCTGATGCTGGGAGGGATTGGGGGCAGGAGGAGAAGGGGACGACCGAGGATGAGATGGCTGGATGGCATCTCGGACTCGATGGACATGAGTCTGAGTGAACTCCGGGAGTTGGTGATGGACAGGGAGGCCTGGTGTGCTGCGATTCATGGGGTTGCAAAGAGTCGGACACGACTGAGCAACTGAACTGAATTGAACTGTACACTACTGGATTCCTGGTTTAGATCTAAAACAAGATCGGTTCTGGATCAAGTGAGCTGAGAGAGAGCTCTCCACCTGCTCTCCAGCTTGTCTTCCATATTTGTGCTGAATTTTGGTGGAGAGGAGAAAGGGATGTAACATGAGTTAACATTTAAGACATTCCCTCTGACACTGGACTGAGTTTCTAAGACATTCCCTTCCTTGGACAACTTTCACCTTCTAGTCCAGAATTTCTGCTATCCTAATCTTTCCCTCACTCCCCTTGAGGTTAAATGCATATTCCACATGGCTTATTTCTTTTGAAAAACTTTCATCCCTTGCTTCTTTCCAACCTTGGCAACAAGGAAGCATCGTTGTCTTTCTAGCTTTCTGGAAAAGCTAGTCTGCAGGACAGAGAGAAAGGGTTCACCCCAGGGCTGAAACTAATCAGATGCTGATGGCAGGCATGGTGCCTCCCAGGTGCAAATGACTCAAGTTATATTTGTAGGAAGGAAGGAAGCAAGGAAGGAAAGGAGGGAAGGAGGGAGGAAGGGGAAAAGGGAGGAAGGAAAGAGGAGCTATTTTGATTACTAGTTATAGCTGATTTAAGGATTTGATGATCTCCAGACCATACTAAGGGACTGACAGAAGCCACTGAAAATTATAAAATTAATTAGGTTCATGCATGATAAGCCCCTTCAATCATTTTCGACTCTTTACAACACTATGGACTGTAGCCCACTAGGCTCCTCTGTCCTTAGGATTTCCAGGCAAGAATACTGAGGTGGGTTACCATGCCCCTCTCCAGGGGATCTTCCCAACCCAGGGATCAAACCCATGTCTCTTATGCCTCCTGCATTTGCAGGTGGTTTCTTTACCACTAGGATTTCCCTGGTGGCTCAGACGGTAAAGCGTCTGCCTACAATGTGGGAGACCCAGGTTCAGTTCCTGGGTCGGGAAGATGCTCTGGAGAAGGAAATGGCAACCCACTCCAGTATTCTTGCCTGGAAAATCCCATGGACGGAGGAGTGTGGTAGGCTACACTCCATGGGATCGCAAAGAGTTGGACACGACTGAGCAACTTCACTTCACTTTTCACTTTCTTTACCACTAGCACCACCTGGGAAGCCCCAAAGTGAGTTAGTTAATACATTCTATTTACGACCTTGATGGCTGCTCTCTGTTTCTTCAACCCTAAGTCTAGAAATTCTTCTAAAAACAACCTTCCTAATAACAATCTAACTTTATCTTCTTCAGCTCCTATAGGAAACCCTGTTCTCCAGCCAAGTCACTGGATTGGCTCTGTCTTTTGAGAATTATTTGCATACCAGTTTCCTGCACTGAAGTATAAGCTTCTAGAGGCCAATGTGCTAAAGCATTTTCTATTCACCCCTCCAGGTCCACTTTTCACCTTTTTCCACCCTCTCCTGGAAGGGCTGAACTCTTCAGGCTATTACCTAGACTCCCTGCACCTTTGGCTTCCAGCAGGTTTGGCCAATGGGAGTTACAGATGAGAGATTGGAGGGTGGGGAGTCATTCCCTCCTGCCGAGCCATGTTCATTCTGCACATTGCAGCCTCCCTTCCTGAACTTCATCCCACAGCTTTGCAAACTGTCTATTCATGAAACCTCCATTCGCAATTTTATTCATCCTGGATCAGTCACGGTGTGGAGCTGGAACTGCTGGACACACCTCAGTCTTGCGCCAAAAATGAAGCCCACTTTACCACTCCCTCTGACCTACTAGGGCTCCAGAGCCCCCACCCAAGTCCCACAGCTGCACCTCCTACCTAATTCCTTTCCCTTTCCTGGGATTCTTTTGAAGGTGATTAACGTATCTTTCGGGCTTCCCTGGTGGCTCAGAGGTTAAAGCATTCACCTGCAATGTGGGAGACCTGGGTTCAATCCCTGGGTCAGGAAGATTCCTGGGAGAAGGAAATGGCAACCCACTCCAGTATTCTTGCCTGGAGAATCCCATGGATGGAGGAACCTGGTGGACTATAGTCCATAGGGTTGCAAAGAGTTGGACACGACTGAGCTATTTCACAATGTATCTTTGAGTCCAAGCTTATAAATCTCTCTTACAATGTACACATGGCTTCAGGGAGGAGTACAGTCTTATCTTGATCATTCGGAAGTGAGCAAGCTTATCAGACTCATAGGAGAGAGTGAATAACTGTGACATATTTTGAGAGCCCATGATTATTGGCCATTATTTAAGTGATTCTCCTACTAGGAGAAGCCTAGTAGGTTACAGTCCACGGGGTCGCAAAGAGTCGGACACGACTGAGCAACTTCACCTTCTCATCATTGCTTATGGCAGTCCCTAAAGATGCAGTAAGAAGATGATGCTTTGGAGTGGGACAAAGGCAGGGAGAGACTGGTGAAGGCAGAGCTAAGGAGGACCTGAGGGTGGGTGACTAGAGGAGGGCGGGGACATGGGGAACAAGGAAAGGGGATCATGTCCAAGGTTAGGGAAGGACCCTGGAAAGAAACTGGATTCATTCACATATTTGTACAGGGCTGGGCTGGCCCCACCCTTTCCTTCCTCCTCTCCACCCACCATCACTTCTCTGCCTGAACTGTTGCTTCCTCCCCCTCCTCTTTCCCTCCTGTGTCCTCAGTTGCCACTCATAGATCGTATTGTCTAGGTGACGGAGGAAATTCACATTCACAATTGCTCAGAAAGGTGCCCAGTACCTCTTGTGTGGCATTCAAACAGCTGAAGGTCTGGGAGGGGAAATTGGGAACAGTCACGCTGATGTTCTCAAGAAACCTGGAGTGCTAGGCTGGTAGCAAATGGGTTGGCCCCGCCTTTCCCTGGCATTTAAATAAGCCCAGTGCTAAAATTATCACATTGATACGGGGGTTGGTGACTCTCTGGAGGGCCCCTACCGCTGTTACATGATTCTCTGAGGCACAAGTCTCTTTATTAAGAAGCGGAGGAGAGAAGTAAGGGTGTGTTCACTCTCTGACCACATGTACAGAGCTCAATTCTTGCTTGTGGGATTTGCGCCAGAGGCTGCTAGTTGCCTACTGTAGCATCTATTTTCACCTTGTCAACTGGAGAAATGACAGCATTTCCCAGGCTCCACTGAGTTCTGACCAATGCATTATAAGCAGAAGTGGTGAGTGGCAGCTTCCAGGAAATCTCTACAGGACAGTTGCCAGGTGCCATTCCCCTCACCTTTCTTAACTGTTCCTTCTTTCTGCTGTTGGGAGTGTGGATGTGATAGCTGGTGCTTGAGCAGCCACTTAGGGTCATGAGATGGAAACCACATGCTGAAGATAGCAGAGTATTAATGTTAGGGGAAGCACACTGACTGAAAACGCCCACCCTGGCCAGGCACCATAGTAACCATTGGCATGAGTTGTTTTATGACAGGAGATCCTGATAAGGAATACGGAACTAATAAGCCACCACCAACTGGAAGAGATCGGGAAAGGTCGAAAGGAGACACCACGTGTCCATCCACTTCCCAGAATCCCTCTCACTAACATCCATCTTGGTTGAGCGATGCGTGCACCACCAGGAAAGACTCAGAATGATTGGTCAAAGACCACCCGGAAACTAATCCATCACCATAAAACCCGACATTGCGAGCCACGTGGCAGAGCAGTTCTTCTGGGTTCCCTTACCCTACTGCTCTCCACCCGGGTGCCCTTTCCCAATAAAATCTCTTGCTTTGCCAGCACATGTGTCTCCTCAGACAATTCATTTCCAAGTGTTAGACAAGAGCCCAGTTTCGGGCCCTGGAAGGGGTCCTCCTTCCTGCAACATTAAGACCAAAGTTTGAGTTCCTGAGACTGTGCATGATTGTACCAACCTTAGACAGCTTACCCCTAGACTTCTTATATTTAAAAGGAAAATAAATTTTTATTTTTTTAAAAAACACTGTTATTTTGGTTTCTTTGTTATATGTGACCTGATCTGATTCTAATTGATAAAGCCTCCTTTCAGGCTTTAGATAAAATACATAAGGTGCTCAGTTGTGTCTGACTCTTTGTGACCTCATGGACTGTAACCCACCAGACTCCACTGTGCATGGAATTTTCCAGGCAAGAATATTGGAGTGGGTTGCCATGCTCTCCCACAGGGGATCTTCCCAACCCAGGGATCGAACTGATGCCTCTTGCGTCTCCTGCACTGACAGGCATATTTTTTACCACTAGCACCACCTGGGAAGCCCCAGAGAACACCTAAGTTATCTTTATAAACTCTTGTCCAAAAATTCCATTGTGATTTCCTTTATTTCTCCAAGGGTTCTAAATAGGAAAATCCACTTCCCTTTCTTTCCAGGGATGTGAAAAAGGCCACGTTTGCATGGTTCCGGAAGATGCTCGTCTCACAGTCTGAAAGACAAAGCAGAAAGTGGTGTATCATCTAGGCTCCCATCCAGGCCAAACTCTGGTCCAGATTTCCAGAGAGCATCTGTGTTACCGTCTAACTACTAAATAAGTACACGAAACCCACCGCCATTTAGACCATGAGTGAGCTTAGTAGTGATTCAAGGTTCCCAGATGACTTGGTGACCCTTAGATGAAAAGAGGCTTAGGAAATAGAAACGCATCCTTTTCAGCTAGAGAACACCACACAGTGAGTCAGAACTGGTACAGCAGGACTGTGGCAAAGAATGGTTTCTCTGGCCGTTTCAGGAAGTAGTTAACCCCGGAGGGAAATGGCCAGTGACGAGAGGGGAGGGTGGAGGTTGGCAGGCTGGGAGGGAGCGAACACAGTGTTCCTGATCTCTCTTCCCTCCAGCTATGGTAGCCACGTGGTGTGCTTTGGTCCTTAATGGTCTTGCCCTAATGAACCTCTCTTCTCCAGTAACTCTCCATCTTCTCCACTACCATCCTCCCTGTCCTAAACATAAACTCTAGATCTTTCCCTGAAGAAACTCAGTTTTCCCATAGCTACAGGTCTGTGCACGCTAGTCTCTGTGTTTAGAATGCTCTTAACCTGTTCGAATGACCTCTCCTCAGGGCAGCCTTCCTAGACTTCCTACGGCAATATTAGAACATTGTTCCTCTGTGCTTTCAGAGCACCTTGTACGTTCATACAAATTTCCATCTTAGGGATAATGAAGGGCTGTCTCACATGCACTATAACTTGCGAGGATCTAACTGCACATGCTCAGTAAACAAGAAGAGGGAAAAGAAAACAAAGAGAAAGACATCTTTTTTTTTTTATTCCCCACCCCCTGCAAAATATACCTTAGATTCATAGGATTAAAAAAAAAGGAAGTTCTAGCTGAAATGCAAAGAAAAATGCAGGAAGTTTCTTAGAGTCAGTTTCAGGGATTTTTATGGGGTGACTTCCCTTGGTCATTTCACGTTATGTGCTGACTTTGGACTAAATCTCTGAACAAGATGTGACACTCCGGTACAGCATCCTGTGATGACTTCTTTCTGAGTGTCCTCAGACAGAGGGCTCCAGACTGTGAGCTTCTGAAGGGCAGCGGCTTGTGCCCTTCATTTTGGGGTCTCCTGGGCTTAGAACAGTGTCTGGTAGACAGTTGATGCTCACTAAAGGTTTGTTGGAAGAAAAATTGAAGGATTCCAGCATTTCCCATTGGCTACACTATTGTGCAGCGAAGCTGTCCCCCTCCCCTGTAACATTTGTGTCGGTGATCTCCCCAGCAACGGATGGGCCTTGGGATCCCACCTGCTGTGGCCTCCGCAGATTGCCTAGTTCAGCGATACTCAAGATGAGGAACTCGCCCCAAAATGTAATCACAAACTGCTTCTTTCACATAAAGCAGAGATTGGCAAACTTCTGCGTCTCCCCCACCCCAAGCCACATTCAACCCGCTCTCCATTTCCTGCCTTTACCAACTTCTGTTTTGTTTTGTTTTGTTTTAATTGTATTGGAACACAGTCACACCCATACGAGGTGTGTCATCTATGGCCATTTTAGTAGCATTGACTAGTTGTGATAGAGACTGTTCAGCAAAGCCTAGATTTTTTTTTTTGAATTTTTTTTTTTGGCCGCACTGTGGGGCATGTGGGATCTCAGTTCCCCAACCAGGGATCCACCCAGTGTCCCCCGCCCCCACAGTGGAATTGTGGAGTCTTAACCTCTGGACCGCCGGAAAAGGCAATGGCACCCCACTCCAGCACTCTTGCCTGGAAAATCCCATGGACAGGAGGAGCCAGGTGGGCTACAGTCCATGGGGTCACTAAGAGTCAGACACGACTGAGCGACTTCACTTTTTCTTTTCACCTTCATGCATTGGAGAAGGAAATGGCAACCCACTCCAGCGTTCTTGCCTGGAGAATCCCAGGGACGGGGAGCCTGGTGGCCTGCCGTCTGTGGGGTCACACAGAGTCGGACACGACTGAACCGACTTAGCAGCAGCAGCAGCAGCAGCAACCTCTGGACCGCCAGGGAAGTCTTCCTAGAATATTTTTCTACCTGGCCCTTCACAGAAAAAGTTGGCCAAGCTTTGGTCTAGAGGACTTACTCTAAAATATCAGTAGAACCTAGCAGTGTGCTTAGTGACGTGGGTGGTTGGCATTTTTGGTGCAAGCTCCTTCCGTGGGGTGGGCAGACCTAGATTACTAGGGGTTTGAGGACTGGCTGCCTTTGACACTTCCAGTCAACCGAGCAGTGGGGAAGAGTCGCTACTACCCATCTGTGGGTTCAAAGCTCAGGCTCCAAAAATGCAGAGCCACCCCTCTACCCTCATAAATGCAGTCACCCAGCACTACGGACGCCTGGAACATTCCGCCATCTTAGGCGCCATATTTAAAAAATAAAGGTGTTGAGAAGCCGCAAAGCAGAGGCGCTGCCTGCAGGTTATTTTGATGAGAGGAGCACTTATGTGTGTTTATGCTTGTTTATCTTCATTATAATTAGGCTGCTAACTCCTCAGGCTAAAACTTGTCTAACCATAAGCTTCTGAGTGTATACTTCATTACTAAGGGTAAATAAATTAATAACAGGAAACCACCAAACTCTTTACTAGGAAAAAAGTTTTATTTTTATTCTATACAAACTTTTGTGAAGTAATGGCCAATAATAATAATCTGGGTATAATTTGCCCAGTGTCTCCCAATTTTAGTATCTAATTAATTTCTTGGATATGATGGTGTGAGAAGCTCTAGAAGAGATGGAATGCTGTTTGCTTTGTTTCTTGGTGTGTGTGTGTGTGTGTGTGTTTTAAATCAGAAGTAGTTTCAGAAATATAGTTTAGATTGATTCTGAAAGTGAAAATGTTAGTTGCTCAGTCATGTTTGACTCTGTGCAGCCCCAGTGGACTGTATGTAGCCCACCAGGCTCCTCTGTCCATGGGATTCTCCAGGCAAGAATACTGGAGTGGGTTGTCATTCCCTTCCCCAGGGGATTGTCTGGATCCAGGGATTGAACCCAGGTATCCTGCATTGCAGGCGGATTCTTTACCCTCTGAGCCACCAGGGAAGCGCCAGATTGATTCTGGCTCTGGTTCTAATCCTGGCTCTGCACAGGCTGTTCAGTTCAACCCTCTCTGGCCTCCTGGGCCCAGAGGCTTCCCTGACACAAGGATGACCTTGCCGGAATGCTGCCCTGTTCTGAACCAGTCTCTCTCTGCTTGGTCAGATTCACCTCCCTGTCCTGACACCCATGGTGCACTTGACTCACTCCCCCAGCCAGGCTACAGCAGGGCATGAATGCCTGGAGGAGCTCTCTCACAGCCACACCTCCTGCAGCCCTTCCAGAAAGGCCCCTCAAGGATTCCAGCAACCAGCCCTTCCAGTTGGGCAGAAATTTCCTGCCTGGGCAACTGAGAAGCATTATGTGTTGTTTTATTTTAAATGCACAGTACATCCCCAGGCAGCCACACCCTCTGTTCTAATTCCATTAAATTGATTCCTTTTGGCCCTTTATTTTTATGCATTAGAAAGGGGCCTGGGAGAGAGGTGGGGCTTCCTTGATGCTCAGACAATAAAGAGTCCACCTGCAAAGCAGGAGACCTAGATTCAATTCCTGGGTCAGGAAGAACTTCTGGAGAAGGAAAAGGCTACCCACTCCAGTATTCTTGCCTGGAGAATCCCATGGACAGAGGAGCTTGGCAGGGTACAGTCCATGGGGTCCCAAAGAGACACGACTGAGTAACACCACTTTGGGAGAGAGGTAGGCAGAGAAGCTAAAAAAAGGAGGTTCTCCATAAACAGATGAGCCTTGAGGGTCCCTTGTGCTCCTATGCTCTTTACTTTCTCCTCTCTTGAATGTGTCACCACTTCTCATCAAACAGCAAGCTTGTGTCTGGTCTCCTCACCCCAAGGAGTATGGGGCTGCCTTAATTGAGCTGAAATATATAATGTAAAAAGAGTTGGCAATAATTAAAGGACAAAGAAGACATCTGTGTCTTCAGAAAATAACACATACACATACTGCTTTTAATTTAAAACTAATAACAATGTCATGTTAATATAATTAATGTCTCATTTATTAGGTCTAGTGGGAAATGAACTGTTCTACATAATTGATTCTCCCAGATTCCTAGAGTCTAAAATTTGGGGACTCAAATTCTTTCAACATTTTCCATTGGAACTCTTTCTAAATATATGGTATCATTCTCTATCTTTCTAAATAGAACTCACCCAATCATTTATTTATAGGTTTCCCTGGTTGCTCAGTAGTAAAGAACCCGCCTGCCAATGGGGGAGACTCGGTTTCAATCCCTGGGTTGGGAAGATTCCCTGGAGAAGGAAACGGCAACTCACTCTAGTATTATTGCTTGGGAAATCCCATGGAGAGAGGAGTCTGGGGGGCTACAGTCCATGGGGTCACAAAGAGTCAAACGTGACTTAGCAACTAAACAATAAATAATAATGTATTTACCCTCCATAAGTGAAAATGAAAGTCGCTAAGTCATGTTCAACTCTTTGCAACTCCATGGACTGTGAATTCTCCAGGCCAGAATACTAAAGTGGGTGGCCATTCACTTCTTCAGGGGATCTTCCCAACCCAGGGATCGAACTCAGTTCTCCCGCATTGCAGGCAGACTTTTTATCAACTGAGCCACCAGGGATAAGGACAGAACTATTCCTGTCATTTTGTATCTCATACCTGGTGGCATACCCAGTCTTCCAGTATATGTTGGTAGAACAAATAAATGATTATAACCTCCAGTAGTGAACTTTGATGTTCAAAAATAATGAACTGTTGGGCCTGCAAATTATAGAGGGCTATTTGCTTTTACCTTGAATTATATTTCTTGCATTTTTATTTGTGCTTTTATCATTCTTCTGTCTCCTCCCTCGCCATAAAGTTGCCAGCTTCTTGCTTCTGTTTCTAAAAATTTCTCCCTGCCTCATGAATGCACTGATTCTAATCTGCTGTACAGCAGAATTAAGCTTATTAGATCATGCCTGAAATAAAACAGAATAGTCTCTAAAAGAGGAGGACTCGCTCTATGGATTTTTGATGCCCCTATTGGCCACCCCAAACCCCGCTCTTTTGCTTCCTTTCGGTTTCTCAGCTGTGTTTCATATGGTTGCGTCTGTTGTATGAGTAACTCTCAGGTAAGTCAAGTATTACCAGAAAAGTGATGATAGAAACTCATAGTAAATGCGTCTTACATGGGTTAGAACCTCAAACCATCCAGGAAAAGAACACTTCTGATCATAGGATCTGACATCTAAATTAACTGGTTCTTCCAGCTTTATGAACCAAAGCCAACAGAAGTCACACCCCAGACAACGAGGGGGCCCTGATAGGTTGCACGAATCCTCAAAATTCAGAAGTAAACCCAATTTTCCATTTATCAGTGCTTTGAGTCTACTCTCAAAGTCTACTACCCTCCCTGGGTCCCAGAGATTCCACATTTATCATGCCATCAATCCAGCAGTACTGGGCACTTCCCAAATTTCCATGGAATGGAGAGAATCTCTGTGCAAAAAGACAAAACAGATGAAAAGCACATGGGTAGAAATCCTGATTTTGAGTTCACCAAGAAATTATTTAGGCTTCAATCATACATTCTTTCACTCACAATAAGTTCAATGAAGACAGAAGAGAACTGGCCCAAAATAGTGAGAGAGAAAGTGAGGAGGTGAGCTTAGTACCAGCCTTGTTGGATCCTACCCTTGCTGTGCATCTTATATCATCTTGCTTCCAAAGCAGACTAGCTAAGGCATGAGTTTTCTGCCTCCTCAATGGTCTGGTTTAAGGCCAGAGAGTTCCTTGTTGATTAGAATAATTGAGAGAAGGGCCAGGACACAGAACTCAGGCCTCAGCACTGTGTCAGTGACTGCCCTACCAGGTGACCCTGGGCTGGCTGTCCTAGCACTTTGGGAGTCCAATTCTCAGTCTGTAGAGGAAGTGATGACTGTATCCATCAGCTCCTAGGATGGTGGCAACTTTGTTCATTGGTGTTTGGAAAAGCTAACATCATTGGATGAAGGCATTTCCAAGTTTTGAGCCCTATTCTTAGCTGAGTCTCTGTACAGTTGGGTTTTCTTGGCTGTGGTAAAGGGGCTTCTATAATTTCCCTTTGGAGAACTAATTCCATGACCCTAAGAGTGTCATGGTGAACTGATGCCTTTATAAGCATCTTATGTTTTCCTCAGATTCATTTTTCATCCTATAGATGATCAACACCACTCCTCAACTCTAAGAAAAACTCTTTGAAGACTTTTTAATTCTAAAAATGTGTGGTATAAACTAGATTTTTCTGGATTGAATACAGGAGCAAACTGTGCTTGCTTAAATTTTTAAATTTTGAATCTTTTAGAAATGATTATGTTTTTCCAAGTGAATAGCTATCTTCTGCTATCATTCTTTTTAACAGCCATATTGGGGTATAGTTGACATGTAATAAAATGCACTGTTTAAATTGTACAATTTGAAAAGTACAGACAAAGATATACATCCACTGAGCCATCACCCCAATCAAGATAATGAACATACCCATCACCCCCCAAACTTTCCTTGTGCCCTTTGTAATCCCTCACTGTCTTCCCTTCTTCCCTTCCCCCATAGTTTGCATTTTCTAGAATTTTGTGTTAATAGGAGCAAAAAACATGTGCTTTCTTTTGCCTGGATATTTTCATTCAGTGTAACTATTTTGAGATTTAGTCCATGTTGTCTGGTATACCATAGTTCATTCCTTTTTATTGCTAAGTAATATTTCATTTTATGGATATACCACTTTTGTTTATCTCTTTGAGTATTATGGGCTTCCCAGGTGGTGCTAGCAGTAAAGAACCCGCTTACCAATGCAGGAGACATATAAGAGATGTGATTTCAATCCCTGAGTGGGAAGATCCCCTGGAAGAGGAAATGACAACCCACTCTAGTATTCTTGCCTGGAAAAATCCCACAGACAGAGGAGCCTGGCAAGTACAGTCCACTGGGTCACACAGAGTCAGACACGACTGAAGCAACTTAGCATGCTTGCTCATGGAGTATTATAAACATCTGGGTTATTTCCAGTTTGGGGATATGAATAAGCTGTTATGGACACTCATGTATAAGTCTTTGCATGGATGTATCCTTTCATTTTCTTGGGTAAATACTTAGGAGGAGCATGGCTAGGTCATATGGTATAATATTATGTTCTGAATAGATCCTAAATAAACAGAGATTATGGGCGTCCCAGGTGGTGCTAGTGGTAAAGAACCCACCTGCCTGCAATGCAAGAGATATAAGAGACTATGGTTCAGTCCCTGGAGGAAGTTCCCCTGGAGAAGGGCATGGCAACACATTCCAATGTTCTTGCCTGGAGAATCCCATGGACAGAGGAGCCTGGCGGGATACTGTCCATATGGTCACAAAGTCAGACAAGACTGAAATGACTTAGCATGCACGAAAATAGGATTGTGTTTGCAGAAAATCAGGAGCTCCTACATATAGTTCTCTTAATGCCTACCAGTGTTTACCATGAAATTTAAAAAAGTATACTTTCTTTTTCTTTCCTTATATTATAATGATAATTTTGCTTCTGTGTTACACAAAGCAGTTTACAAAATGCCTTTGCATATGTCGTCTTAACATATCCTCACAAATAATTTCTTCTTCTGTTTCTCTGATTCACTCCCACTGATTATCTCTCCCTGCACAACAAAGACATCTCCAAGACTGAATAAAATATTCCAGATGTTTTCTTAGAAGAACTACATGTTCAAATTGCTCTCTTTTTTCTCAAACCCTGGGTCATACCCCCTTGCCAAAATGTACAGTGTCCCTACCTCAAAAGTGACTCTGCACGGTGTAGACCAGACCCCCCATTTGCCTGCTCTCAGATGCTGTCTTCTCTCTCTCTCTCTCTCTCTCTGATTTCCATGGCTACAGACTCATTAAGCAGTAACACTGCAGGTTTTATCCTACAAACTTCATAATTGTGTTCTAACTCATTCATAGACATCACCACTAAAAAGTACAGATGCTGCAATTCCCCAGCTTTAAATCATCTTACCATGTTATTTAAGTTAGAAAACAGTATTATTTAGGAGATGCAACTAACCCTGCATGTTCACTGTTCTATGCCAGGAATCATTCCATTCAGTTTTTTCAGAAAATTTTAGAGAGACCTTTAGAACCTCCACTCCAACAATCTCATCCACTCTCTCTCCATCCCCTCTGCCCTACCTTCTGCCTTTTCTCTCTTCATTCTTCCAACTTCTTCTATGATTTGGAGCAAACTCAGTCAGAGACTACAGCAGAGAATTCTAAAAAGAATGTTTTGCTTTGGGAAAACTGGTTTCCACATGGCAAAAGCTAGATTATATTCCTCCCTATGTAAAAATTTAATTTAATGTGGATTTATAATTTTCTACATAACACTACCAAAGCACTGAAAATATGAAATGTAAAAAGTAGTACTGGAATGAGAGACATCCTCCTAAGCAAACATAGCACTGAGAATGAATAAAGAAAATTTTTGATAGATTGACTATGTAAATTTTCCATTTCTGTGTGTGAAAGATATCATAACACAGTTAGAAAGTAAGAAGCAGGTTGAGAAAAAATACCTTATATATATATATGTGTGTGTGTGTATGTGTATATATATATATTTAGAAAGATTGCTACTGTTAATATACAAAAAGCTCCCTGCACTAAATTGTACCCTTAAGATGTGTACATTTTACTGTTTGTAAATTTTACTTCACAAAGTAAGAAGGCCTGTAAACAAATATTAAAGTCTGCTAGAGATAAACATCTAGAGTATTTAGAGTACAGATAGTGAGAACTTATTTTGAAGTGCACAGAAATAAGGTGACTTGATAAATGAATAAAAGGATGGATGGAAAGATAAGTGATAAAGTAAAAATAGCAAAATGTTAATGATAATTAAATTAATAAATTTTAAATGGTGGGTTCATGGATGTCTGCTACACAGTTCTTTCTGTTTTTCGGTATGCTTGAAATTTTTCACAATAAATATTGGGAGAAAGCCCCTGAAAATAAGAAAATGCATATAACTCCAAAGAACAGTAAACAAAGCAAATTAACAATTTGGAATAAAGAAAAGCAAATGGACCAAAAAAGGAGTGGGGGGAGATGTTTAATCTCACTCAAAACAGCAACAAGTTATAAGGCTTGATAACATCCAACAGAAATACACACACATAGGAAAGATATATGTGTAAGGACATTTATCGATTTTTTTGTTTAAAACAGAAAATATAAAAAGAAAAAGAAAAGGCGGAAAGGAAAGAAAGAAACAAGTCAAACAACCCTCCCTGGGGAAATGTTTAGTTAGTGATGACTCCATGGTACAGAGGAGACTTAAGAGACACGGGTTCCATCCCTGAGTCAGGAAGATCCCTGAAAGAGGGCACAGCGATCCACTCTAGTACTCTTGCCTGGAGAAACCCATGGACAGAGGAGCCTGGTGGGCTACAGTTCGTGGGGTCACAAAGAGTCAGACATGACTGAACGACAAAACACATACTATGATAAACCAAAATGGAACAGAATGGCTAAAGGGGCTTAGCACTCCATGGTCCAGAAACCTTGGCAGTACTGGAGATGAGCTAGGTAGTTCTGGGTGCACCAACATGAGATTTCCAAGGTATGTTGCAAACCTGAACATCACAGAGTGGATTGTATAAAATGACCGTTTACGTAAAATAATAATAGTAATAGAATTATGAACATATGCAGATGCACAGCAAAAAATATCCAAAAGGAAAGTCAATCTGTGATTCATCTTGCTGCTGCTGCTGCTGCTGCTAAGTCGCTTCAGTCGTGTCCGACTCTGTGCGACTCCATAGACGGCAGCCCACTAGGCTCCTCTGTCCCTGGGATTCTCCAGGCAAGAATACTGGAGTGGGTTGCCATTTAGGAAAGAGTAAAATTGGAGGGAAGGGAGAAGAATCTAGAAGGACATGAAAATTTTTACCCTTTAGACTCTCATCTTATTTGAATTTTTTACAACAAGTTGGCAAACTTTGGTAACGTTTTAAATTACCTAAATTGATCCAAAATGCTAATAATGACTATTCTCTAAATATCCCTAAAACACCCTGTGAAGTTGCAAAATTCTGTCAAGAATCCACACATTTTCCCGGACTAACATCAAAAGCCTGAAGTCTCACAGACAAAACATTTGGTGATCTTTCATGGGATTTTTCTTTATTTTTCCTCTGAATGTCTCGGCATTCATGTCGATTAAGTCAAAACGGTCACAAGCCTATAAACCATGTGAAAGTTCTTTCTTCTCCCAATTACTCTGCTCGAGGGCTGAACCCAACCCTGGACGCAGAGCCTGGTCTCAGAAGAAACTCCACTGAGAGAAAAAGATTCTGTATTCTGAGCTAAATGCCAAAGAGTAGATGGGTCAGGGAGGGGGCAGTTTTACAAAAACACTGCACGTCAAAGGAAAGAGAGGCAGAGATGAGAAGTGAGAAGAAACAGAAGGAAGAGGGAAGCAGAGGCAGCAGAGAGGGAGGACAGGGTTTTGATTTCAAAGGGTGAAATGTTCTGATCTGTGTAAGAAACTCAGGTGGCATTTCACCAGCTTGGCTCACATGTGCGCTTATGCATACTGGCTCCACTCAGGAAACCAGAAGAGACTTTCTGGAGATTTCTGTCGTGTCTGACTCTGAGACCTCACGAACTGTAGCCCACCAGGCTCCTCTGTCCGTCGGATTCTCCAAGCAAGAATACTGGAATGGGTTATCATGCTCTCCCAACTCGGGGACCAGAATCCACATCTCTTGTGTCTCCTGCCTTGCAGGTGGGTTCTTTACCACTAAACGCCACCTGGGAAGCCCTTCTGGAGGCAGGTGGAGTGGTAAATCAAAGTGAAGTTTCTGTCCATGCAAACATGCAGACATGGATGGAGGGGTAGAAGAGCTGAGCGGGGATACACTCTCTGAAAGATTACGTGTTCATGATGAACAGGCTGTCTGCCCAGGGAGAACCTGAGCATTTCACAAATATTTTGTCATGACGGGGGAGGGCATTCAGCTTCTTGCCCCGCTGTGGCTTCTCTGGTGCAGATTGGATGGCTTGCATCTAGAATCTGCCAAAAATACCTCTGTCTAGGTGAAGATGTGATGTAACCAGTACCAGAATGTCCGTCAGTCCCAGAGCACATGTCTCTGCTGAAGGAAAAACTCCCCCTGTGCTTTTGAGGGGGGCATGGGTGCCCAGGTCAGCACATCCTCATGTTACACCTCGGTTCACTCAACACACGTGTACTGAGTACCTAATTAATGCCAGACACTTCACTTTGCTCTGGAAATGCAAAAATGAGTGGCATGACCCACTCCTCAAGAATCTCACAGTCTGCTAGGTAAATATTTGCAAGACGATGGATGTTTGCAAAAGGTGCAGCGTCAGTACAAAGTCAACAGAAATCAACTGCTGGGGAAGGGAAGAGACAGGCCAAATGTCACAGAAGGTAAGTGCTGAGCTACTCTTTAAAAATGAGTAGAAACTCAAGAGAATGAAAAGATAAGCCAAAGACTGCAAGAACATATTTGCCAAGGATGTGTCTGATGAAAGACCATTATCCAAAATATACAAAGAACTCTTAAAACTCAACAATAAGAAAAGAACAACCTGATTAAAAAATGGGCAAAAAAATCTGATCTGACACCCACTCTAAGAAGATATACAGATGGAGAGTTAGCATATGAAAAGACATGCCCCCCCATCATATGTCATCGGGGAATGCAAGTTAAAACAATGAGATACCACTATGTACCTACTAGAATGGCACAAATCAAAAACACTGAGAATGCCAAATGCTGGTGAGGATGTGGATAAAAAGAACCTTCATTCATTGTTGGTGGGAATGCAAAAAGGTACAGCTACTTTGGACGACAGTTTGGTGGTTCCTTAAAAACTAAACATACTTTTTACAAAGTAATCCAGCAATCATAATCCTTGGTATTCACCCATAGGAGCTGAAAATACATGTGCACCCAGAAGCCTGCACGTGGATGTTTATAGCAGCTTTATTCATAATTGTCAAAAACAGGAAGCAACCAAGATGCCCTTCAGTAGGTGAATGGATAAACAAACCATGGTACATCCAGAAAATGGAATAGCATTCAGCACTAAAAAGAAATGAGCCATCAAACTATGAAAAGACATTGTGAGGAACTTTCAGTTCAGTTCAGTCGCTCAGTCGTGTCCAACTCTTTGCAACCCCATGAATCGCAGCACTCCAGGCCTCCCTGTCCATCACCAACTCCCGGAGCTCACTCAGACTCACGTCCATCGAGTCAGTGATGCCATCCAGCTGTCTCATCCTCGGTCGTCCCCTTCTCATCCTGCCCCCAATCCCTCCCAGCATCAGAGTCTTTTCCAATGAGTCAACTCTTCACATGAGGTGGCCAAAGTACTGGAGTTTCAGCTTTAGCATCATTCCTTCCAAAGAAATCCCAGGGCTGATCTCCTTCAGAATGGACTGGTTGGATCTCCTTGCAGCCCAAAGGACTCTCAAGAGTCTTCTCCAACACCACAGTTCAAAAGCATCAATTCTTCGGCGTTCAGCTTTCTTCACAGTCCAACTCTCACATCCATACATGACCACAGGAAAAACCATAGCCTTGACTAGACGGACCTTAGTCGGCAAAATAATGTCTCTGCTTTTGAAAATGCTATCTAGGTTGGTCATAACTTTTCTTCCAAGGAGTAAGCGTCTTCTAATTTCATGGCTGCAGTCACCATCTGCAGTGATTCTGGAGCCCAAAAAATAAAGTCTGACACTGTTTGCACTGTTTCCCCATCCATTTCCCATGAAGTGACGGGGCCAAATGCTATGATCTTCGTTTTCTGAATTTTGAGCTTTAAGACAACTTTTTTGCTCTCCTCTTTCACTTTCATCAAGAGGCTTTTGAGTTCCTCTTCACTTTCTGCCATAAGGGTGGTGTTATCTGCATATCTGAGGTTATTGATATTTCTCCTGCCAATCTTGATTCCAGCTTGTGCTTTTTCCAGCCCAGAGTTTCTCATGATGTACTCTGTATAGACGTTAAATAAGTAGGGTGACAATATACTGTCTTGACATACTCCTTTTCCTGTTTGGAACCAGTCTGTTGTTCCATGTCCAGTTCTAACTGTTGCTTCCTGACCTGCATACAGATTTCTCAAGAGGCAGGTTAGGTGGTCTGGTATTCCCATCTCTTTCAGAATCTTCCACAGTTTATTGTGATCCACACAGTCAAAGGCTTTGGCAGAGTCAATAAAGCAGAAATAGATGTTTTTCTGGAACTCTCTTGCTTTTCCCATGATCCAGAGGATGTTGGCAATTTGATCTCTGGTTCCTCTGCCTTTTCTAAAACCAGCTTGAACATCTGGAAGTTCACGGTTCACATATTGCTGAAGCCTGGCTTGGAGAATATTGAGGAACTTTAAATGCATACTACTAAATAAAAGCCAGTCTGAAAATCCTACATTGTATGATTACAACCATATGATATACCAGAAATGGTAAAACTATAGCAACAATAAAAAGATCAGTGGTTGCCAGGGGCTGTTAGGAGGGAAGGATGAAGAGACAAAGTGTTAGTTACTCAGTTGTATCCAACTGTTTGGAAACCCATAGACTGTAGCCTGTCAGGCTCCTCTGTCCTTGGCATTCTCCAGGCAAGAATACTGGAAGAGGTTGCCATTTCCTTCTCCAGGGGATCTTCCCCACCCAGGAATCAAACCCAGGTCTCCTGTATTGCAGGCAGATTCTTTACCATCCGAGCCATCAGGGAAGCCCTTCAGAAAGGAATTTTTAGGGCAATGAAATTGTACTGTGTGATTCTCCACTCACTGGGGGATGCATGTCACTATACATTTGTCAAAACTCATAGACTGTACAACACCAAGAATGAACCCTAATTTAAACCATGGACCTTGGATGATAATGGTATATCAAAGTTGGTTCATCAGTTTTAATAAATGTACCATTCTGGTGTGGGCATTGATAGTGGGGGTAACTGCAAGGAAGAAGCATGGAGGGTACAGGAATCTTCTGTACGTTCCACTCAGTTTTGCTGTAAATCAAAAACTGCTCTCAACAATAAAGTCCATTGGAAAAAAAAAAATCATGAGTAGCAGGTACAGCACAGTTACCACACATGCCAGCATGGGCTCTTCCTGTAGGTAAGAGACCCAGGCAAAGTCAAGTCCCCTGGATCGTACTTGAAGCGCTCCCAATACAAAGATAGATCTTAAAAGATGACAATTATATTAGAAATATCATATGATATCACTTATATGCAGAATCTAAAAGAAATTATACAAGTGGACTTATTTATGAAACAGAACCGACTCACAGACATAGAGAACAAATTTATGGTTCCCAAGGGGAAAGGGTGACGGGGAGGGATAGTTAGGGAGTTTAGGATTGACATGTACACATTGCTATATTTAAAACAGATAAACAACAAGGACCTGGTTCTCTCTATAGCACAGGGAACTCTGCTGAATATTCTGTAACAAACTAAATGGGAAAAGAATTTGAAAAAGAATAGATAGGTGTATATGTATAACTGAACATATGCTGTCCACCCGAAACTAACAGGACATTGTAAATCATCTGTACCCCAATACAAAATAAAAAGCTGAAAAACAAAATAAATAGACAAATAAATAAATTTCCTGAGATTGCAAAAAATATTTGACAGCTATACTTGATGAGTTGGGGAAAGGCAGATCATGATTGTAAAACACTCAGTGTTGAGAACAGTACATGGTGGCTGGTATGCTTGTTACCACCCTCCTCTGCTTCGTCATCCTCCTCCTTATTATGAACACCATTCTAGAAAGGGGCAATGTGTTTAAGGCACAGAAATAGAGCACCCCACAAATCTCTTGGGACTTCACAGGCCATGTTGTATCTCTGGAACACAGAAATGGAGGAAAGAGCAAGAGGAGACAGGCCAGGTCTTGCTGAGCTATAATTACTCCCAGAGACCTTGGAGATTTATCCTCCATCTAAACAGAGATGGTCTTAAGCAAGAGAGTCCAAGAGATCAGATTTGTGTTTCTGAAAGACTGGGGGTGGGAGCCAGCCCCGGAGGGTGCTGCCATAGTCGAAGAGAAGAATTATGCTCTTCTGGGCCAAGAAGCAGAGGCGAGAGCAGAGTGGACGGAGGCTGAGCTGGTGATGCGGATAGACTTTCAAGACCACTTAGATGTCACAGGTGAGGGAGAAGAGGGGCTAGGGTGGAACTGGGGATTCCAGTTTTAGTGACCAAGAATGATGGGGACCTTAAGGGGAGGCATGGATCCGGACAGGGCAGTGAGATGAGGAGAAGTGAGCAAAGGGCCTAAGAGTTCTCAGTCCCCGAGCACTTCCTGGATGGCCGTGGGCATCATGGCCCCACCGATGACGAGCAGAGGCAGCGTTTAGGAAGCTCTGAACGTGATCCCATCACCCTGCAAGGCTTCTGCATGCATTATCACGTTTAATCCTCCCATCAGCCTGGTGCAAGGGGACACTGTGGTTATCCTTGTTTACAGAGAAGGATGTTGAGGCTTCAGTTGCCTAAAGTCATAAAAAGTAAGTGGTGAAGCAGAAATCTACATCCCTGTCTCCCTGACTGCAAAGCCCACATCCCCTAAACCAAGACACTCTACAGACTCCATGAATTATCATCACCTCCAGCCCTTTCTGCTGTGTGTGACCTAGAGACACATGGCCTTGTCTTCCTAGCAGAGCCAGGCCCCATCTTGATGCATAGCTTGGTGAGGCAGCCCCCATCCTGAGCTGGGGACCCCTGGTAGGGGGCAGTCTGCACAGCTGGACTCAGGGTCCCCCAGCCCCATTTCCTAAGCCCGGTTCCCTTGCTGACACCTGGAGCAGAATCAGGCCCCAATGAGGACATCATGAATCTGTGAAGGGATTTCAGTGGCTATACGGCATCAAGTTTCACTCTGGTTAAAGGACACTTCCCAGAAGAGCGGTCCTTTTCTGGACTTGCTGCTTGCTACCTCCCTTGCCTGGGTGGTGTGCACTGCCCCAGGAACTAAATAAGCCTTGCCGATGGGGTGGGGTTTTAATTTAAAAGTGAGAAGTAAAACTAGGGGATAAAAATTGGACCAAGAAGAAATAAAAGATAGCTGTATATTTGGTACCTTGGTCAGGAAAACCTCTGGGACTGTGAAATTTGCTTTCCTCAGCAATGTGGAGCAATAAAAATTGCTCCAGTTAATTAATGGTTCTGACTTTTAGCATAGCAGTTTCTAAATGCCAGTCCTCAGGCCAAGTAAGTCCACGATGAAGTGTCATGGCAAGATGAAATGGGAAAAATAAGGGCAAAGCAAAATGCATGTGTGTGTGTGTGTGTGTGTGCGGGCGCGCGCGCATGCATGCATGCATGCATATATAGACTATAATATACAGATTACATACATTTATCCATCTCAGTATAAGTTTTCCAGCTGCCTTTCTTGGAAAGAACTCTCCTTTTTTCTGAGATTATTATCTTCCCATTTTTAGAGGATTTTTTTTACCTTCCAAGCAACAAGGCCAAGATTCTGGAACGATTACAGTTAGGAAACCTTATTTAATCAATTAGCCAACCCTTGTTAAACATCTACCGTCTGCAGAGCTCTGGGGATGACCCAGAAGCCAAGACCAACCAACTGCTGCACTCAGAGAGGTCACTCAGTGAGAAAGCTGAGTGCCGGTGACGTTATCAGGAGCACAAGGAATATTGTGAAGGAGAACATGGGGCGTGACAGGAACATGTGACAGGCAGCTATGCCTCGCCAGGACTCTGGGGAGGCTTCATGTAGAAAATGGCACTTAGGCTGAGCCCTGCAGGGTGGGCAGGAATTAGCTGGTTGTATTAACCCTAAGTGGCCGCAAAGAGTGAAGCAATGTTGGAATATTGCTCAGTCATAAAAAAAGGAACAAAACTGGGTCATTTGTAGTGATGTGGATGAACTTAGAGTCTGTCATACCAAATAAGTCAGAAAGAGAAAAACAAATATTGTATATTAATGCATATACAGGAAATCTGGGAAAATGGTATAGATTAACCTATGTACAGGGCAGGAATAGAGACGCAGGTGGCGAGTACCGCGGCAGCTGACGGAAGGGGTGGGTTAGGTGAACTGGGAGGTTGGTATTGACATACATACACTACCAGGTGTAAAATAGATAGCTGGTGGGAAGCTGCTGAACAACACAGGGAGCTCAGCTCAGTGCTCCGCGATGACCTAGAGGGATGGGATGGAGGGCAGGGTGAGGGAGGGAGGCTCAGGATGGAGGGGATATGTGTGTGCATACAGCTGGTTCACTGTGTTGTACAGAAGAAACCAACACAACATTGTGCAGAAATTATACTCCAATGATAAATAAATAAATAACAATTTTTTAAAGAGTGAGGCATTTTTTGAGGAATGGAGGAAAGGGGGTGAGGCTCGAGTACCTGGAGGCTGGCTGTGTCACAGGGGCACTTTACTGGTTTACATCAGGGTTAGACCATATGAAGTACTATGTACAAAATAGATAAGCAACAAGGACACACTGCAGAGCGCAGGGAGTTATGCCCATTATCTTGTAATAACCTGTGGTGGTGGTTTAGTTACTAAGTCATGTCCAACTCCTGCAACCTCATGGACTGTAGCCTGCCAGGCTCCTCTGTCCACGGAATTCTCCAGACAAGAATACTGGAGTGGGTTGCCATTTCCTTCTTCAGGGGACATTCTTGACCCAGGAATCCTACCCAGGTCTCCTGTATTGCAGACAGATTATTTACCGATTGAGCTATGAGGGAAGCCCTGTAATAACCTGCAGTGAAGTGTAATCTACAAAAAATACTGAATCGCTGTGCTGTACACCTGAAACTAACACTATATTGTAAACCAACTATACTTCAACATACAAATTAATTCATTTACTTAAATAAGAGGGTCGGGTTAAATAAGCTCTAAGGTCTACCCTGGGCAAACGTTCCGTAATGATGAATACATAACAGCTGCCATTTATTAAACATCTGAAAATTGAGGTCATGGTGGTAGGTGTTTTATGTATGTTATCAACTGTCCACATCACAGCCCCATGAAGCAGGTGTTACTGCTACCATTTTACAGATGAGAAACTCTGAGACATAGAGCAAAATTTCCAAGGTCATCCTCTAGTACCTAGCAGATCCAGGATTCAAACCCAGTTCTGCTTGATTCCCAAATGCATGCTCTTGCCACGAATTGTTGAGCACACTACCATCAAGTCTTACCATGCTCTATAATTCAGTGGTTGTCCCCTGGGTATTCTGCAACCTGGCACTCAGAGTCTCTTCTGTGACACTCTTCCCCTTGGCGCTAATCACCCTGGCCTCTGGGTTGGCCCGGTATTGCCATCCCCCGGCAGCACTCTGCTCATACTGTTCATCCTTCATCTCCCCATCAGCTCCTCCCTCTCCCACTGGCATGAAATCAAGTAAGCAACTGGATGATGACCCAGAAACAAAACACATTTGACACCGTCATACAAGCACATAAAAGGAGGTGTTACAGGAAAGGATATTTGAAGCCCAGCTGGTCTAAGTGGCCTCAGTAGAGGGAATGAGATGACAGTGCTCTTGGTGGGCAGGTCACCATCAGGAGCTCCTGCAGCTGTGACAACTGGACCAAATGCAGTGGGGTAGGAGACACCCAGAGTCAGGCATGATGCTGACCAAGCATGGGAAGTGGAGTTCTTGAGGCTGTGGAACTGGGTTGAGAACCAAGGCAGGGCATGAATGCAATGAGGAATAAAGCAAGAAACATTACAAGAATGGAGCCCAAGATTAGGACCTGCCTCCAAGGAGCAAAGAAGGAGCCCAGTCCTTGATGAGGGATGCCTCATATAAGCCAGACCAGCAGCATAACTCCCCAAGTAGGATGAGGGCTGGTTCTATGTGTTGGGAGAAATTTGAGTCTGATATCTAAGGGAACCAACGAGACCATTTCAGTGATCTTGGCTGCTTTGGTTCCAGTCTTAGCCCTGATACTAACTAGCTGGGTAACCTTGAGACAGCCATGGAAGACAGTTCTTCTTGGGCCTCTTGTAAGTTTGCACATCATATGAGAGAGGCATTGACAACTCTCTGTTCCAGATTTATCTTTTCAAAGACAATTGGTATAACATACAGCCTTGGAAAATAGTCTCCCTTTGGAACAAAAATCAAGTCTTATTCCCCATCAAAAAAGATTTGGGTTCCCTAAACTCAAGATTTCTCTTCTGTAATGAAACCCACTTTGTGTGCAGGTACCATCCAGTCCACTTTGCATATTTACTCAACAAATCCTTTGTCTTCCTTTCACCATCTGTCTCAGAGAGACAATACAGAGATCGTAAAAAGAAATCACTGTAAATACCAGTGGACTCCATTATTATTATTAATAGCACAAATTCTACAACTTTTCCAAGTTCCAGCTCATTTCTTCATCTCCACAATGACCTTCCCCAGCCCTCCAGGACAGAGATTAGTCACACAATTTATTCATATCATCAGACATTTTTATGCTTATTTCTTGAGTGCTATTTTTAACTCCTGGACTTTATTAGTGTTTGAGGGCAGAGATAATATCTCTCACCTCTTTTGGATCCAGCATTTGCACTTAGCTTTATGGTAAAGATGACCAGTAAATATTTGTAAATTGATGTCACCATTCTACGTACCTATTACCAGGAGAAGCTTAAGAAAAGTCAATAAGAAAGAATGTTAATTGTTTTTAATCAGTTTTACTGTCTCTGTGATACAGGTTTTATAGCCCGGAGAGAGGGCAGGCTGTTAAAAACTGTTTGTAGGATGACAAGCCCATTGAACTTATCTGAAAGGCTGATTTAGCAGCTCGTGTGTTCATGGGATATTTACATCAAGGGTATTATTAGGCTCAGACTTAAGTATTTATATATGCAAAGCAGAATGCAATAATTCATATAAGTTCCTTTCAGCAACTCATCATGTGGAACAGACCATCTGCCTACCCACAGGAAACAGTCAGGGTCAAACCTCAGAAGCCACATCTTTACCCTGTTCCTGGGATCTCTGAGGCACAAAGCGTGTCATCTATTCAAAAACAATGTTAATGGAATTAAGTTCTTCGCTATTACGGTCAGCAAGCAATTACTCTTCTGAGCAAAAGCAAATCTAAGGTGATAAGAACCAAAATTAAGCTGATACTACAAATATTTATTATGCTATTGACATCATTATACACATTCAGGATATGCAGACAGTTTATTGTCTCTGAGATACTTGTCCTGCAAGGTGAGTAGAGGTACCCTGGTCACAGCCTCATCGTCTAACAGTCATGCATCTCAGACACATGATTTACGAAGTACTGAGAATGTTCTCTTCAATGAATTGTGCAAAGATGCTAAATTATTTCTACAGAGTCACCAGGACAAATGCAAAATGCTACTGCCATCGGTTATGACAATCCACAAAGTAATATGAGTCTATCATTTCACAAACCTGCAAAGGAGGATTTGCACTCCCCAAGTGTTCGACTCTGACCACATGGCAGCATCTCCCTCACCTATAAGCAGAGAGAACTGAGGAGGCTTTACAGAGAGAGTCTTCCTGTCCCTTTATCTCCTGTGTTCTGGTCTAAAGGGCATATCATCTCCTATGTTCCTTAACTTGGATTTTCAAAACATACCAAGATTCTCAGGGAACATCACAACCTGTGAAATTAAGTGAAATCATGTATGTAATATGTCTGATTCATTATAAGCACTCACCAAACATTAATTCACTTCTCTCTGTTCTTATCCCTGAAGAAACCAGAAACTAGGAATAAGAATTTGCTACCAAGGTACTTGGGCTTCCCAGGTGACACAGTGGTAAAGAATCCTCCTGCCAATGCAGGAGATGCAAGAGACACGGGTTCAATCCCTGGGTCAGGAAGATCCTTTAGAGAAGGAAATGGAAACCCATTCCAGTATTCTTGTCTGGGAAATCTCATGGACAGAGGAGCCTGGCAGGCTACAGACCATGAAGTTACAAAGAATCAGACACAACTGAGCACACACGTGCGTGCGCACACACACACACACGTGCACGCACCAAGGGACTTCCCTGGGTGTCTAGCTGTGAGGACTCTATTCTTTCACTGCATGGGGCACAGGTTTGATTCCTGGTCAGGGGACTAAGATTCCACTTGCCATGTGGAACAGCCAAAAAAGAATAAATTACAATAAAAAATTTAAAAAAAAAAAAACTAAAGAATGTGCCACCAAACCCAAGAGAGCAGTGACAGAAGCTACAGATCACTTCATCAAAAGCTCCATCCCACCAGCCACACGTGGGGCAGAGGGCAAGAGGAGACCCAGGCATTTGTTGCCACTGAAGATGGGAACACACGTCTTTGAAAATCTGCTGCATGAAGAGATCCACCCAGATTAATACAATCTTTCCTAGAGGGTCAGGTTACCTATCCCCAGGCAAATGGCAGATGACACATCCTTCTGGGAGTGTCCACGTGAGCCATCAGGAAATGGAATTTTAGCATCTCTTTCTTACACCAGATCATGAAGGATTTGCAATGTGATTGAATACAGTCTCTGACCATCACAGTTGCGCATGTAACAACCTCCAATCACCCACTAAGCTATAGGGAAGCAAAATTTGCTCTCTCCCCCAAAATGTACCTCTTTGGCCTGATGATTAATTTAGGCTGCTTATTTTTAGGAAACAGAAGACTCAGGAACTTTGATCTTCCCCATAACTGCCTAAAAGAATTTAGACAGAGGGGCTTTCCTGGTAGCCTAGTGGTTACTACTCCAGGCTTCCACTGCAGGGGGTATGGGTTCCATCCCTGGTCAGAGAAATTAAAATCCCACATGCTGTGTGGAGCCAAAAAAAAAAAAAGACGAATTTAGATACAGGGCCTGTTCCTGGAATAAAGCTGTCATCAGAGGGATCTGTGAAGAGTATGGGTTGAGTGGGGGAAATTCCAGCTGCAGAGCCTGGAGAACAGAGTCCACTTTGGGTCCCATCACTTCTGAATGGCCCAGCAAACAATGGTTTACCAGGCATTTGCTTTTCTAACTCCATGTGAATTGTTTTCCTCCCCTTCAAAATCCCAAATCCCTACCCCTAACATTCTCTTTCATCTTTAGCTGAAGATGAAATTCTTCTTTCAGCTTCCCTGGTGGTTCAGACGGTAAAGAATCTGCTTTCAATGCAGGAGATCTGGGTTCCTTCCCTGAGTCAGGAAGATTCCCTGCAGGGAATGGCAGACCACTCCAGTATTCTTGCCTGGAGAATCCCATGGACAGAGGAGCCTGGTAGGTTACAGTCCATAGGGTCGCAAGGGAAGGACCTTGGCCAACACTCTGGTGAGTTACCTTGTTTTCCTGGGTCTCTCCCATGTATACTTGTTATTAAACTTTTGTATCTATTTCATTCTTGTCAACTTCATTCTTAGACCAACCAGAACTACCTAAGAAGGGTAGAGGAAAATTTCTACCTTTTCAACAATGCAATCACTTCCTTCCAACCATGCTTCCCAGAGCTGGGACCAGAGCAAACCTCCAGCATTTCCTTGATTGAGGAACTTTGCAGAGTTAATTAAAAATCAGAAACAATGAGACTGATCTCACAAACCAATATATCATGCTGGTTGTTGTTTATGCCTAAGAGGTGAAATTCTAACCCTGGGTAAGTCAAAATACTCTCTCTATAAATTATGTGCAATTATGTCTGACAGCAGATAGAGTTATGTCAAGAATAAAGAGCTTTGAGATCTTAAGATGAAAGGACAGTTCTCTTTGCTGTCTGTGATGTTATTTTGCAGGAATCCCAAGTGACTACCTTTGTCCTCTTTTGTCCTGCACCTTCCTTGTCTCCCATCTGAGGAGATGGAGCTGAAGGGAGTGCTCAAAACCTTTCTCTCTGGTTTTCCAGAAGGGAAGGGGAATAAAGAAAAGACTCTGGATTGAGCTTCAAAATCTAAAAATTACTTAGAATAAGCTTTTAAAACCAAAACTTCAGATAACAAGCAATTACTACAGATAATAAGCTCTATCAGAAGGACTTCTTGTACCTGCCATGCAAATGTCCACGTTTTAATGAGTGTTTTGACTTCATTTATTCAAGGGCCTTGGAATAATTCTTTAGCATGAAAGGCCCCAGGAGCCTGAAAGGGATTAATGACAGACTTTCGGTGTTATTATCTTCCCACTAAGACACCTGCAATCTGGGGGGCAAAGGTGAGTCTCCAGCCTGAAGCACTCAGATGAGCTATAGTTTTTGCAGCTTCAGAAAAGCTCTCCAGCTTTCTTCTACCAACAGCATGAAGAGAAAAAAAAAGGGCAGAGACAGTAAGGGGAAGTGAAGTGTTAGTTGCTCAGTTGTCTGACTATTTACAACCCCTCAGACTGTAGCCCACCAGGCTTCTCTATCCATGGTGATTCTCCAGGCAAGAATACTGGAGCGGACAATACTGTAATTAGCCTCCAATTAAAATAAATAAATTTTTTTACAAAAAGAATTCTGGAGTGGGTTGCCATGCCCTCCCCCAGGGGATCTTCCTGTATTTCCCGCATTGCAGACAGTTTCTTTACCATCTGAGCAACCAGAGAGAGTAAAAACGCTTATAATAATAATAGCACCAAAGAGACTTCAGTGTCACGAGGTGCTGTCCTCAGCATCTTCAATTTCATCCTGACAACTCATCTTTTCATGTGTTTGTTAGCCATTCGTATGTCTTCTTTGGAAAAATGTCTGTTTAGTTCTTTGGCCCATTTTTTGATTGGGTCATTTATTTTTCTGGAGTTGAGCTGCATCAGTTGCTTGTATATTTTTGAGATTAGTTGTTTGTCAGTTGCTTCATTTGCTATTGTTTTCTCCCATTCAGAAGGCTGTCTTTTTACTGATGAAAGAAATCAAAGAGGACACTAATAGATGGAAAAATATACCATGCTCATGGATTGGAAGAATCAATATAGTGAAAATGAGTATACTACCCAAAGCAATCTACAGATTCAATGCAATCCCTATCAAGCTACCAGCGGTATTTTTCACAGAACTAGAACAAATAATTTCAAGATTTGTATGGAAATAAATATCTTATAAATGGTGCAAGACAGGATTTGAATCTAAGTTGGCTGAGTCTGAAAGCTAAGCCCTTGACCAAAAAAATCAGTCAAAGCTATTTAATCCTGTCCATTTCATAAATGGCTTCACCAGCTCAATTCAGTTTAACTCAGTCACTCAGTCATGTCCAACTCTTTGCAACCCCATGGACTGCAGCACACCAGGTTTCCCTGTCCGTTAACAACTCCCAGAGCTTGCTCAAACTCCTGTCCATCAAGTCAGTGATGTTTGACCAGCTCAGGTGGTCTTTAAGCCTTTGTTCCTCTCTCTGCACCTCCGTTCTCTTCACTGATGTACACCAATCCTGCCCACCATGTCCAAGAAAGCATGTGAACATGTGGCCAGCCAAAATCTTGGCTCTCTCTTGCAACAAAAGGAAGTTCAAGAAAATAAGAGGGTATCTGCTGAGCCTGTTCTCAGGTCTGTGTAAGAAGCTGCTGTGTCAGGTCAAAGTGGGAGATCTAATAGCTGAAGGCTAAAGGAGGACTGCTTTCAGTTCCAGGCAAGCACTTCCAAATACAGACAAAGTGAAGCTCTTTCAGAAGAGCAGCCCAGGTGGCAAAAGACCAGGAGACCACTCCAAATAAGAAATTGCCAAAGGAACTAGAATCATCTAGCCTGATGACGAAAAGGCTCAGCAGGATGGGAGAACTATCTTCTAACACCAGAGCTGTTCCTGTGGGAAGAAGGTTGAGATCCTGCCTGATGGCTCAGTGGAGAAAACCTACCCAGAGGCAAAGAAGCTGATTTCAGCTAATGCTCAGAGCTGTCCAGAGACGACTGCACTGCCCAAACTGGGCCGGACCCTGTGGGGCCTTCCCAGGTACAAAAGACTTTCCGTGTCTCAGTTTCTTATCTATAGGGAAAAGGCTTCAGTCTCCTAGACCTTCTCTGAGTTCTGAAGGGCAGATTCAAGCAGTTACTAATTAGGGAAGGGAGAGAATGAAGAAACAAAGGAGAAGTAGTCAAGAAACAATAATGCAGTGATGGAGTAGAGGCTTGGCCCTCCTCCAGGGATGTGCATAACAGTATCTGTGAGCTCTTCTGCAGGCCCTAAGACCCCACTCAGGTGGAGGATGGTAACTTCAGGCTGGGCACACAATTCCTGGTGCACTGCCTGGTTACCTCACCACCAACCAATCAGAAGAAAATGACACACCCTGCAGCCCTCACGCCAAATGTTGCCTATAAAAACTCTTCAAAGACCATCAGAGAGTGTGAGGTTTTTTTGAGCATCAGTCGCCTAGTCTCCTTGTTTGGCCCTGCAATCAACCTATCTCTGCTCCAAACTCTGATGTTTCAGTTTGTTGCTTGGGCCTCACTGTGCATCAGGCACATGAACTTGAGTTCAGCAACACCACCTAGTCTTGTATTCAAGTACACACTAGAAGACCACTGGCATCATCGATAGCAATGCGTTCTTTCAGCTGGTTTGGGTCTAAACTGTTCCCGAAGGGAGACCCCTTCCAGAGCCCGAGAGTGGGGTCTTGTCTAACACTCAGAAATGAATTATCCAAGGAGACAGATGTACTGACAAAGCAAAAGGCTTTATTGGGGAGGGGCACCCAGGCAGAGGGCAGCAGGGCAAGAGAACCCAGAAGAACCGCTCTGCCATGTGGCTCACAGTCACAGATTTTATGATGATGAGGTTAGCTTTCTGGGTTTTCTCTGGCCATTCATCTTGACTATGCCCACATTTGGTCCAAAATTCAAGGCCCTTCCTGCTGGCACACACATCTCTCAGTCAAGATGTTTCCCAGCACGAGTGTTTTAGGGAGGTTGGCAGAACATCTTACGGGTTGGCCTCTCCTCCCTCCTTTTGGCCCCTCCCAAATTTTCCTGGTTAGTTTTCCAGTGGCAGCACCATGTCCCTTATCAGAACAACTCAAGCAAGTGGTTATTTTCATGCTTGGCCAAGGCGGGCAGTTTCGGTCAATGGTTCCCTAACAAAATTACTGGTCACCAGAGCGAGAGAACACAGCCCTTTGGCTCCCGGATAACTTGGGTAGGTTGCAAAACATTTCCAACCATGTAATTTTTTAATTTGAATGTACCAAACTTTTTGAGATAATAATCTTATGAATGATTTGTAACTATAAGGAATATACGCTGTATCGACTTTTCCATCGTTTCCATTGCGGTAACCGAGCCCATTGCTTCACAGGCTTGCTCCATTTTCCTCTATTTGTGAGCTCCCTGCCAGCAAAGAGAGGAAACAGCCCTGGAATGTTGTGCTGAATGGAAAAGGCAGGAAAGCACTGTTTGACTTGGAATTCCACGACATGTGGCAGGCAGGGTGGAGGAGAGACCAGGCTCACTGAACAGGGTGTTCTTTGGGGTCTAGGGAACTGGGTGAAAGAATCTAAGTTCAAAACAAATGGGAGGGAAGAGCAGAAGGGATGAGCAGGGACCAGCCTGTTGTCCTGACATGGGGGTCGGAAAACAGCACTTGGGATGAAGTTGCCTTGCCACGTGGCTGCACAGCTTTGTTTTGCTTCATGCCTTTTTTTTTTTAAGAAAATACATCATAAACCTAGGGACTGAAATAGTTATATTTAATTACAGTGCAGAAGGGAGGGAGGAATTAAGAGTAAAAGCAAGTAAAAAAGAGAGAGAGTGAAAGGTAGACTTATAAGAGACCTCATTGAAAGAACATCATTTAAGAAGATGAAGTAAATAGATTTGCACCCAGTCTGGTACCAGGTTGATGCTGCCTCCATCCTGAGGTATAGTCGAAGCTCTCTCAGGTTCCCTTCTAGTGTAAGTAACATGCTTTGATTATTGCAAGGAGGAATTTCAGCCACTCACAATGTAAGAGAGCAAGAGCTGGGAGCCACTTCATCCCCTGCTTTGCTATGAGGCTTTAACTGAATCCCCTCATCTCTTTGAGGCTTTGAATCCATGTGTGTCCACATGAAACTTTTAGGACAGCTGTTTGCAAGGCTCTTTCTAACTCTGAAGTTCAGTGAGTCAAACTTTAAGGAAATTATAATTTTTTCAAAATAATGTCCCCATTTTTTTTTTCATTTGAAAAGTGTTTGTTGAATTCGTTGCAATGTTACTTCTGTCTTATGTTTTGGTTTTTTGGCCACGAGGCATGTGAGATCTTAGCTCCCTGACCAGAAATCGAACCAGCATCCCCTACATTGAAAGGGGAAGTCCCAACCACAGGACAGCCAGGGAAGTCCCTAGAGGAAGTTATAATGGTCCTGGAAATATCTTCCTCTAGGTAAAATGAGGAAATGGAGAGAGTAGCAGGAAGGGAATTCGTCTCATGAGCATCTTGGTGTATTTGTAAAAAAGAACAGAATCGATGACAAACATAAGCATAAAAGTCTCTAGACTTCTCTAGGGGATCAGTTACCTCTGTCTACCTTTTTCTTGGGCTTCCCAGATGCCTCAGTGCCTAAGAATCCATCTGCCAATGCAGGAGACACAGGTTCAATCCCTGGGCTGGGAAGATTCCCTGGAGGAGGAAATGGCAACCCGCTCCAGTATTCTCACCTGGGAAATCCCATGGACAGAGAAACCTGGCAGGCTACAGCCCATGGGGTCACAAAGAGTCAGACACGACTTAGTGACTAAACAACAACAACAATCTTTGTCTTATATGTCCAATGGGAGGAGCAAAAGCAACCTCAGATATCCCCTTCTCTTCTGGAAATCTTGAAAAATGAGGTGATGGGTGATAATACTGACAACCAATAGTGTCCCTTCTTCTGAGGGACCTAGGAAGATATAATTGACCTACAACACATCGGTCACCAATTTTGTCATTGGCCAGGTCAGGGGTCATCCTCCAAGCACCAGGTGTGCAAGTGGGTCACCCAAACCAAGAGTGAAACCAAAGAATCTGGAAGAAGCCTGAGGAAATGTGGAATGGCCTGGGGGTGGGCAGGGTAGAAACACTCATAGAAGTACGTGGAAGACCAGGAAGCCAGAACAATGAGGGAACGGTTACCCTCCCACAGAAAATTCTGCCCTGGGCTCCTCAGCTGCACCCCCAAATACAGCCAGGTGCTGCCTAAATGCTTGCCCTTGGCCACAGGCAACGCTAAGCAGAACAGTGACCGGTCAGTGCCGAAACATGAGGTTTGGGTCTGGATTGCTTTTGAAAAATTGATAGCACAGTCTGTAAGCTGGAGAGAGCACAGCCCTGAAGCCCTCTGGATAGCAGCCCTTCCTGGAAACCAGTGGAGTCCTTGATGCTTCAGAAGTAGCTGATTATCATCTCTGGGCAAGAAGCCACCAAAAAGACCCATGCCCGTAGGGGTAGGTGACATCATAACACACTTTTGTGGACACTGTGTATCAGTGTACATAGCTTTTATGGATGCCTTCTCACTGCTACTTGGGACAACCCCAGGAAGCAAATAGAACTGACATTATCACCCCTGCTTTAAAAATAAGAAGATGGAGGCTCAAAATGACTTCATGACACACTCCAGCTCCCACAGTTGGGGGGTGTCAGCCTAGACGTCAGTCTCTAAATTAATGAAAGGCACTACTTCAAAAAAGAAAGAAAGGAGGCGTACCTAGTCCTTCGGACTTCGCTTCAGAATTGCTCTCATTCACACCGCTGTGGATGTGACCCCAGGGAGAGAAGTGCGTCCTTTCCCAAATAAGAGGCTCCCAAACAGGGGATCCTGGTCTGCTACAGTGCATGGGGTCCCAAAGAGTCAGACACGACTGAGCAACTGAACAGCAACAATCCTGGCAGGTCTTGAGCATCTCCCTTGCTGACTCCCCAAGTTCCCTACACACAACTTCCCAGAATCACACTTGGTAGAAAAGTGAACAATTTCTGCTCTGCTCTGGCGCCAGTGAGTAATTAATAGATTGAACACCCATGCCATTCTCACCAAGCCCCCCTGGCTCAGTGGCCACCAAGGAAATGCTGTCTCTATTCTCAAGGAATTTGCAGTCTTAGCAAGTAAAAGATGCATATCAAGTTACACACAGAGCAAAATGCTTCACAAAAGGTCAGGATTCGTAGGCATACATGAAGTCAAAATAACAGATGAACAATGTCTCAATTAGGGTTTTGGTCGTACATCTACATCTAAAGCTAACTGCCCAAACAAGCACCTTTGCTTTGCTCACTGTCACTAGTTGATAAAAACGTGTTAGCATGCTTCACAGGCTTGCTTAGATATTGCTAGCCTTGTACCTACTACTACTGCAACTGTTACAGAAAGGTGGAATCCAGCTGCTCGCCACCAAAAGCTAATAAACAGGCTGGATTGGTGGGAAGGGAAGTTTGTTTTATTTCAGATGCTGGCAACTGGAGTGGGAAGGGTGGTCATCTGTCCAAAGGTTGACTCCCCCTACCCTGATAAGCAGAGGATGAGAGCTCTTATAGGTTAAGGGAGGGGCTACATGCAGAAACAGCAGTCAGCTCTGACAGTCATCTTCAAACTGGTCATCGGTGGTCTGGTCAGCGTCACCTTTATTATTTTGGGTACAGTTGATCTTCAGTTTCGGGGTCGGTTTGCTTTCATTTCTTTGAGGCCAGTTCTCAGAATTGTGGCAGCTTATGTCACAGCTACATTCTGGCCGCCATGCAACTAACTCCTCCAACTAGTGGGTTTCCGTATCGATAAGACAGTTAACAAGATATAGCTCAGACCCTTAGAAGGAACTAAAGACCCTTGACTGTGCTTAATGACTACACTGCTGTTACTGTTCTCCTTGGACTGTTTTCCTTTGTTTCTGCATGTCTTATTTCTTTGATTAAACTTATTCTTTGACTAATGTTTTCCACAGACAAAAGGCAGGCATAAGACATGGAGGGGAAGGATCATAGGGTCCTGCTTGGTTTTACGATCATCAGTAAGATGCTGCACAATTCCTTTTAACCATTTAAATTCCTCGTATATCAATTATGACTCAATAATAATAGCTTTCATGAATGAGATGTTTACGCCTGACACTATTAAATGCTTTGTATGAGTTATCTCATTTCATTGCCGCTAAGACCCTAGGATCTCCACTGTTTAGACACAGAAACTAGACTAGAGGGATTTTGAATAAACCAGCTCCAAGTGCTGTAAGTGGACCAAGTAAATTAGAACCCAGATCAGTCTAAATCCAAAACTCTTAAGAAGTTCACATTTCCTCATTTTAGCTTTACAACATACTCATGAAATAAGTAGGAAAGATTTTAGTAACCTCATTTTAAAGACAAGGAAACAGATTTAGTCAAAGTTTCAATGACTTAACCTAAGAGTTTTGGCACTAACCCTATAATTCCATTCTACCTACGATCTATTCCATCATCTTTATACAGTGCCATCAACTACTTATATCAAGAGGGAAGGACAGACTATTATAATTGACTTGGAGACTGAAGTATCAGCTGCATTTTAAAAAATTATTTATTCACTGATTCATTTATTTGGCTGTGAGGGGTCTTAGTTGCTGCACAGGTAATCTTTGACCTTACTGCAGCATGTGGGGCGTTTAGTTGTGACACTTGAACACTTAGTTGTGGCCTGTAGGATCTAGTTCCCTAACAGGGATTGAACCTGGGCCCCCTGCACTGGGAGCACGAAGTCTTAGCCACTGGACCAGGGATGACCTCAGCTGCATTTTTTTAACCATGCCTTTTTTTTTTTTTTTTTAACTGTTCTTTGCTACATGGCTAATATTACCTCCAAATGTTTAAATTCTACCCTTTACTCAACAGAGAATGTAGATGGCTTAGAATCTTCAAAGCCAAGCTAGAAATGATCTACATTTGAGAAAACTCCTGTCTCCTGGCCTCTCTCAAAGCCACATGATGCCAGAGATGGTTGGAATCCTGAGCAGATTTTCTTGAGCCCTTATCCACTTAAAACTGGTTATTTTGAAATCACTGATGACTCAACTGACTCCAAATTCCACTGGAATTCCTCTCTGCAAGCCCTGTCCACTCTTAGTTTGCCTCCATGGAGATTCACCTTCTCTTAACTTCTGCCAAGTCTTTTAATCACCCAGCTAAGCTGGGCAAAAGGTGTGTCCAGGTCATGCCTGCATAGCCCTCCAGTTAGATCTGCAACCCTACCGTAACTTATCAGAAAGGCATGAGTCATCCTCACGGTCACATCCTCACGGCCACCCCCACCAGTAAAACACCGTGAACAAGACTACCTGGCTGCCGCGTGGGGATTAAATGAGACGATGAGCCAAACTAATGATGAGGAGCTTAAGTATATTAACTTTCATTAAGGAGAGTACGACTAATACGTATATGCAATCAGATTCTTCTCTTAAATTCTGAATTAGAGCCCTTCGCAGCCAAATAATGATTTAAGAAAGAAAAAGACAGGAGGTAGAATTATTCACAGAATCAGTTTGGATCACCTTGAGCCCCTGATGTCTGGATGGATCGGAGAGAGAAGGCAAGGTTGGGAACTACCTAACCTTCTGTATTAGAGGGAGGAAAGGTTGGCATGAAGAAGTTGTATTTTGCAGACCTTTGCATGTCCCTACATATTCTGTTTTCCTTTGTTATAAATTACAAGCAGTAAGGCACAGGGCCTTCCCTGGTGGTCCAGTGGTTAAGACTCTGAGCTCCCAGTGCAGGGGGACTGGGTTCAGTCCCTCGTCAGGGAACTATATCCCACATGTCGCAGCTAAGAGCTCACATGCCATAACAAGAGATCCTGCATGAAAGATCCACTAAGACTTGGTGCAGTGAAATAAACAAATGAATACATGTATTGTTCAGTTGCTAAGTTGTGTCTGACTCTTTGTGATCCCATGAACTGCAACGCGCCAGACTTTCCTGTCCTTCACTATCTCCCAGAGTTTGCTCAAACTAATGAATAAACAAACAAGCAATAAAGCACACACCTTCCTGAAAGAATGTGTATAAGATGGGAGGGTAAGGATAGATGTTGAAGTCATTTCACTGTGTTAGTTTCTGAAGGCTCCTCTAACAAATTAACACAAAACTTGAAAACCTAAAACAGCAGAAATTTACTTTCTCAGATTTCTGAAGCCACGAGTCTGAAAGTTGTTTCACTGGACCAAAATCAGGATGTCAGGGGGGCCGTGTTCCCTCCGGAGGCTCCTGAATCCTTCCCTGCCTCTTCCAGCTCCAGGAGTGTGGCTGCCAGCATTGCTTGCAACATCACTCCAGTCTCTACCTCCATGGTCTTGTCATCCCCTTTTCTGTGTGTGCCTCATTACCCTCTACTCCTTCTTATAAGGAGTCGTGTGATTGCATTTGGAGTCCACCTGATGATCCAAGGTCATCTCCCTATCTCAAGATAGCTAACTTCACTGTATCTGCAAAATCTTTTTATAGGATATTAGGCAACATTCACAGGTTCCAGAGATTACCATGTGACTATCCTCATTTGGGAGAGGGGTGCATTTTGAGGCTACCACGGCCACTTTATCTGCTAAACACTGTACCCAGTACTATTTACAGCATTTTCGCCAGATCCAAAGGGGAGATCTTAGAGCTGCTGCTGACTAGACGACTCTGCTCGACCTTCAGGAGGTTTTTCTCCAGACCACCCCACAAAATTGTCAGATACTAATACTACTGGGTTGGCCAACAAGTCTGTTCAGACTTTCCCTAAGATGTTACAGAAAAACCCAAATGAACTTTTTGGCTAGCTCAATAGACCAGTATGGGCTCATTCAATTAATTTCAAGTCAACAAATGATAATTGAATAAGTACACTGTGGGAATTTCAGAGACAACTAAGGTTTTGTTCTTTGCCCCCAAGAAAGTAAACTAGAAGGTAAACCAGGTAAACTAGAGGAAACCATGGTTCCACTTTCCTTTGAACAATAACACGAAAAATGAGAGATCAATAAGGATGAAGACCAGGAGTCACAGAGGGACAAATGCCCTCATTCCAAAGAGGTCTAATGGCAACTCTAGATGAATTCCTGAAGCATAGCCAAGAACTGCTTAGGAGTCTCTAGAACTTTTAATATTTTTTGGAGGGGTGAGAGGGGGACAGAAATAATTTAAAATTCATGGGAAATTGCAATATAAATAATACAAAGAATAGTCATCTTTCCCCAAATTTATCTGTTAGTATAATTTTATCTTATTTGCTTTATCATGTGTCCTCTCATTGATAAATAAATTCTCTCTCTCATAGATAAATAAATTTTTCTAAACCTTCTGGTAATAAATTGCTTACATCAGGACCTGTTCCTCCTGAATACTTTATTGTTTATTTTGCAAGAACAGGAATATTTTTTCACACAACTGTAATGCAATTAACAACTTTAGTGCATTTAGCACTAATACGCTACTAAGTCACTTCAGTCGTGTCCGACTCAGTGCGACCCCATACAAGGCAGCCCACCAGGCTCCCTCGCCCCTGGGATTCTCCAGGCAAGAGCACTGGAGTGGGTTGCCATTTCCTTCTCCAATGCATGACAGTGAAAAGTGAAAGTGAAGTCGCTCAGTGGTGTCTGACCCTCAGCGACTCCATGGACTGCAGCCTTCCAGGCTCCTCCGTCCAGGGGTTTTCCAGGCAAGAGTACTGGAGTGGGGTGCCATTGCCTTCTCCAATAGCACTAATATAATACTTGTATTTAATCAGTTATCAGATTTTTCAATTATACTATTGGCTCAATAAAGTTGTTTATCATTAGTTTTTGTTTTTGTTTTCTCCTTCAGAACAGAATCCAGCCTAGGATCAGAGATTGCATTTGATTATCATGTCTCTTTAATTCCCCTAATCTGAAATATTTCCCTAGATTTTCTTTCACTTTTGTTGACTCAAGTTTTTAAGGAACATAGTCCAATTTTTTAAAATAGAATGTCCTTTTTTTCTTTGGCCATGTCTTGCATCACATGGGATGTTAGTTCCCCAACCAGGAATTGAACCTACATCCCATCCCCTACATTGGAAGGCAAAGTCTTAACCACTGGACTGCCAAGGAAGTCCGAAAATAGAATGTCATTTATTTATCCATCTGCCTATGTTTTTATCAGTGGGCACTTACTAATTCCTGTTTTTTCAATGGTTTATCATACAATGCTATGCTTAAATCATTTTGGCCTCCAATTGTACCAGATTTAAATGGTAGGAATCCCTTCAAGGTCCGTCCCGTGTCCTTGTGAATACCCCTCATCATTTTTTGTTTTTCAAGAATTTCTTTGCTTTCTGGAAAAATGTTCCCAGTTCATCATGTACCTACCTTGTCCCAGCTCTGGAATTGGCCATTTCTTTGAAGAACTCTTGGAATTAGAAACCAAGGTTTGAGTGTCACGTGCTCATTGTTACCAGGGAGTCTTTGCTCCTAGGACCTTTCAGTAGACAAAGCTAGAAAATATACATGTATTTATATACATACATGGGCTTCCCTGGTGGTTCAGAAGTAAAGAATCTGCCTGCCAATGAAGGAGACATGGGTTCGATCCCTGGGTCGGGAAGATCCCCTGGAGAAGGAAATGGCAACCCATTCCAGTATTCTTGCCTGGAAAATCCCATGGACAGAGAAGAATGCTCACAAGAATGGATAGGCTACAGTCCATGGGGCCACAAAAGAGTTGGACAAGACTTGACGACTAAACAACAACAAATGTACATACATACAAACATAATACCCGTATACCTAGTTTATATACATACATATGCATGCGTGTTCAGTCGCTTAGTTGTGTCCAGCTCTTTGCAGTCCCATGGACTGTAGCCCTCTAGGCCCCTCTGTCCATGGAATATTTCAGGCAAGAATACTGGAGTGTTTGCCATTTTCTCCTCAAGGAGATCTTCCCAACCCAGAGTTGGAACCTGCGCTTTACCACTGCACCACCTGACAAGCCTATCCATAGCATGTACACAAATACACACATGTGTGTGTATATTCGTGTGCACATGTGTATACATGTATGTGTATACATACATGTGCATGTGTGTGTATGCATAAAATCATGAGTTAACCTGATGTCTCTAATTTCAATCCACCCCCATAGGGTTCCTTCCTGCCTTTCCCAGTTCACACTTTGATATCTGTTGACTGAGCAGCATCCCTGGTAGCACAGATGGTAGTGTTTGCCTAAAATGTGGGAGACCTGGGTTCGATCCCTGGGTCAGGAAGTTCCCCTGGAGAAGGAAATGGCAACCCACTCCAGTATTCTTGCCTGGAGAATCCCCATGGATGGAGGGACCTGGCGGGCTACAGTCCATGGGGTCGCAAAGAGTCGGACACGACTGAGTGACTTCACTTTCCCATATAGAATTTCTCACTCCCAACTACATTAGCACCTTCCTTCATTTGCCCAACACCACAGAACATCTAAAATAGTTTCAAAATTGCTTGAAATATCTTCCCACGAGATAATTAAGAATATACACTAAAACAAGTTCAAGGGTTGGTTGCAGTTCTACCCTACTCAACCTCAGTCAAGACAGAAGGTAAATAGTCAAGCAACCTTTTCACGAATTACTCGATTCTTTCTTTCTTGTGCTTTTTTCCCCTTCAGTGTGATTGAAATACAACCGGATTCATTTGTTTTCAGTTTAGATTCCTCTTTCCCTTCCTGTCTTGCTTTAACTTTATTTTTGAATATGTAGAAGATTAACATGCTTCCAGAAGTCAAACTATAAAACAATATTGTTCACAGAGAAGTGTCACTCCCTCCTGAATCACTTCTAACCCCTCCCTCCAGTAAGTAATCAAGTTGATTGTTCTCTGATTTATCTTTCCTGTGTTTCTTTTGGTAACAATAAGGTATACGTATGTTTTATTTCCGCTCCCTTTTTACACAAAAGATGGTGTACTATGTATCCTCTTTTGTACTTTCCATGCTTTCAGTTAGTATTTCCTAGAAATCATTTGATATTAATAGTTCAGAGTAATTGCCCTTATTTTGTGGGGTTTTTTTTTTTTGCAAATACAGATCACAGTATTTCATTGTGTGTATATACCATAGTTTATTCAATCCATCTCCTATACTTGGAGATATAGGTAGTTTCCAGTATTTTACAATTACAAATAACACTGCAGTGAACAACTTTGTGTATATTTATTTTCATACCGTTGAGGTGCAACTTCAATGGGAAATTCCTAGAAGTTGAATTTCTGTGATCAAGGGAGCAAGCACTCATCAGTTCAGTTCAGTTCAGTCACTCAGTCATGTCCAACTCTTTGCAACTGCATGGATTGCAGCACCCCAGGCCTCCCTGTCCATCACCAACTCCCGGAGTTCACTCAGACTCATGTCCATCGAGTCCGTGATGCCATCCAGCCATCTCATCCTCTGTCGTCCCCTTCTCCTCCTGACCCCAATCCCTCCCAGCATCAGGGTCTTTTCCAATGAGTCAACTCTT
>SJYT01020414.1:127828-251832 GCA_006410635.1 Cephalophus harveyi | reverse complement strand
TTTTCCTCTATTTCTTTGCATTGATCACTGAGGAAGGCTTTCTTATCTCTCTTTGCTATTCTTTGGAACTCTGCATTCAGATGCTTATATCTTTCCTTTTCTCCTTTGCTTTTCGCCTCTCTTCTTTTCACAGCTATTTGTAAGCCCTCCCCAGACAGCCATTTTGCTTTTTTGCATTTCTTTTCCATGGGGATGGTCTTGATCCCTGCCTCCTGTACAATGTCACGAACCTCTGTCCATAATTCATCAGGCACTTTATCTATCAGATCTAGTCCCTTAAATCTATTTCTCACTTCCACTGTATAATCATAAGGGATTTATTGTCAGGCTTTTCAGTTTTGCCAATCTGACAAATAAGAAATGATTTTCTTGTAGTTTTAATCTACATGACTCTTACAATAAATGAAGTTGAACATCTTTTCATGTATTTAGGGCCATTTATATGTCTCTTTTTGTGCCTTGCCTGTTTCTGAATTTTGCCAGTTTTTCTATAGGAATTTTGGCCATTTTCCTTCCTTAATTTTTATAATTTTTTTCTATGTATTAGGGTATTAATCTTTTATCTGTCATACGTATTACAGATATCTTCTCCCAGTTTGTTTTTTATTTTATTTATGGTGATTTTTGCCATGAAGTTTGTTTTGTTTTTCAGTGTAGTCAAATCCGTCTTTTATCTAATAGCTATATTTTTAGACATAGTTAGAAAGCCTGGTGGCTCAGGCAGTAAAGAATCTGCATGCAACGCAGAAGACCCAGGTTAGATCTCTGGGTCAAGAAGACTCCCCTGGAGGAGGAAATGGTAACCCACTCCAGTATTCTTGTCCAGAGAATCCATGGACAGAAGAGCCTTGTGGGCTCACAAAGTCCATGGGGTCACAAAGATCAGACAAGACTGAGCAACTAACACTTTCACTTTTCAGAAAGGCTTTATTTACATCTAAGTTGTAGAGAAATTGACCCATGCTTTCTTCTAGTATTTGTATAATTCATTTTTGCATTCAGATCTCTAATTCATTTGGAGTTTTTTTTTTATGGTATAAAAATGGATATAATTTATATTTTTCTAAATGGCTATCAGTTTGCAGCAACACTGTTTGTTAGAAGATCATCTTTGCCCTGGTCATTACAGACATCAGCCTTGTCAGATGCTGGGTGTTTATTTGTAGCTGTGCTTATTTCTGGGCTTTCTCTTCTCTTCCACTGGTCTGTTTATCTAGCCATGCACCAGTCAGTACCATGTTATTTTAAGTGTAGAAGCTTTGTAGCATGCCATATGTTCGGGCTAATCCCACCTCTGACATATTAAAGCATGCTATAAAGTCTAATGGCAAGGTAGTAGAGAATCCGCCTGCCAGTGCCATGCAGGAGATGCAGAAGACATAGGTTCAGTCCCTGGGTCAGGAAAATCCCGGGGAGGAGGAAATGGCAGCCCATCCCAATATTCTTGCCTGGAGAACTCCATGGACAGAGGAGGCTGGCGGGCTACAGTCTAAGGAGTCACAAAGAGTTGGACACGACTGAGCACACACACACACAATCCCCCCTCTGAGCTCTTTCTTTCCAGTGTTTTCCTAGCTAGTCTTGTGTATTTATTTTTCCATAGGAATTTAATATCAATCTGTCTTGCTCTTTTTAAATGCTCCTTGGTATTTGTATCAGGGTTCCATTAAATTTATAAATTAACTTAGGGAGACCTGACATCTTGATCAAATTAAGATGGGCCAAGAACAAGGCATGTTATTCCTTTTGTTCAAGTTATTGCTACTTTTAGATCTGATGTTTTCTTTTGGACATTTCCTTAAGTATCAGTCCATTCAACAAAATAATATTTGTTGAGCAGCTATTACACCCTTAGCACTATATTAAGCACAATAGAAATAAAGAAGTAGGTTCTGTCCTCCAGCAGCCTAGAATTTCATAAGCGAGATGGGCTAACATTCCTGAAACAAAGCAAGCAGAGTGAAAGCCCGTGGAAGAAAGCCCCCCACAGCACAGCGAGACCGTCCATGCAGTGCAGGCTCTGAGGGCGGGCAGAGAAATGATGGCTAGAGTAACAGGGCAAGACTTTGGATGGAATTTAGGGTGGAATCATATGCCCTGAAGGTCATAGGACTTAGGTGGGGTGACAGGAAGAAGAAGGAATCTCAGTGAGGGGTGCCTAAGTAAAAGCTCAGAGGTGGACTAAGCATGACGCTGCACAGGGCAGAAAGCCCCCAGCTGGACCCTTGGTTGGAAAACACTCTTCAAGCCTCAGTGTTAACAGCTCCAATCCTCATTATGTACTTATTAAAATAACATTAGGGACCATCTACTAGTTTCTTAGTTCTTTAGAGTGCTATTTTCTGTCCATCACGACCTTCTCTGGGGATGCTCCAGAGCTGAGCTGTCCAGTAGCTACCAAGCTCTTTAAGCCCTTGGAGGAGTGCAACTGAGGCATTGGATTTCTAATTTTATTTCATTTTAATTTACATTTTAAAAATGGAAGCAGGACTTCCATGGCGGTCCAGTGGTTAAGAATCTGCTTGCCGATGGAGGGGACCCAGTTTCCATCCCTGGTCCCAGAAGATCTCACATGGCGCAGAGCAACTAAGCCTGTGCGCCACAACCACCAAGCCCGAGCTCTGGAACCCACGAGCCACAACTACTAAGCCATGTGCCCTAGAGCCTGTGCTCTGCAGTGAGAAGGCATGGCAGTGAGAAGCCTGCGTGCTGCAACTAGAGAGGAGCCCCACTCGCCACAACTAGAGAAAGCCCACCAGCAGCAACGAAGCCCCAACACACCCGTAAATAAAATAATATTTTTTAATAGAAGCTCCTAAATCCTCATTATGTACTTATTAAAATAGCAAACTAGTCTAAATGAACTAGAACCTTTACTAGTGTAGATGACTTTTCCATTGGACTCACCTTTATTGTGTGAGGGAGGCCTGCGTTTGACATCAACAACAGCACTGCATAAAATATCATTGTTAGATTGCAGTGTGTGTCTCAATTTTACTTTGTTTTTTAATGTGGCAACTGGGAAAGTTTAAATTACATCTGTGGCTCATATCGCATTTCCCTTGGCCAGCACTGGTCTAGGGTCTTACAACCCTGTGAGGGCTGGTCAGTGTCTCATGGGAGCCATTCCCGACTTTCAGAAGCTGAGAGTTTACTAAGATGCCCAGGTGATTCTTATGTACAGCAATAAAAGATAAGATCTGGAGGACACAAAAGACATGCTGGCCTCTGGGTGGTAACCCCAGAGTGGCCCCAGTCCTTCTGAGGGTGGGGGCAGGAGGCAGAGTGAGCGGCAGGGAGACCTCTGCCTGCCACTGTGATGTCACAGAAGCAGCCTCCTGGGTCAGCCAGCCCCACCCCAGCGTGTCCTGGTTATGAGAGGACACCCTCTCCAGCCTACCTCATACCACCTGACCCCTCTGCTGGCAAGAGGGGCTCTGATTCATCTTCACACTCAAGGCTCATCCCACGCAACCAATTAAGACAGAAGACACACTGAAACCCCTCTGCCTCATAACTTCAAAAGTGAATGAGCAATTCCTCTCAGCTGATTCAAAATGTTTGTCTCACCCAGAAGGTAGGTACCTTAAATTGTGAAATCTCATGACTAGCTCATGTGTAGTCCCCTTACTATTGGATGTGTAATATGGGTTATACAAACTCATCGTAAGGAGCTTGAGAACACTTGGTAGGATTATCCGAAATGGAGTAAAAATGTGTTACTTGAGCCCAGTTTTTATTGATAAACCCATTGACGGCCCTACCTTGGCCTCCTGTTCTGTCATCATCTTCCATTAAAACTTCCATTTCTTTCTCCTTTGTCTCTTATCACACCTTTCCTCTGCTCCCAGGGCAGCTTAATGTCTTGTAGGTCTTTTTCCCTCTCCATCTGTATGATTTCTACTACAAAATCTAGTCCCTGGAAAAGGCTCAATGGCACGGAAGTGATAGCAGTGATAAACTATCATTCCAGTGAACTGAAAGAGTTGCTGAGGCATTCCCATGACCAGCTCCAATCCGAAATCTGGAACTAAGAACGGATAGCACAATCTTGGGCTCTTCCTGGTCTCAGAATCTGCAGAGACACTTCCAGACCCAGAAAGACACTCACAGCCAACAAAGACATCGTGGCTTGTTTAGCGGAGAAGGCACATCTGGAAGTGACTTGCCTTCCATTTTGAGAAAGTTGGAAGCTCCCAGCTTGCAGTTCACAGGGTTACTAAAAAGAAAAAAAAATGATGTTCATTCTCCTATATCTTACCTTTCCCAGGGGAGAAAAATGAAATGATTAGCTTGAGAAACAAAATACACACACACACACACACACACACACACACACACACACAGAGCAATGTGGTGTGCTGTTTACGGGCTGGAAGTTAGAGATCTCAGAAGAAAAGGAGTTTCTAAAAAAGAAAAAAGACACTTCTGGAGCCTCAGAGAAGAGCTCACAGTTCTGAAGAACCACCAGATTATTGGGTTCAGCCCACTTCCCTGGTTCAGAATCTCCCTAAGCGATTAGATCATGAATAGGCCAACCCTCAGAAGTGAATATAGCTAGGACTAGCCGTAGTGGAAAAAAATTTTTTATTGGTTTACGAGGAGAGATACAGAGGAAATGATGGGAGAGTCCGTTTGTCAGTATACACCCGTGAAGTTTAAAGGAGGCAATCTGTTGCCTCATTCTGAATGCGCTCTCATAACTGGGCCACGGGTAAGGGTGACCAGGCCTCGCCTCGACCGAGGGGCGGCCTGGTCTTGACTCAGGAGGTTTCCAAGTTGACTGCGTTTACGAGCGTGTGGCCTTGAGACACTGGGGTTCTGACTTCTCCGGGTAGTGAGGATTAAACGTCTGTAGAGGGACTGTCAAACCGTCTGGGACAGGGACGGGGTAACCGGGGAGGACAAACTCTCTTTAATTCGCCTCTGAAAAAACAGTCGCTCAGGGCGGTTAGGGAACTTGGCCAAAATCTTTAGCACAGTCGGGGGGGTGGGGGCTGTCTCTTATACACATCTAGATGTGTATAAGAGACAGATTCTTGCCTGGAGAACTCCATGGACAGAGGAGGCTGGCGGGCTACTGGGGGAGAGGGGCAGGGACTAGAACTCAGATCTGCTGTGGGTTGGTGGCCTCGAAGTTCCGTCTCTCGGACCCACGAAATGAGGCAAAGACAAGGCCTTTCTGCAGAACAGGAGCCGGGGCGTACCTTTAGGGGAAGCGGGCAGGGTGCGCGGAGACCTTAGACTTGGGTTTCAGCTCCTCCCGACCCACCGGCTCGTGAGCGGAATTCAGGGGATGAACGGGGATCTCCGCACTCCCTCCGCCCACCCCGCCTGGGAGGACCCTCGGGACGCTGTCCCCGTCCCCCCAGGAAGATGGAGAGGCCCCGGGCAGGGAGCCCCACCCGCTCGGGACATCCTGGCGCTCCGCCGCTGGGCTGGGCCTAGCCAAATAATTCAAAACAGGCTCCAGCGCGTCACCTTGGCAACGCTCTCCCGTTGCTAGGCGACCGGGCGCCGTAGTAAACCGAGGGCGGGCGTGTTACTAGCGGATGGGAGGAGGCCCGCGGGAACTAGCCCGACTTTCCGGCCCTGCGACTGCCGGGGGAAGTCGGGGGAGAGGGCAGAGAAGGAAGGGACGGGGTCGGGGGCGCATGCCGGATGCAAACGGGGCACCCCTTGAGAGGCCACTCGCGTTAGGCCCCTGCCCCTCCAGCCTGTCCCTGACACCCCACCACCCCCGCCCCGCCGCAGCAGTCCCCGAGAGCTCCGTCACCCCCGCGTGAGCGATTGCCCCACAGGATGCCCAGATGGGACTGCCCCTCTGATTCACTCCAGCTGCTTGAGGCGTGAAAGAAGGCGGCTTCCTCTCCTGGAAATGACTGCATTCGCAAAAACCCTCAAACAATTCCATTAAAAAGAGGAACGGGAAAAGCCACTGAGAAGAGAGCCCCCGCAAATGATTTTCTTTGCCCTCCCCACTGCACAGAAGTAGGTGTTCCCAGAACTCGGGACCCATGGTAGGAAAACTGGAGCCCTTTTCTTATTCTGTGAGTGTCTGGGGCCATGTGAACATAAAGCATGATTACATAAGCATAAAGCATGATTAGGAATTACCCTGAAGCTGGGAAACCCCAGAGCTCAACGTCCTGTGGCAGCTTTAGTATTTTGGACACTTGGCATGGGCATTTTAGTGATGCTGGTCTTCCCATTAGGGCTGGGAAGTGGATATCAAAATGTCCTGAGCGGACGTTGCTCATCGTCCTTAGTAAATGTGTCATGTGTGAGGCACTGAAGTAACAATTGTCATAAGGGCTACAGAACCTCAGAACTTTGGACATTCGCGATCTACCATCCGAAAGGGCTCCAACCAGGAGGGAATCACGGGGCTTGGGAAAGGATATAACATTTCCAGTCTGTCACTGGCTTCTGAGCAATCTGCTTGTACCCTGGTCTCTGTGAACTGAAGATAATACTTGCTTATGAGATCACTGCTGCTGTCTGGGCTTGGCGCGTCAAGCAGCAGGAATGTTTCCACAGGTGGGAGGAAGCGTATTGGCACAGGGTCTGTTTGATGAAACTCAGGGTGCTTCTGTGTAGAAAGGCCTAGGGTGTATCTGTGGACCCTCTTTGCAAATTCTCCCTGCTCTTTCATATGTGAAGCAGGGGGATCCCTGTCCCTTTCGCCATAGGAGGCTGTTTGGACACTTCTTCAAGATCATATCTTCAGCCATGGTCTTCCTAATTGTACTTGTGACTGGGTTTCCATTATGCACTTCATTCATTCATTCCATTCATCTGTGGCTCTTAGGGCTAGGCTCTGAGGATCAACAATGAATAAAGACATAGTTGCCACTATATCTAGAAAGTCAGTCAAGTGAACAGACCAGCCAAGTAAACCATGTGATGAGTTACAGGAGAAGGCACACAGAACAGGGCAATTCAATGGACATGAGTTTGAGCAAACTCTGGGAGATAGTGAAGGACAGGGAAGCCTGGTGTGCTGCAGTCCAGGGGGTGGTAAAGAGTCGGACACGAGTGAATGAGTGAACAACTGTCCCAAACAAACCTTTCTCGGGACAAGATGCCAGAATCGATATATGCGAGAATTTAAAAAAAAAAATGGAATCCATAGCCCCAGGCTTGGACCTGAGGGAAGGGCTGTGCTTTACAATCTTTCCTGGTTCAGGGAAGCCTGGCGTGCAGTCTGTGGGGTCACAAAGAGTCGGACACATCTGAGCGACTGAACTGAACTGAACTGGTTCAGCATCTCAGCGTTCTAACCCATTGTTTTAATCACTTCTAATTTCCAGAGTAGTCACAAACCAAATTGAATTCCTGTTTACAAAGTATGTGTGGGTGTCCCAAGACCAATTTCTCTTTTTTTCATACCTAGTAAATGTGTTTTTGGACAGCGCAGGGCACAGTAACTGAGGACCTTAGCAGGGACAGGTTGGTCCCAGCCCTTGGCTTTGTGATTCAGAGTAGTCACAAACCAAATTGAATTCCTGTTTACAAAGTATGTGTGGGTGTCCCAAGACCAATTTCTCTTTTTTTCATACCTAGTAAATGTGTTTTTGGACAGCGCAGGGCACAGTAACTGAGGACCTTAGCAGGGACAGGTTGGTCCCAGCCCTTGGCTTTGTGATGTCACAAACGTTCAGTTGCACATACATCCCTGTGGCGGTGTCCTGAGGGGGCCAGGGTCCAACACAGCAAAGTTCAGTAATGTTCCAAGACATGGAATCTTCTGGTCTGTGTTGAGTCAGGAGCTTCTGAGCTTACTCAAATTATATTTATGTGGCGTTGACTAGCAATTACTTTAAGAGAAAGAGAAGGAACAAAAACTTAACATGCTCAATGCAAAGTTCAGTAATGTTCCGAGACATGGAATCTTGTGGTCTGTGTTGAGTCAGGAGCTTCTGAGCCTACTCAAATTATATTTATGTGGCGTTGACTAGCAATTACTTTAAGAGAAAGAGAAGGAACAAAAACTTAACATGCTCAAATTACAATGAAAGGAAGTGAGTGGGATACTCAGCTCTGATTTTTGTGGTCAGGCAGAGAAACTCATGCTTTGTCAAAAAGAGGAAATTGAACATTGTGGCCCAGGGTCCTTGGGGAGAGGATTGGGGCGGGGGGCGCGGTCTCAACATTGATTGCAGCTAGGAGCCAGCCAGTAAACAAGCACGCACACTAAATGCACAGCTTCCTTCGGGTACGTGCATGTTAAGTCACTCATGTCCAACTTTTTATAATTCCATGGCCTCTAGCCCACCAGGCTCCTCTCCCAGAGCTAGGCCTTAGTGTTAATCTCTCAGTTGTGTCTCTTTGCGACCCCATGGACTGTAGCCTGCCAGGCTCCTCTGTCCATGAATTTCCCAGGCAAGAATACTGGAGTGGGTTGCCATTTCCTTCTTCAGGGGATCTTCCCTATCCAGGGATTAAACCCAGGTCTCCTGCATTGCAGGCTGATTCTTTACCATCTAAGCCACCAGAGAAGCCCAGAGCTAGGCTTTGGGAAGGCTAAAATAATATAATTTGGAAGGCCCTCTTTAAAAAAAATAGTACGAATTAAATACTAAGCGTCTTGGAAGGGGCCTGAGTAAGTAGGGGACCACGAAGCTGAAGTTTCATCAGCTCCACTCTCTAAATCTGCCTCTAGACTTCCTCACATAACCCATCCGAGACTCTCATTTCCTTGGTTCCAGACTCTCATCTCTCTCAATGGTTGCGTGACTTCCTCCATAACCCATCTGAAACTCTGCTGCTCCCATCTCCTTTTCCCTGGAGAGGGCATATTTCGGGCAATTAAGGTACAGGGGACGCGGTTTATGAGCAGAGGCAATAAAAACCAAAGACAGGACTGTGCCAAAGGGTGACTCAAGCGGAATATGAGAAGTGTCTCCAAGTATTTGGAGGGTGGAAGCAGAGAGAAGGGAAAAGAATTGGTCACTGTTCTGGGGTGGAAAGGGAATGAGGATACGATTAAGTCAAGAAAAATGTGCACAAAACTCATCAGGAAACATTGTCGAACAGGATTTTCTGATACCTCGGAGTTGTATTTCCCCTGGGAAGTATTTGAGGATGTATTGAGTCACTGAATTGTTAATCTCTCAGTTGTGTCTCTTTGCGACCCCATGGACTGTAGCCTGCCAGGCTCCTCTGTCCATGAATTTCCCAGGCAAGAATACTGGAGTGGGTTGCCATTTCCTTCTTCAGGGGATCTTCCCTATCCAGGGATTAAACCCAGGTCTCCTGCATTGCAGGCTGCTTCTTTACCATCTAAGCCACCAGAGAAGCCCAGAGCTAGGCTTTGGGAAGGCTAAAATAATATAATTTGGAAGGCCCTCTTTAAAAAAAATAGTACGAATTAAATACTAAGCGTCTTGGAAGGGGCCTGAGTAAGTAGGGGACCACGAAGCTGAAGTTTCATCAGCTCCACTCTCTAAATCTGCCTCTAGACTTCCTCACATAACCCATCCGAGACTCTCATTTCCTTGGTTCCAGACTCTCATCTCTCTCAATGGTTGCGTGACTTCCTCCATAACCCATCTGAAACTCTGCTGCTCCCATCTCCTTTTCCCTGGAGAGGGCATATTTCGGGCAATTAAGGTACAGGGGACGCGGTTTATGAGCAGAGGCAATAAAAACCAAAGACAGGACTGTGCCAAAGGGTGACTCAAGCGGAATATGAGAAGTGTCTCCAAGTATTTGGAGGGTGGAAGCAGAGAGAAGGGAAAAGAATTGGTCACTGTTCTGAGGTGGAAAGGGAATGAGGATACGATTAAGTCAAGAAAAATGTGCACAAAACTCATCAGGAAACATTGTCGAACAGGATTTTCTGATACCTCGGAGTTGTATTTCCCCTGGGAAGTATTTGAGGATGTATTGAGTCACTGAAAACTAAAACTGGCCACAGAAAAATGTGCCACAGGAAACAATCTTACAAGATGTCCTCGAGGGAGCAGCTGGATGGCCCCAGAGTTCATTGTGAGCCCTAAATTCCAGAAAGCTGACACATGGCTTCTATAGATTACTGTGTGGGGAGGAGGCCAAGGCAAGAAAAGAGAGCCGGAGCCTGCAGGGTGGGGCAGCCACCTCCACCCACCTTTGCTGCTGGTAGGGGAAAGCATGTGATTGAAGAAGGAAAATATGGGAAGATAGTGCCACCCGGCGTTGAGATGAAAACTGCAGCCAGAAAATAACAGTCGATTCAATGGCGAACAGGAATCAGAAATTCCTGATTTCTGATTTTCTTGAAGGAGAGGAGGGAAATAAAGTGTTGTTTGGGTGATACAGACATAACCCTTGGACTGAAGCACACATGTGTCAAACAGGGTGTTAAATAAGGCTGACAAATAAGGAGAGATATGGTATGATACCCCTTATATGTGGAATCGTATAGTGAGTAAGTGAAAGACACTCAGTCGTGTCTGACTCTTTCCTACCCCACGTACTATACAGTCCATGGAATTTTCCAGGCCAGAATACTGGAGTGGGTAGCCTTTCCCTTCTCCAGGGAATCTTCCCAACCCAGAGATCAAACCCAGGTCTCCTGCATTGCAGGCGGATTCTTTACCAGCTGAGCCACCAGGGAAGCCCAAGAATACTGGAGTGGGTAGCCTATCCCTTCTGCACAGATCTTCCTGACCCGGGAGGAATCATATATGCAGAATCTAAACAGAAATTATACAAATGAACTTATTTACAAAACAGATACAGACTCACAGACATTATGGTGGATGGGGGAATGGAAGGATCAGGGGAAGGGATAGTTAGGAAGTTTAGGCTCTACATGTACACACTGCCATATTTAAAATAGATAATCAACAAAACCATATACTGTACAGCACAGGGAACTCTGCTCGATGTTACCTGGCAGCCTGGATGGAAGAGGAGTTTGGGGGGGAAATGGATACATCACAACTTTGTTAATCGGCTATACCCCAATATGAAATTAAAAGTTTAAAAAAAAAAAATAGAGTAGAGAATATATCGGGTGACAGGATCAAGATCCAAGGAGACTAATTGGGCCAGAATGTGGACTAATTCACATGCTCCAAGGGGAGCCTGCCTTTGAGTCCCCAAACCAACTGCACAAACATAGGATGGGAGGATCACGACTCGGTTGGCAGCACACCTGGTCAACGTGGCGGAAGGGCAGGGCAGAGAGGCTTTCGCTAAATGTCAGCCCAAAGTGAGTCAAACAGGTGTGATTTTTATGGCACGTTAATTCCCTGATTATATAGTTTTCAGTCTGTTCAGTTTTTTCACTTGTATGGTCAGAGTGGTGACTCCCAAGTTCCTCGCATGTGGAACCGGAAATTGAGAAGTCCAGCCCTAGGTGTATGCAAAAAGTATTCTAAAATTACAGGCTCCTGGGCATCACCCCAGAACCACTATGGCAGCTCAGGATGGAGCCTAGGAATCTGTATATCTTCCAAAGTTGCAAAGATGGTTCTGATGCTGGTCCGAATTGAGCCCTACTGCTCTCAAATATGGAGCCAACTTTGAGGACTTTACAATCAAGACAAACAGTTGGACTATAGAAAGCATCATGGGAGCGGACAAGGACAGAGAGGAGGGAACAGTCCTTAGGAAGAAGCATTTTCAAAGAATGAGTGACTTGAGTTCATCTTGACAAGAGGCAGATCCTTAGGTAAGAAGAGAAGACATTCCAAGAAGAAGGAAGGAAGAGCATCAGCCAGGACAAAGAGGATGAAGTCCTTGGGTATTCAGGGGAACACAGCAGTCTCCCCACCTTCTCAACCCAATTAATTGGCACAGTTTTTGAGGACAGAAAGCACCATTTGTATTTCTAGGGGACTGATGACAAAAGATATGCAATCAAACCCCTATTAATTTGCCAGGTTCGTTTGCTTTTTGTTTAAGTTTTAGAAATGTACTTTAAAAAAAAATTTATCCCTTTGCCCAAAGATTGGGAGAGACATGGTAGATAGCCACAGCATTGCTAACCCAGGGATTTATTTCTCTCCAATCCTCCTCCCTCTGCAGGCTTACCCCCAACACTACCTAACACAGATGGTCTCGGGATGTTATAATAATCCTTACTAATGTCACTCACTGGAGTGTGGAGACCACCCATGACACTAGGAAGCCTTTCCATACACATGGCTCTATGAGACCCCTGACATTGCAGATCACAGGGCTTATGAAGGGGATGGAAAACCGGACACAAGGGAATGGGAACTGACAAAAGTTACTACAAAGCAATGGTGACTCTACAATGTTTTGTCTGCCATAAAATCAAGCCCAATCCATTCCCACCAGTTTCCTAGGGAGTGGCAGTAAGATGGACATTCAATCACTGTGCACTTTTTAAATTTGTTTTTTAATTGAAAGATAATTGCTTTACAGAATTTTGTTGTTTCTTCACTCTGCACATGTACGTCCTTGCGTCTTTGTGCTGAATCCCAGACCCCCGATGGCAAGCTCTTCTGTGTAGTCGCTCAGGACAACTGGACCATGAGTGCCTTGTCAATTTTTAAATCCCCAAGTTCCCTGCAAGGCAGCGTTTAATCATGAAGCACTCCAAAACATATGACAGAGGGGAGGGGTGGGAGGAGGTGGGAGGGGAATGGAAAGGGAGTTTTCTTTCCTCCAACACTAAACCAAAGAGATTTGGAGCACAGATGGCATCTGCAGTCATTCTGGACAAGCTGTGAGACAAGGACCATGGTCAAGGTAACCAGCTTCCCTCTCTTATTGTTTGGAACATGCATTTCATAGCTGTTCTGCTCCCGATTCTTTTAAGAGATGTGCCAGTCTCATCCATTTGTTGTCCTCACTCGTCTGTGTTAACCCTGAGGTTTTGCCATTAACCTATGTTGATGGAAGAAGCACTGAAAATTGGTAGAAATTAATTACTGAAAGTATAGATTTTCAATCTATATACTTCCTAGTGGTCTGAGTCTGTGTCTGAAGCCACACACTGTCCCTTTTTTAGAGACTGAAGAGTCCCCTCGGCTTGGGGCTTGTCAGTACATGCAAAGATGGAACGTGTGTGTGGCCGCTATTTCTTCTCCACGATCCCCTGAAGGAAACCACTGCCAAATTAGACTGTTCTCCTAAGTCAAGAGAAAGGCATTTTTAGGGGGAAGAATAAAGTATGTAGTGAAGGGTATGGCAGTGTGGGTGTTGAAGACAATTCTTGAAGATTCTTGAATGGATTCTCATTCAGTTATCAAGATAATCGTTGAATGAGGTTCCTTGAGTCTGTCCTTGGTGGACACTCCTGGGAACAGCGTCTTTGGACTTCATTCCAAGCTCTTTTGCTTCTCTTTGCAAAACTTTTTATTTTATATTCGAGTATAACTGATTAACAATGCTGTCATAGTTTCAAGTGCATGGCAGAGCGACCCAGCCATCGAATCCGTGTATCCATTCTCCCCCAAACTCCTCTCCCGTGAAGGCTGCCACACAACACGAAGCAGAGTTTCTTGTGCTATACAGCAGGTCCTTGTTCGTTATCCATTTTAAATATAGCAGAGTGTACATGTCCATCCCAAACTCCCTAACTCTCCCTTCCCCCTGCCCTTCCCCCTGGTAACCATAAGTCCCTTCTCCCAAGCTCTTTTTCATTCTTTGTTTCCCAACTTCTTAAATTGGTTGTCACCTTAGTCCTGCTACAAAGTGCTTGTACTGTGGTGAGGGATTCATGACTCTTATTTCAGAATAACCTGATGAATAATTTGTGAATAGGTATGATTTTAAATGGATTGAGGGTAAAATTAAAATCTGATGTGATGGGATAGTGGTTCTAAATCTCCGAGTTATATGGGGTCGAAAATAAAGTTGTCGAAAATGTAGAATTGCCTGAATCCTTAGTTCCATCTTTATACAGAATAATGGATGAAGATGTTGTACCTTGAAGTCTATTTCCTATTCAAGCAATGTATATAAAAATAGAAAGTGTAACTAATTAAGAGTAGTAGAACAATGACAAAAACCAATAGGATTTTCAAAACTAAAAAACAAGATGAAAACATTCTTTTGGGGGAAGAAGAGGGGCTCATAATGACTTGCATATCTGTCAATATAAGATCACCCCCCCTCCAGGTGTCGCGGCTTTTGAGTCCTCACCAAGGTCACCCAGAGTCGAACCAACAATTCTTGCTGGAGTTAATTTGTTGAGTGCTTTTAAAAAAAATCTTATTAGCAAATTGCTTTACAGAAGCTGTTTTATCATACATTTTGCTTATTGGCTTCTATCTACATATGAATCTGGTATATTTCTTATTGCCATAAAAAACTGCACTTTATCTGTGGCATGCACTGTTTTAGTCCCTGAAAATTATAAAGAACAAACTGTCATGATTCTAAGATAAAGTCGCCTGTTTAATGTAGAAAATGTTCAGCTGGAGATGATGAGAGCGGCAGATTTATGGGCCTGTCTTATTTAGCTATGGTTTTATTTACATCTCTTAAACTAAGCAGATTTGGGTCTGATTAATTCTGATGTAAGTGATTCCCCTCAGAAAGCTCAAGATGGTTTGCTTTAAGAAGTGTCTGTCAGCAACTAAGTATGGGCTTCTTTTCCGTTCAGTATATATTAATATAACAGTACAAACTGCTTCGTAATGCAAAGTGTGAGACCGGTCAGATCTCTTTATTTTTATTAATAAATCAAATTCAGTCTGGCTCCATGCCACCACTCCCCAGCACTGAAACATCTAACACTGGACATTTTCATCATCTCACCCTTCTTTTAGGTTAAAAATGACAAGGTTGAGAGCTCCAGCCAAAGCCACAGGGGCTGCATTCATTCTGCAGCCACCACCGGGCCTCCCCGGGCACTGCTCTTGGGCTGTGGGGCTGCACCTGCAGGTTCCTTGTCCACCCGCCAAGGACACCCTCTCCGTGGCTCCAAGGCCAGAGCACTCAGTGTCCAGCCTCCACGGATACCACGCAGCCACCTTGCATTTGAGATTCTCTCAATTCAGGCATAGTGGATGGAAGCTGCACTCAGATCTCCACCTCTCTCCAAACCTATCACTCTTCTTTCCTCTCCAAAGGTTGCAGCATCCCAGTGGGTTCTCTGTCCTCCTACCCTCAAGAGCCCAGTGCCTCTAACTGCTGCCCTAGGGAGCATCTACTATAACATTCATTAATAGGATAAATGGGCTTTCCTGATGGCTCAGATGGTAAAGAATCTTCCTGCAATGTGGGAGACCCAGATTCGATCCTTGGGTCAGGAAGATCCCATGGAGAAGGAAATGGCTACCCATTCCACTATTCTTGCCTGGAGAATCCCGTGGATATACGCCTCTTTACTCCTCTCAGAGGAATCAAACACAGGGAAAAGTGCAAGTGTTAGTCACTCACTCATGTCTGACTCTTTGAGACCCCATGGACTGTAGCCTGCCTTGATCCTTTCTCCATGGAATTCTCTAGGTATGAATACTGGACTGGGTTGTCATTCCCTTCGCCAGGGGATCTTCCTGATCCAGGGGTTGAACCTGGGTCTCCTGCATTGCAGGTGGATTCTTTACCATCTGAGCTACCAGGGAGGAACACATCAAAACCTTATATAGGATAGTCATAAATTAAAACCCATTTATAACTAAAAGGAGTATAAATGGTTTTTGTTAGATTGGAGGAATGGGGAATTTAACATGTGAGCCATTATTGTATGTCAAATAAGTGCCCAACATTTTGTTTGTATTATTTAAGTAAATCCTTGTAACAACAACAATAACAACAAATACCTCCCCACTACCTTTCCCTGACGACAAAACCAAAGATTACCAGCAGGAACATCTGGTGATCGCCCAATCCTTTTTCTCAACCAGATGCACACTAGCTCAGTGGCTTAATCACATTACTATCTGATGCTTGTTCAGATTATCCCCAATAAGCGTTTTAATATAATAAGGTCCAGCTGAAATAAACATCATCGCTTCTGAGCCTGCTCCAGGCCACTCCTGGAGCCGAGCTCGCCCAAGGCTACTTGGAGAAAACTCCTAAGGGCTGGTCGCGCCCATTGTGTTGGAGGAAAGCAGCTCCACGGAGTTTAGGGAGCCTCGGGGGAGGGCGCTGATCTCGGATCTCAGATGAGGCTCTAACATCAGGCTCCGCGTGTGTGTGTCTTATTACAGATGGGGCTCCCGAAGGGCTTCTCTAGCCAACGGACATGCCTATCTGCCGTCCTCAACATGCTATCACTCAGCCTCTCCACAGCATCCCTGCTCAGCAGCCACTGGTTTGTGGGCACACAGAAGGTGCCCAAGCCCCTGTGCGGGAAAGGTCTACCAGCCAAGTGCTTTGACGTGCCGGTGCCCCTGGATGGGGGCGGCAGCAACGCATCTTCCCCGGAGGTGGTGCACTACAGCTGGGAGACCGGCGATGACCGGTTCACCTTCAGTTCCTTCCGGAGCGGCATGTGGCTATCCTGCGCGGAGATCGTGGAAGAGCCAGGTAGCTGCCTCGCCCCCGCCGACTGATTTCTTGTCCTCCCCGGCAGAGGGAAGTGTGTAGCCCTCGTTCACACCAGCAGGGCTCACCCCTAGCCTCAGCATCTCTTCCTCTCCATTGTATCCCTTCCACATCAGACTCCTTTGTCATAAGGTCCAAATTCCATCCATCTGGCATTTCACCTCCAGACACTCGCTGGTTTCAAGCAGCATCCCCCTTCAACAGTCTCATGCAGACTTTGAAGGTTATGAGACTTCCCATTCCTGCCAGCTAGAGTTGCCATTTAGAGACAGAACAAGGAGACTACCGTAGAAAAAGCCTGGGCTCTGACCAGCTATAACCTTACAGGAACAGCTTCACTCCTACAGGCTTTGATTTTCTCATTTGTGAGATGCAGGCATCAGAGTAGATGGCCCTTAAAGCATCCCAGAAGCATGTTCTCATTCTAAGTGGTATTGTTACCACTGAAAAGGCGGGGCAAGTGAAGCCCAGGGAGGATAAATACATCGTGGAAGTTCTCCCCAGAGGAGCCGCAGACAGACCCTCTCAGGTCTCAGGTCGCTGGGCGTACACTCGCAAAGCAGGCACGATGCCAGCATGTTAGGTAGGGGCTTGTCCTCGGGCGAATAGCAGAGGACGCTCCCTCATCCCTGCTCAAAGCTTGCAAAGCCCCCCCTGTGATGAGTTTTCCTAAAGCCCGGAACTGTGTACAATTTGCAGTCTGCAGCTTCTCCCAGTTTGGGCTAAGGTGAAAAGGAGATGGGAAAGGATTATAAACTCTTGGGTATTTCCATTTATTTTTACATTTTTAATTAATTTATTTATTTTAATTGGAAGATAATTACTTTACAATATTGTGATGGCTTTGGCCATACATCAATATGAATCAGTCACAGGCATACATGTGTCCCCCCAGCCTGAAGCCCCCACCTTCCTCCTCACCTCATCCCTCCAGGTTGTCACAGAGCATTGGCTTTGGTTGCCCTGCATCATATATCAAACTCCCACTAGCTATCTATTTTATTCATTGGAAAAGACTCTGATGCTGGGAGGGATTGGGGGCAGGAGGAGAAGGGGACGGCCGAGGATGAGATGGCTGGATGGCATCACTGACTCGATGGACGTGAGTCTGAGTGAACTCCGGGAGATGGTGATGTACAGGGAGGCCTGGCGTGCTGCGATTCATGGGGTCGCAAAGAGTCGGACACGACTGAGCGACTGAACTGAACTGAACTGAAAGTGTACGTTTCCACATACGTGTAAAGTACAGACGTTTGGACTCAGTGGGAGAAGGAGGGAGTGGGATGATTTGAGAGAATTCCATTTATATTTATTATTGTGCCATTTAGCACTGCTGTGACTCCAGTCCAGGAAACAATTTAGAGCCACTCAAGCCAGCAGCAGGAGCAGAAGGAGCTGGTGAACCAATGCTGGAAACACCCCCTGGGTGACGCGGGGAGTGTCCTCTTCATAATCAGGACTTAGGGCAGAAATTAACCTTGGATGACTCTGGCCTATTTTGTTCATCCATCCTTGCATCCTTCCCTGCTTCCAGAGAGACATTTACGGCCTCCCATGTGCTGGGCAGGCCCCCAGGATGCAATTAGGAAAAGCCTGTGTTCTTCCACCAGGGCAGCAGCTCACCACCTTGTACCTTGTCTCTTTCAGGGGAGAGGTGCCGAAGTTTCCTTGAACTCACACCACCAACCGAGAGAGGTGAGAAAGGACTACTGGAATTTGCCACGTTGCAAGGCCCACGTCACCCCACTCTCCGATTTGGAGGGAAGCGGTTGATGGAGAAGGCTTCCCTCTCCCACCCTCCCTTGGGGCTTGTGGCAAGTATGTGGGTTTGATAAATTTAGTTGCCATTGAGTTGGGCCTCTGGGGATCTAAACTGTGCTGTGATCTCCTGCTTTTCTTTTCTTCTGAGCCTCACAGGGTGACACTAACTCCCACTAGGCTGATTCAAACTCCCACCTGGCTGACACTCATCCCTAGGCAGGAACGCAAAAAAGCAACAGCAGGGACAAGTAAAGTTCCCAAACAGAAATCTACCAACAGCTCTCACCTCCTCCTGTTGCCAAGTAACCATGTAGAAAGCTTGAATTTTTCCTTTTCCAATTTTTTTTTTTTGCATTTCAGTAACTTTATTGAAAGGTATATATCCCTTAGTACCAAAACATAATGATAGTTGGTTAGGTTACCTCTGCCAATGCAAAATTAACACTGATGTAATACATTTTTTGGTAACATAGAAAGAAAAGAGTCAAGGCGGGAGGGGAGGAAGAAGAGAAACAAAATAGATGGTTCCAGAATTAATTTTTTTAAGAGAAGAAACAGAAATAAGTAGCAAAAGTTACATCCCTAAAAGATTTGGTGAAAATTGGATGATTTCTTCTCCAGTCTTCCGAAGAGTACTTACAGTGAGTTTTAAGCACGGTTGGTTGTGTATGGGATACTGAGTAGAGTGAGAGCTGATAGCCAAGAGCCCCCTGGTCAAGGACTGTCCCAGCTGCTTTCAACTCTGCCTTCTCCTCTGGTGCTAATGGGGCTCTCCACTCCTTATGGGCAGCAGTTGTTAACCGCTCGTTCAGTTATTTAATTGCCAGGGTGAGGGTTCTTCTTCCTCTGGTTTCTGCAGAGATCCTATGGTTATCACTGGGAGCCCAGTTTGCCTACATTGGACTTGAACTCATCAGTTTCCTCCTGCTACTGACGGACTTGCTGTTCACGGGGAACCCTGGCTGCAGCCTCAAGCTGAGCGCCTTTGCCGCCATCTCCTCTGTTTTGTCGGGTGAGCAGCGTCTCAGGAGCTACAGAGGGGGTGGGTGTCCCCTGTTGCCTTTGAAGCCTAGCCAACAGCTGGAATCTCTGTCCTAAGGGAAGGAAGGAGCCCCGAAGAAAGCTAAAGAATGGAGGCAGGAGATACAGCACAGGCGTCTTTAATTTTAAACTGAAACAGCATGCAGAATGCTAGATTACGTCATTATGTACTTTGCAAAATGATTTCTCTCTGGGTTCTTTCTACTTGCAAGTTTTCTCATTATGTACAATACGGTTTGGTTTATTACTTCTGAGTCATGCACACAGCTTTGCCAGACTCTGTTGGATCAAGTAAGAGATGCCTGTAGATCAGTGGTCCCCAAGCTTTTTGGCACCAGGGACCAGTTTTTTATGGAAGACAAATTTTCCACAGATGGAGGCAGGGGATGGTTTGGGGATGATTCAAGCAGATTACATTTATTGTGTACTTTATTTCCTTTATTATGATATCAGATCCACCTCAGATCATCAAGCATTAGACTCCAGGGGTTGGAGCCCCTAGTGTAGATGGTGAAGGAGAGGGTTCACGTTGGGGATGCAGATGGGAAAGACCTAAAGGGAGGAGCAGCCCAGCATGCAGCATTGACTAGAAATGTTCCCATAGCTCAAAACCTAACATCTGGGGAACCAACAGCAAACACGCCTTCAAGGAGGGAGCCCCCAGCACAGGGCAGCCCTGATGCCAGATAGGGAATACGATTTGGGAGCAAATCGTATTCCCTATAGATAGATGGCAGTGCCAGCCTTTCCCTAAGGGTGCTGCCTCCCTGTTTCTTTTACAGGCCTTCTGGGGATGGTGGGCCACATGATGTACTCACAAGTTTTCCAGGCAACGGCCAACGTGGGTCCGGAAGACTGGAGGCCACACGCCTGGAACTACGGCTGGGCTTTCTAGTAAGTGCTTATCACCTCCGCCACCTTTCTCTTCTTCCCCGGTCCACCTCCATTAAATGGCAGCCCTCAACTAGGCGCTTGCTGTCTGTCCTCCTTCCTTCTCTCCATCCCTTATCCCAGACACCTGTCAGTCATCCAGAGGGCTGGACCAGCAGGCCATACCCATTCTCTCCCCACCTTCCAAGGAGAGGTACAGAGTGGATTCCTCCGGCTTATTTTTCGTGAGGACATTATCAAGTGTTTCTGCTGATAAAGCTGTTAATAAGTGCTTCTACACCTGACATGTAGGACATCCTAGGGAAATGAGACTGATTTTGCATGGTTTATGGAAATGAGGCTCTACATTTTATATATTCTGTTGCCCACAAAGTTCATTCAGATTTTTTTCATAAAAGCTTACAGAGAACCCTGAGCAAACTTTTCAGTCAACCCAATATTTTATGATTCAAAATACTTGGGAGACAGAAAAATGAAGTAATAGCCTCGAAATCTGGATTCCATTTCTGTGAATGGCTGCCCACTCTCCTCCTATAATGAATAAGTTCATCCTGCCTCCATTCTTATTCCACCAAAGTGTGTTAGAAATGAAACAGTCTCCCTCTAACCTTTAAAGAACTAAGGGCTTAGTTTAGATGTCTCTTATTATAAAGAAGGAAGCAGAGACCATGATGAAACACTTACAATTCAAGGGTAACATCCCCTTTATGTGGGCTTCTTACCTTCTCCCTTGAGGGACACTCTCCATTCACTACACAGGTGTCCACTTAGATCTTCATGAACCATCTGGGCTGAGTGCTAAGCACTTACCAGTGCTGGAAAGAGTACCAGGCTTGAATTTCTGTGCCGAAGAGGCACATGGAAGCCTATACCTGTTTGTCACAGGATCCCATGCCCTTTCCTCATGGTATAATATGAGCTATTGGATTCAGGGGTCTCTGATCTTTCCATCAGCCACCCTATCACAGTTTAGCTCATTTTCCAGACTCATCATTTCTCAGCTTTTGTCCATTTTTTGAGCCATTCTTGGCATTTCAACTGCAGGGCTCAGACTTCAAAACTCCCAGCAAAGTACCTTTGTCCGTCACAGGCAGCAGAGGGGAACACGCAGCAGTGGCGCGTGGCCTTCCACTCTCATGGCCTCATGAAATCCAGCCCCCAACAGTGCCCCCCCGACTCCTGGTGTCCCGGGCTTCCCACGATTGTGAGACACTTAGGGGGTTGACTTTCCCGGTTCTTAGGAGTGTGTTTGATATGGTTCCCTGATGTCTTTTTCTCTTTGTTGAATCCATCCAGCTTCTCTTCCATCCTTTACAAATTTCTTTGATCCAAGAACCACACTGTTTGCATTGTAGGCCTTGTTTCCACTGGAGAAGTCTATACTGATGCCTCTGGATGTGTACTCAGGGTTTCCCGAATGCCTCCCAGAGGCTCAACTCTGGAGACTCTATGACAGCTAGGCTCAAAACCAAGGCAGACAGAAGAGGTATCTGAGTGCAGGAAAATCTTGGGCAGGAAATATGTGTGTGTCAGGCTTCCCTGGTGGCTCAGATGGTAAAGAAGCTGCCTGCAATGCAGGAGACCCAGGTTCAATCCCTGGGTCAAGAAGATTCCCCTAGAGAAGGGAATGGCTACCCACTCCAGTAGACTGGCAGACTATAGTCCATGGGGTTGGACACGACTGAGCGACTCACACACACACACAAACACACACACACGTCAGGGAAAGGAAAGAGGTCGTGCATTGGGCTGCGTGTACTGTGTCAGCTGAGCTACAGGTCTGTGGAATTGTTGAGATTATATGAGGGTAACTGCAGCTTGGGAAACTGCAGTAGTCCAAAAAATTGTGTGTGGCGGGGCAGGAGTGAGTGTGTGTATGTGTGTGTGTATATACACAGAGTTTCCCTGGTGGCTCAGATGGTAAAAAATCTGCCTGCCAATGCAGGCGATGCAAGTTTGATCCCTAAGTGGGGAAGATCCCCTGGAGGAGGGAAATGGCAACCCACTCCAGTATTCTTTCCTTGAAAATCCCATGGACAGGGGAGCCTGGCAGGTTACAGTTCATGGGATCGAAAAAGAGACAGACACAACTTAGTGACTAAACAACAACACACACAAACATACACACATATAAAATAGGCCGCCAGGTATAAAAGAACACAGCACTTACAATGGATCGGTGCAATGAAAATGAATGTTAAACTCCTGACTTTAACACCATATAAATCATGGTTTTTTACTACAAAGCATTCAGAACTTACCCTAGGACAGACCAGATTCAGACCTCTTGCCCACTGCTCTTTATCTACATGTGAAAGGTGACACCCTCATGTTCCTAAATCCCTAAGAGGCATCCCCTAGTTGACTAGTAGGAAGGGACCTTGATATTTTTCTTTGAAACCCGTAAGAAAGCGTCTTACTTTCCCATTTTCCATGTCTGTGTCCCTAGCACGGCCTGGCTCTCCTTTACCTGTTGCATGGCGTCGGCGGTCACCACCTTCAACACCTACACCCGGCTGGTGCTGGAGTTCAAGTGCAAGCACAGTAAGAGCTTCCGAGGAGCCCCAGGCTGCCAACTGCATCACCACCAGTGCTTCCTGCAGCAGCTGGCGTGCACAGCCCACCAGGGGGGGCCCGTGACCAGCTACCCCCAGTTCCACCGTCAGCCCATCCGCTCCGTCTCCGAAGGGGTAGACTTCTACTCAGAACTACATGACAAGGAACTTCAACAAGGCACCAGCCAGGAGCCCGAGGCCATGGCAGCTGGCTCATCTGTAGAAGAGTGTTAGGAGTTCGGGGGTTTGGAGAGCAGGCCGAAGCCCTGCCTTACACGTTGCTCTGTGATCAACATGTGCTCAAGCCACAGTCTGTTTCCTGAGTGTGACTTCCAGAGGTTAAGAACAAGGGTATTGAAAGTCTAAGTCCAAGGGGTGCACGCCCAGGTGCCCAGCGCCCTGGCTCCCTTTTCCACCACAGCTCAGTCTCACCGCCCCCACTCCACCGCCCCCCACCCCACATCTCACTCATTCATAAGTTCTTCTCGATTCGATTGTTCATTTTGTGCCGGGTTCTGGGAGATTAAAAAAAGGAGTAAAGTAGAGATCCTGCCCTTTAGGGGCAATCAGGCTGGTCAGGAGAACAGAGATGGGTGGTTGGTAGGGGCTCGGCTCAGCCGTGGCGCACTTGACTTTAAAGCCACAGGCTGGCAGGCAGTACTAGGAGCTATGTATGCCATGGAGAGCGGGTGTCCTCCACGCTGCCTGCCACAGCGTCCTGCACCCATGTGGTAGGGGCCACATCATACCATGTTAATGACTATGTTAATTACACGTTATCCTTGGAGAGACCAGGAGACCAGGACACATGGGAAGGCTCCCACAGCCTGCAGGGCCAGGCCACCCCCAAAACAGCACCCCTGAAGTCCCCTGGTGGCCTAATGCTTAGGATGCCAGACTTTCAGTGCCATGGCCTGGGTTTACTCTCTGGTCAGGGAACTGAGATATCCGACGAGCAGTGGGTGCAGCGAAACAAAAACAAAAAACCAGCCCACCGAGGCCATGCGGACAAGACAGCGGCTCCCCAGTGGAGAACCCAAGGGACGCTTCCCCAGAGACCAGGCTGCAGCTGACATTCCTGAGACCCCAGCTCACATCCACCCCCTCGCCCCTTCTCTCTTCCATCAGGGAGAACACACCATCCTTGACGGCTGGAAAGAATGTGAGCAGCACACACGTATGCTCCTATACAGTGTTTATTTGTTCTGTAACAATTCACATTTTAAATAGTGCTTCCTGACAACGTACCAGCTGGCTCTCCTTAAACACGGGTACTAAGGATGGCCATTCACATTCGAAGGGGTGGGGTGGGGAGGGAGCCACCGACCACACGAGGAAAGGTGGCAGAGACCCTCTGGGAAGGGGATGGTGGGGAAGATGTTATCTAGGGTGGAGGGTTCATAAGGGACGTAAAAAGGAGATGCTGGGAGAAGGAAGAGGCTTGTGTTCTCAGAAGTCAGTACCATGTCTAAGTAGTGGTTGATGGATTCTGCTGGCACCCCGAGTGGAGCGCAGGGGAGGAGAGGAGCCCTTCCTGTCTTAGACCTCTGGTCAGGGGGTTGCCTGAGAAGAGAAGGAAGTTCAGGGACATGTTTGACAACAGCCCAGCACCCACACCAGTCAGATGAAGCTTCCCCGATCTTCATCCACCATGTACACCCCACTGTACTGGCTGCAAGAGAAAGAGGAAACCTGCGTCCTGCTGTTTCAGCCAGAGAGAGATTCAAGCTGATCAGGGTCAAAACAGTCTCTGTTAAGTTGGTTCGCAAACACACCACAAAGAATTTAGGGACTTCTTTCCCCCTGACTGCTACTGATGTCTTTCTGGGACACGCCCAGCATAAATACAGTCTCCTGCCCTCAACAGTCCCTCTCAAACCAGATCCTCAGTAAACAACTCTGCATTTGACTCTTCCCCAAAGTGGGTGGTTTGCCAGGAAGCCTCCATGTGGCAGGGCCCCAGGTGGCCCAGCCCCAGGCCACAGGATGGCCACTCAGGCTTTAGGTATTCAGGTGACTGTGAATTAGTCCTTAGAATTCTCTCCTAGACCAAACTTGATCCTACACCCTTCTAGCCAGGCAGATTCAAACCCCAGAAGTGAATCTGGAATCAACCCCATGCTCCTGGATATCTTCTAATTGTTCCCCTAAGTTGACAATAAGCTGGACCCATATATGCCTTTCAAAGAGCTAGAACCAAATTTGCTTTCAGGGACTTAAGGCAGAGGGGATGGGAGGGCAGAAACCTGGTTAAAAGACCAGTCTACAGGCTGGGCACCATGGTTGCTTAGAGCTCTGGCTGGCAACCTTCTGTTAGGTCACGATGCCTACCAGTGGGCAATTCAGACAGATCCCTTTAAATCTGGCATCCCAATTTTCTGTAATCTCTAAAGTCGAGTAACCTATTAACACAAGCTAAAAAGACACAGGTTTAAGTCAAGAGAGAACCTGAGTGTACTCAGGGATGACGTATCAAAATTATTCCAGAACAAAAGTGTTTCTCCTCCGGCTCATGTGGGATTCCCTGCTGTATGAACAATGCTCTAGAAGTTTAACAGAGAACCTGATAAAGTAACGTATTCATACAGAAGAAGGAAGAAGTAAGCCCTGGCGATAACTCTAAAGAATTTCACCACTTATAAAAGCTATAGTATTTACAGAGACATTTTTTCAAAATACTCTGCTTCAAGGGCCCTAGAAGAAAGAGGAGTGTACCCGGCAGAACGGTTGCATGCTGGGCTCAAGGAGCCAGAGTCCAAGTCCAGAAACAGCCTGGCTCTCGTGCAAGCAAAGCAGAAATTTCCCTGAATGAAGGAGCAGAAAGGAAGATGCCCATGAGGAGAAGATGCTGAGAAAGCAGAGTGGAGATGAAAGGGGGCTGAGGCTGCCTGCCTCAGTCATTCCTGACTTGAGTTTTTCTCTAAGTTGAGGATGGCATACACATAAGCATATCCGCAGTAAACACGATAAAAATGACCATGACTGGCAGAACGATATCAACCAAGACATAGCCTCTGGACCTTGCTGGGGGAGGGGGTGGGGGGAGGGGGTATTTAAACCACTTTTGCTCCCCTTCCGATAATCAGAATGGGAGAAAATTATTGCAAACAAAGCAACTGACAAAGGATTAATCTCCAAAATCTATAAGCAGCTCACAACTCAACAGCACAAAAAGAACCCAATCAAAAAACGGGCAGAAGACCCAGACAGACATTTCTCCAAAGAAGATATGTTATTGTTGTTCAGGTGCTAAATGGTGTCTGACTCTTTGCAATCCCATGGATTACAGCACACCAGTCTTCTCTGTCCTCCACAATCTCCTTGCTCCAATTCATGTCCATTGAGTCGGTGATGCTATCTAACCATCTCATCCTTTGCCGACCTCTTCTCCTTTTGCCTTCAGTCTTTCTCAGGAAGAAGACATACAGATGGCCAATAAACACATGAAAAGATGCTCAACAACCTCTGAGCCACCAGGGAAGCCCTCACTCATTATTAGAGAAATGCAAACCAAAACTACAATGAGGTATCACCTCACACCAATCAGGGTTAATCGTTATGGTCACTACATCTAGAGAGAAGGAATATGTGAGGAGACAAGAGACAGGAGGCCTAAGACGAGGAAGAAATGAGAATTCTGGCGGGCTCGCGCTATCCCCATGTCAGTCTTTCTTGCTGCTGCCAAGGCCAGGGGTCAGGCAAGGTATCAGCAGGGGGGAAAAGGGGCAAGGTACCAGCAGGGGGGAGGAGGGGCGAGACCAGCAGGGGGGAAAAGGGGCGAGGTACCAGCAGGGGGGAAGAGGGGCGAGGTACCAGCAGGGGGGAAGACGGGCAAGACCAGCAGGGGGGAAGAGGGGAGAGAGGCCGAGGGGCCCTCCAAGTCATAGGTGGGCTACTTGTCTCAAGAGGACCCAAACCAACAAGATGTGTTTCAGACGGATAAGAACCGGGGTCCCTGGGAGCTTAGGATGTGCGTATCTAGAGAAGACTTCATCACCACACAAACACACAGATACACACTCAGGGCATCAGGCACAGCAAAACGTTCCAGGGAAGGACTTCACTGGAATTTCCCAGCCAGGGTTCATAAATTAGACAAACAAAAAATAAAACAGTAAGATTCACAGTTCCAAACTATCCACACAGAATGCCTAGGAGAAGGGGTTAATTCAGGGGTCGGGCGGGCAGGTAAGACACCCCAGCCGGACGGGTGGTGCTGTTATCGAAGAATTCCAAGTGTCTTTCCAAGTGCCTGGCGACGGGCACGCAGAGGAGGTGGAAGGGGGTGACAGAAGTCCTCCTCTCCAAAGAACTATGTTTACACCCGCTAGGGAGGGACAGTGCCACTCCGTTCACTTCTTCTGGAACTGAAGAGTCCAGCAGCCTAGATCTAGGGAGAAAAGGGCACGAATCAGTGACTTTAATTTTTTTCATGGTAGAGACATGGAAGGACTCTCAAGGTCAGAATATCCCTCTATTTCCCTATCCTTTTGTTTTAGCCTCCAAAATTTAGTGTCCCTCCAGAAAGGCCCAGAGACTTTATCTTTTTCCACGATTCATTCTTGAACACTGAACTAGGCTGTCATATTGGCTAGGGCAGGGCGTGCATTTTGAGCAAGACAACCAGTCCGTCCTACAAGAAATTAACCCTGAATATCCACTGGGAGGACTGATGCTGAAGGTGAAGCTCCAATACTTTTTGGCCACATGATGCAAAGAGCTGACTCATTGTAAAAGACCCTGATGCTGGGAAAGACTTCAGGGCAGGAGGAGAAGAGGCCAGCAGAGGATGAGATGGTTGGATGGCATTGTTGACTCAATGGACATGAGTTTGAACAAATTCCAGGAGATGGTGAAGGCCAGGGAAGCCTGGCATGCTGCAGTTCATGTGGTCAAAGAGTCAGACACGACTTAGCAGTTCAACAACAACAACAAGAGTTCTTCACAGTAGGTAACTGCCACAAGCCCTGCACGAGGCTGGCATCACCAGCCTTACCCAGGAAAGACCCAGAGTAACAGTAAAAGCTATGGCCCCACACTTCCAAATGTCTCCTCTAAGAGAGAGGGTACCATTTCCAGCTCAGAACAACCAAGCAATAGTTCAAGGTCATCACTCACCCCTACAAAATAATGCTGGTCCAAAACAGCTGTTTCCTAATACCTAGCAACTCAAGAAGGTGTCCACCCGCACCCTTGACTTTCTAAAGAGCAGACTTGGAGTTGGCTGTGTTTGCCCTTCATCCTCAGGAGTAACCACACACTTTCTTTCCCAAGCTTGTCACCTGGTAGGGAGAGTCGACGAACTTTATCCTCGAGAGGAATCTACGCAGCTCCCCACGGCCGATTTTGGGGGTGGTCTCCTCCAGCTGGACCATTTGGCCTTCCATCAGCGCCCACCGCAGACTGAGCTTGCTGACCACCAGGGGTGCCGGGTGCCCTTCAGAGCTGGGCCCTGTTGTCCTGGTAACGTAAAAGGCGTCTTTCCACAGGTCGTTGATCCCAACTGAGTAAGGATACAAAGGAGAGCAGTCAATGAGGACAGAAGACTTGGGCTCACAGGAGAGTGGTTGGGCTCAAGACTCATTCACCCATTTCCTCCTCTGCTGACTCATGCAAGACGTTTACCGAGCGTTAATCAACACAAGGTATCGACTAGACTATGGGTGCACATTGGTGAGCAGCTGGTGGCCAGCAAAGCGGCGAATTCTCTGTCTCTATTCCTGTGCTTCTCCACAGTGGCTACCTTTTTTCATTTGATAATTTCTTTATTTTGGCTGCATTGGATCTTCACTGAGTCTCGTGGGATCTTTCACTGCAGCACACAGACTCTCTAGCTGTGGCCCATGGACTCTCTGGTTGTGGCGCACAGACCTCAGCAGTTGTGGCACAGGCTTAGTTGCTCTGTGGCATGTGGAATCTTGGTTCCCTGACCAGGGGTCGAACCCATGTCCCTTGCATTTCAAGGTGGATTCTTTACACTGAGCTACCAGGTAAGTCCCAAAGCTGTTTCTGAGAAAGCCCAAGATCAGGAAGTGAGAGGACTGGCCAACTGTGGTAGAAAAGCGAGCACAACAAACTAGAAATTCTGGTTAACTCCTAGATTGTCAGTACCTCGTGGCCTAAGCTATGTACCAAGTTAGTGTTAATTCTGCCTCATCTATAAACCAGATGTTGCAATAAAAATGGTCTTGATTCTTAATTACCATTACGTAATGTTCATTGGAACAATGATCGGTTCAAAATTGAGAAAGGAGTACAATAAGGCTGTATACTATCACTTTACTTATTTAACTTATATGCAGAGTACATTATGCAAAATGCCAGGCTGGATGAATCATAATCTGTAATCAAGACTGCTGGGAGGAATATCAATAACTTGAGAAATGCAGATGACACCCTAATGACAAAAAGCAAGGAGGAGCTAAAGAGCCTCTTGATGAGGTTGAAAGAGGAGAGTGAAAAAGTTGGCTTGAAACTCAACATTATAAAAACTAAGATCATGGCATCTGGTCCCATCACTTCATGGCAAAAAGAAGGGGAAAAAGTGGAAGCAGTGACAGATTTTATTTTCATGGGCTCCAAAATCACTGTGGACAATGACTGCAGCCATGAAATTAAAATATCCTTGCTCCTTGGAAGGAAAGCTATGATAAACCTAGACAGTGTATTAAAAAGCAAAGACATCATTTTGCTGACAATGGTCAGCACTGTCAAAGCTATGGTTTTTCCAGTAGTCACGTATGGATGCGAGAGCTGGACCATAAAGAAGGCTTGAACACCAAAGAACTGATGCTTTTGAACTGTGGTACTGGAGAAGACTCTTGAGAGTCCCTTGGACTGCAAGGAGATCAAACCAGTCAATCTTAAATGAAATCAGTCCTCAGTATTCATTGGAAGGACTGATGCTGAAGCCGAAGCTCCAATATTTTGACCACCTAACGCCAAGAGCTGACTCTGGAAAAGACCCTGATGCTGGGAACGACTGAGGGTAGAAGAAGAGCGCAGCAGAGGATGAAATGGTTGCATAGCATCACAGGCTCAGTGGGCATGAATTTGAGCAAACTCTGCGAGTTGATGATGGACAGGGAGGCCTGGTGTGCTGCAGTCCATGGGGTCACCAAGAGCTGGATACAACTTGGCAACTGAACAACATGAAACAAAACACTTGCAAATGTTAGTGGTTATGAGCGGTCAGATTGCAGGTGACGTTTCTTCTTCCCTTTTCCTCTTGGCTCCAGTTTCCATGCACTGGGCATGTGCAGTAAGAAAGTCTCTACTGAGCCTAACCCACTCCAGTATTCTTGCCTGGCAAATCTCATAGAGGAGCCTGGAGGGCTATAATCCCCGAGGTCACAAAGAAATCGGACATGACTGAGCCTAAACCAATGCCCTGAGGAAATATCCTGCCTCTGTTTTATCCTTTGCAGCGAGTTCTGGCTCCTAAGCTCCTACGGGGTTGAGAAACTACTCTGATTTGCATTCCCAGCACTAGGCGCAGTGCCTGGCCCGTGGCTGACGACTGGTAAACGGCTGCTGAAACATTAGCTCCCTGAACGCTTGGGGATGGGATAGCACTGCCCCGTAGCTTCTAGCATTCTAGCATGTTCGGGGACTGTGGGTCCTCACCCTGTGAGCCAGGTACAGACCCAGAGGGCGCTCTTGGGCAGAGGCCCCAGGCGCCATGGTACCAAGGGAAATGCAGGGAGCCGCTCAATGCAGGGAGCCACTTGGGGCGCACATCCCGCTCTCATCCACAGCACACACCGCATCCCCCTCACCCGGCCAGCACGTCCCATCCCCTCCTCTGCATCACCCCCGGGACTTACCCTCTGAAGCTGTCACAGTGCCAGTGGCATTGGCCAGATCCAGGAGGATGGAGGGGAAGGTGGGATGCAGGAGGTATAGGTGGTGAAGGCTGGGCGGCTCGGTTCCCAGGACGACATCCTGACGATGAGAAACAGGGAGAGCAAAGGTCAGTCCACACTCCCTTATACAATGTTGCTCAGATGAAAGGACGGCAGAGACGGTGGGGGTTACTCATCCGCTACGAGGCCAAGCCCCGATCCCACTCCAGGGCGTGTGTGAGAGAAACTCCACATACAAGAGACATGCCATTTCAAATCTCAAAACACTGACTAAACGCTAACTTCATCAAACCACCAGAGCTGGAAAATGCTTTCTCCCTCATAGGAAAAAGGAAGGAAGAAAGAAAACAGGCATGCCCCAGGAGAGAGAATGATGGAGCCCTCACAGTCCGGTGCCCCTGGGAGTATCAGGAGCGGTTCTTCCCTGGCAGCAGGAGGGGCTTTGTCAAGGGAAAGCCTGCTTATAAAAACACGGTGAGCCAAAGACTCCTGCTTTCACTGGATAGCAAAGCCAACTGCAAGTGTCAAGCTAAAAAAAAATCATAAAAATCTTATCTATTCCTGAAATAACTAAGACATGGATCAGACACTCATTAATTACAAAAACAAAAATCCCAAGACCTCAGTGTCAGTCTCCTGACCCCCTAAGGGCAGAAGCAATGCACATCGGAACTTTCTTCACCACCTGATTCCACGCAAGGTTGATATTCTGCAGACACAAGGCCGTAGAGCAGAGGAACCCCACGAATGAGTGACCAGTGCCTCCCCTCCCGGGAGTGAGTGTCAGCCCTGCTCCTCCACAGTCCGCTCACAACCCCGCTCCCACCAGTACCCACAAAGCATAAGAGGGACTTCCCGTATCCAGGATCCCAGCACCATGGGCAGCTCACGTGACAAGAAAATAGCTCATTCACGTCACAGACACCTAAGTTACCAGGGCAGAAGGCTAGGGGGAAGGGATAGTTAGGGAGTTTGGGACTGACATGTACACACTGCCATATTTAAAATGGATAACCACGTGTGGCTGAGTCCCTTTGCAGTCCACCTGAAACTATCACAACATTGGAAACTGGCTATACTCCAATATAAAAAGTTATTTAAAAAGAAAAAAGGATAACCAACAAGGGTGTACAGTATAGCACAGGGAACTCTGTTCAACATTCTGTAACAACCTAAATGGGAAGAGAATTTGAAAAGAAGAGATACATGTGTGTTATATATATATATATATAACTGAATTTCTCTGTTGTACACCTGATACTAACACATTATTAATCAACTATGTGAAAGTGAAACTGTTAGCTGCTCAGTCAAATCCCACTCTCTTCAACCCCATGGATTGTAGTCCGCCAGGCTCCTCTCTGTCCATGGGACTCTCCAGGCAAGAATACTGGAGTGGGTTGCTGTGCCCTTCTCCAGGGGATCTTCTCGACCCAGGGATCAAACCCAGGTCTCTCGCATCTCCTGCCATTAGCAGGTGAGTTCTTTACCAGTAGTGCCACTCCAATATAAAATTAAAAGTTTAAAAAAAAAGAAAGAAAGGACATAGCCAAAGTCCCTCCTCACTGCCTACAGAATGGAGCCCAAACTCCTTCACGTGAAAACCAAGGTGTTACACCATGTAATCTAAATCAGCCTTTCCCAGCCTCCTATGATTATCTGCCTGCACATCCATGTTCCAAGAAGGTCTGTGAAACAAGCTCACACTTCACCAGGCTTTACCTGTCCTTGGCCAATTTCATTTCCCCTTGGACATCATCCTCAAGAGCCACTTCCACATTAAAACACTTGTCACGAGGTCTCCAACTCGATGCCACCTCTCGCGTGAAAAGCTCCCTAATCGCCGCCCCCCTCCACAAAATGAAGACCCTCCTCCTTTGGTGCTTCCATCTACACTTTGTATCTGCACCCCCTTACAGCATGTGTAGCCTGCTTTTGCTTTGTGCTTATTTGTAGACGCTTACATTTGACAGTCAACTGGTCTGAGTCCCTCGTTTTATTAAATGAGGAAACCAGGAAGTTAAATGTTAGGTAGAATGTCCACGGTCATACATCAGGGAACTTCAGAGTTAGGACAATCATCATTGGAAATCTGATCCTAAAGCGAGGGACTATATTAGATCTGCATTAACAGATAAAGAGCGTGAGACTCAGAAAAGGTAAGTTCTAGAGTGCATGGGTGATGAACTCAGGACTCCCCCTCCGTCAGGCTCGCCATCACCCAGGATCATCTGCTTGTCCTCCAGATGGCAGCACTGGTGAGGTCCCTGGCACACAGTAGGTGCTGGTCAACTTGGGTTTAACTGAACTAAATCAGAGTGAGTCTTACTCAAAACCCCCTGGCACCCGGCAGAGGCAGCACCCCCATCTCCTCAACCCCGTTAAAGCCCCGCAGGATAGTACTGAAGATGTTCTCAGGGCTTCCGTGGCGGCTCAGGAGTGAAGAATCTGCCTGCCAGTGCAGGAGGTGTGGGTTCGATCCCTAGTCTGGGAAGATCCCACGTGCCAGAGTGCAGTAACTACTGAGCCCGTGCACCACATCTACTGGATTTGTGCTCTCGAGCCCGGGAACCTCAACTACTGAGTCCACGCGCTGCAGCTACTGAAGCCCGTACACCCTGGAGCCCACGAGAAGCCGCTGCAACCAGAGAGAAGCGCCCACTCGCTCCAGCCGGAGAAGAGCCCGCACAGAGACGAAGACCGGCACAGCCAAAAACTAAGTAAGTAATAAAATCAAATAGAAATCTGTTCTCGAATCTGCCTTCTGCACATCAGAACATCTCTCCCGTGAACCCCCAGGGGAACCTTCATCTTCAGCTGATGGAGAGAGTCAGAGATGACTTAGCGACTAGAAACAGCAACGTGGTTTCCTCACAATGCTGAGATGGTTTCTGCTGCACAGTGAAGCAAATCGGCCTTATGCACACACACACGCCCTCCCTTCTGGGTTTCCCACCCATCCAGGTCACTGTCTCTACCCATAATCGCTCTGAAGAGAGCAGGTCTAATAAGACCTCCAGACCCGGTCAGCCTCAAGAGCAGGTGCCATCTGACTTTAGGCTCACTCACGGGATTGGGCGATGCAGCTGACAGCCCTTCAGCCCAGAAGAGGAAGACAGATTTCTGCTCCACAGTGGCTGCTGACGAGGCCGGAGTTTCTTTCATGTGACACGGGATGCTGTAACTCCACGTGACCAGGCCAGAGTCTCCGTCCACCACCATCACCTGCAGAAGAGAAGGCGATGAGTACGACCCATCCTCAGAGAGACAGCAAAACGCACAAACACAAAACCAGACAAAAACTCAGAGACATGCAAACACCCCACACATTAACGGAGCTTGAACCAGATGCAAACAATGGGGTGTTCAAGGAGCGTTACGTAACAACTAGGTCCAGGAGTCTGGGCAAGGACATGAACTTGGGCAAACTCTGGAAGACAGAGAGGGACATGGGGGCCTGGTGTGCTGCAGTCCATGGGGTCACAAAGATTTGGACATGACTTAGCAACTGAACAACAACAGCCAGAAGTCTAGACGGAGCCTAAAGGACTGAAGAATTCCCGGTGGGAGGGGACATTACAAATCATCAAGGCCTCCTCTCATCGTCAGATGAGGAAGCGGAGGCTCAGAGACAGGAAGTGACACCGATTAGTCTGTACTTGGGGCAGTCCTGGCGGAGCAGCCATTCCGCTGTGGAGGAGCTCTGTCCCTTCCCGCTGGTGACCGCGGCCAACCACAGTTAGGGGAACACGATCAGGTGACAGCTCAGTCCTGTCCCCTGTGCTTTAGAGTCTGACTCTGCCATGTGCCTCCTGGCACGTGCAGCTCAGACCAAGGGGAGCCTCAAATTTAAAACAGCAAACTCTGAACAGGCAAAGAATAAATAAAGAGAAAACTCACTCAACTGTATCTCTCAAAAGATAATTAAGGGGAATTCAAAATCCCTGGCTGCATGCATATTTCCTCATCACCCCAAATCCCTCATATCGCACAGTTCTAGAACAAAACAGCTTCCCATTTGCCAAAACTCCAGGGACTCCCCTGATGGCTGAGCGGGCAAAGAATCTGCCTGCAATGCAGGAGCTGCAGGAGACTTGGGTTCGATCCCTGGGTTGGGAAGATGCCCTACAGGAGAACAAGGCAGCCCACTCCAGTATTCTTGACTGGGAAACCCTATGGCTAGAGGCGCCTGGCAGGCTACAGTCCATGGGGTCGCAGACAGTCAGACACAACTTAGCAACCAAACAACAACATTGGTGACCTTGGAATACACTCCACCATCCATCTCAGGGCCTCTGGAGCTCCTGAGTGGGTCTGCCCCTCTTCTAGAAATGCAATTCAACTGCCAGGCCCTGATAACCTTTCCCTCCTTCATGAAGTCTTCCATGACAGCCCACCGCCCCAGCTGGCCCACCTTCTCTGAAATCTCAGTATATAAACTGAAGTGGTACATTTATTGGTACCAGCCTTTCCCCAGCAAGAGACTTCAGAAAGCACATGGACACTGAGAATCCACAAGGAACACAAGGAGGAGGGCAGCGAGAAAAGCTTCTGCTGCTGTAGCTGTTAGCACTGCATTGTGACTGTTCATTTTACCCATCCAGCTACACTTGGGAGTTCTTGGAAGGAAGGGACCGTGTCTTAAGGTTCTTTCTATTTTTCACGATGCCAAGCGCGGGCCTGGACACTAAGTTCATGGATATATGTTATGACTGATCTTCATCCCCAGGTTTTACCTTTTTCATCCCAACTCCATTCGGTATCTGCAGAAGGAAATCTATCGTCTCATCATCCGTGAAATACCCCGGAGTAGGCTGGCTGCAAGTGAAAGCAATGTGAGTGATAGGAAGTGAAGGACCAAAAGGGGAGAATGGGACCCCCCTCCCCTTGCACCGGCTCCAGATATTAACATCAAGCAATGGTTCCAGGCGGTTTTGAGTGAGTAGGAGCATATCACTAACCTGTGCAGGCCTTGGAGGCCCAAGGTCCAGGAAGGGGTGAGGTTCTGTCCCCGAAGCAGGACGAGGCCTTGTCTGGTTGTGATCAGGAGGTTGCTGCTGTTGGAATCTGGCGTCTTCACCATCTGGAGGAGCTCCACCCCATCGCTGAGTTAAACGAGAGACCCCGACAGTCTCAGGCTGGGGTGAAATTCCTGCCCACATATTCTGGCTAATCCCCTAAGTGCAGATGTCTGTACAGACCCTTGCATTAGTCTCCTACCAGTATCTTGTCTTGGGACTTTCCTGGAGGTCCAGTGGTTAAGACTCCATGCTTAAAATGCAAGCAACATGTGTTCGCTCCCTGGTAGGGGGAGTGAGATCCCACATGCTACAGCAGCAGCAGCAGCACCAGCTCACACTCGACACTTCAGCGAATTATTGGGTTGGTCAAAAAGTTCATTTGGGTTTTTCTGTAAGATCTTAAGGGAAAACTTGAATGAACTGTTTGACCAGCCCAATATTTCTTCCTTTGTACAGCTGCTGCTGCTGCTGCTGCTAAGTCGCTTCAGTCATGTCCAACTCTGTGCGACCCCATAGATGGCAGCCCATCAGGCTCCACCATCCCTGGGATTCTCCAGGCAAGAACACCAGAGTGGGTTGCCATTTCTTTCTCTAATGTGTGAAAGTGAAGTTGCTAGGACCACTCTATTTAACATCTGTCAAATGCACTGACACAATATGATACTGCCTAAGAAAATGCTGGGTTCCCCAGTGGCTCAGCAGTGAGAAATCCACCTGCAATGCAAGAGACATGGGTTCAATCCCTGGGTCAAGAAGATGCCCTGGAGAAGGAAATGGCAACCCACACCAGTATTCTTGCCTGGGAAATCCCATGGGCAGAGGAGCCTGGGGGGCTACAGTCCCTGGGGTTGCAAGGAGTTGGATAGGACTGAGTCAGACACAACTTAGCACTAAATAACAACAAAGAAAATGCTAGAAGGTGATCTGAAGCTTCTGGTAGAAAAATAACAAAGATAATTATCAGCCAGGCCCAGGGTGAAATGGATAACATCCCCTGCATATGACAAATAACAAGCTTTTAGTTAAGAAAAAAATGAGGCAAAAAAAAAAAAAAAAGATTTCATGGATGTTATTTTTCTCCTCTGCCACAGTGATTCTTTAAGAGAAAAACACAGGAACGCAGCAGGGCTGGTCCTTCAGCAGAGTTTTGCAAGCAGTTCTGTTAAATAAATCCCATTTGCCTACCTGAGGTTCCCCAGTCTCAACTGCCCTGCTCTGACTCCCACTCGGAACAAATACCCTTCTCTGCTCGCTGTGTGCAAAGTGATCATCTACACACAGACATCAACACATTATGTTGCCAGGAGAAGAGCATTTCTAATTCCCTGCAACCAGATTAGGAGGTGGTCCACGAAGGCCAGGCACCATTTTTACCCCCAAACCCCTGCCCACGTGTCTGCCAGCCCACCAGACACTGAGATTCCAGGCAAGCGTGGGCTCAGGTCTCACCATGACAGGACCAGACGGCTGCCCACCTGTAAACATCAATGAGCTCAGACAGGTTGACGGATTTCTGCTTCTCCCACTCAGGTTCCTCTATCTGCAGGGAAGGTGGTAAGCTGTCTCGATTTTGGGCCTGGATGAAAATATCCCGCAGGGCAACAGCCTGGATATTACCTAACAGCACAGAAGAACCAACATGGAGAAGCTGAACTCAACAGAACTTTCCCAGGGGGAGGGCAGGAGTGGGAGACCCAGAGCCTGGGAGGAGGGATGGATTCACACAGGGAGCAGTAGGGAGGTGGTTAAGCAGATGCTGGGCAGTCTTCTCATTGGAAAAGGTGGCCAGGGACAGCAGAGTGAACACCCTGTGGCAGGGGGTCCCCGGCAGAGGCGGTGACAGAGGGCTGGTGTCAGAGACTTCAGGCTTTCTCCCCATCGTCCGGGGAGACCACCACACACCCACGGGGACAGCAGCAAAAACGAGCCTCACTTCTTACCAAAGCCAAACAGGATGTAGGCGGCCCCGCTGGCGGTGATGTAAACCTGAGGGCCAATGAGGTTGCCCACTCCCACGATGTTGTACTTCACAGGTCGGCCCACGGGGCTCCCTGTCCGGCCAGACACCAGCAGAAAACACAGATCCTGCTGATAAAGTGAAAGACCGAGCTTGAGTCCATTGAAACCCTGTTGTTACCGAACCAAGTCATGTTTCCACAGTCATTCCTTCTCGTTAGCTAAGGGGTCAGGAACACCTCCCAAAGTTGAAAAGCCCCAGGCCACGCCTGCTTTGCCGTCTTTCCCAGAAGTTAGAAAGTGAAGCAAATGCCCCATTCCCTTGTTAGATACAAGCCAAGGGCACCTGCATGGTGATTTGGGCAATTTCTCCAAAGTACAGCTGTTGCTGAGGAGCAGTCTCCTGAAGCACAGAACTCTAGCCTAGAGCTACATACAGGACCCACCAGTCACTACCCACCCCTATACCCATAAATCCCCAGCAATATTTGGTCCCACAAGAATCAGTGCAGGCCATGTGCTCCCATTATAACACACATGTCTGGCCTGGCCACTATCAACCTCACTCTCAAGCAGACATCAGCAAACCTTTTCTGGGAAGGGCAAGACAGTACACAGTTTATATTTTTCCAGCCAGGTAGTTTCTGCAACAACTACTCGACTCCACCACTCTAGTGAAAAAGCAGCCATAGACAATATGTGAATGAATAGGTATGACAATAAAACTTTATTTACAAAAACAATGGGCCCAACTTGGCCTGCATGCCATGGTATGCCAACCTCTGCATGAGAGGGTTTTCTTTTGGGAATAGAGGCGCTGGTTGAGAAATACAAGGACTACATTGCTGTCTTGATTTCAGTAAAGCTTCTGACTGAGTTTATTGTCATGAATACTTATGGACAAGATAAAGAGATATGGTTCTCAGTGTACCCCAAGAAGGGGCCAACGCCAACCCAGAGGGAGTTTTGGTGGAATGTCACTTCACCCAGCTATTATCTTATTCCTAGTATTCATTCTTTTATCAAAGACATGAATGAACAGAATTCAGGTTTATCACAAAGCTAAGAGAGATGGCTAGTATGCTGTATGACAAACTGAAAATTCCAGAAAGTCTTAGGCTGGAAGATGGGTCAAAATATGGAAGAAAAAATTGCCCTGTTAATTAAGACATGGATATTTCATGGTAACAACACTTACTGTGGTGATCATTTTGAAATATATAGAAATATCAAATCGGTATGATGTACACCAGGAATGAACATAGTATTGCAGGTTAATTATATTTCAAAAACAAATTCATAGAAAAAGAAATCAGATTCATGGTTCTAGAGGCAGGGGGTGGGAGGAGGGGGCACTGAAGGAAGGTAATCGAAACTGACAAACTCCAGCTATAAGATAAATAAGTATTAGAGATGTAATGTACAACATAATAAATATAATTAACAGTTATAAGTCATATTATATCCTAAGAGTTTTCATCACAAGGAAAATTTTTTTCTATTTCTTTGATTTTGCATCAGTATGAGATAACGGATGTTCGCTAAACTTATTGTGGTCATCGTTTCATGATGTATGTAAGTCAAATCATTTTGCTGTAACACCCTAAACAGTGCTATATGTCAGTTATACAGTGCTATTATGTGAGCTATATCTCAATAAAACTGGAAGGAAAAAAGAATGGAAGTAGTGGGAAAGATACGGGTGTTTTAACTGATTATAAACAAAAACAAGAAGGGTATCACCATCTTTGGCTGCATTTATACATATATGGAGTCAATATCAGAAGAAGTAACAATTTCTTTATTTTATATAACTGGTTCTATTACAAACAGAATACTGTTTTCATTTATGGGTACCACATAAAAGAAATACAAACAAAGTGGAGTGAAAAAAGAAAGAAATCAAGAAAGAAGGGGTCTGGATCATGTTGCATGAGGAACAGTACGAGAAACTAGCTATTCCAGCTTCCCTGGTGGCTCAGGCGGTAAAGAATCTGCCTGAAATGTAGGAGACCTGGGTTCGATCCCTGGGTCAGGAAGGATTCCCTAGAGGAGGGAATGGCTGTCCACTCCAGTATCCTTGCTGGAAGAATTCCACGGACAGATGACCCTGGTGGACTACAGTCCATGGGGTCACAAAGATTCAGACACGACTGAGAGACTAACACTTCCTCTTTTTTTTCAGCCTTGACAGTAGCAGGCTTTAGAGGGACCAGGCTTCCAGCAAAAGAGCGTTCACATAGAAGCGGATTAGATTCATTCAGAGTGTTCTACGGGGCTGAGGTGGGCACAGTGAATGGAAGCTAGGAGAACGCAGATTTCTCACCCATAAGACAGAAATTTCTAGAGCGAACCAAGAATGAAATAAACTATGTCACAAATCAGTGCTCTTGCCATCAGCCTGAGGACGCAGAGGGTATGGTGTCTGGAACAGTGATCAGCGACTGCAGCGCAGGGTGAGAGCGTTAATGTCATGGCTTCCAAGGCCCACTCCCCCTGACGTGCTAGCCCAGATGCGCTCTCTAACCCCAGCTGGGTCCAGACGCCCCAAGGCCACCTCACTCTAAGCCCAGATCTAAGAATGCCGCCCCTCGAAGTCAAAGACCTGACCCGCCTCATTCCCCCTTCCACGCCTACAGCGGACAGCAAGCGTGTTCCTCGGGTGCTTCGTCGCTGGTACAGAAGTCAGAAAGGCCAGTATGAAGATGAAGCGACGGCTCTGAACCCACCACTTCTCCAAGACCTTGCTACTCCTGCCTATCACTTTCCAGACAGAATGGAGACTGGTCCACAGCCACATCCCTACCCCCACCACCAAAAAACACCAGGCACAGGGTAGGACCAGGTGAGAAGCCAACTCTTCTAACAGAGCCTCTCAGCATGGAGGGCCCCACAGTCAGGTCCGAACCATCATCCTGTCCCCCGCTGCTGGCCAGCAAGAAGCCAGATGGAGGAGTCAAGGCCAGGATGTATAACCTTCTTCGGGACATGTAAATCTGTCTGATGTTTTGCTGTGCTTCTGCCAACAACCATAGTTCCTTAAAACAACAAAAAAACAAAACCTAAACTCCCCATACTTCCCACTCCCTGACAGATGAACCTTCTGAGACTCACTCCCTGATGAATGGAATTGTTAAAATGTTCCCGACTCCCCAGTCTCTTTATTCACAGCGACCAGAATGAAAAAAGATTATGTGCAGAATTCTAGACATTTTGGTTCAATCTTCTCTGAGACCAACTGGCCAACTGAAGAAAAACAAACAGAAAGGACCCCTAAAAGTGAGGCATCTTTGGAAATTTCCCTCAGGATCTCTCTTCTTTTCTCTCATCTCATGAACATAAAGTATCATCTGCAGTACTAGGGCAGGGCTCCTGAAACTTGTGACTGGTAGGGCACTCTGAGTTAGTTTACAGTTCTCTTGACAAAAAACCATAAAGTATTGACAAGTTTAACTCCATTCTAAATCATTTCATTTGCATATTCTGTACTAATAACTCCATTCCATGTATGCATTACAAAAACCATGAGGTCTAGTCAAATTACAATAAGCTACAATGTTCTATAGACACATTTGTCCACAAATATTCTTGGCCAGTTGTTCAATTCTTCTGTCCATGAGCCTTTTCTGGCAGATTCAGGCTAGACAGTCCAAGCAAAAGTCTAAGAGAAAGTCTGACAGAAGTTCTGAGAAAAGCTTCAGGAACGAAAACTTAAGACTGAGACAATTCTGGCCATTAATACAGTCTTTCCTGTGATTTAGGGAACATACTATTATTTTATCTGTTCAGGGAATAGCTGGTTGCCAGGCACTGGAATTCCAACAAAGCAAAAATTGAGGAGCAAAATTTAGGGCCAGAATCAGTCTGCAGTCACAGTCTAAACAACAACTCTTTTTTTTCTGGTCCCTGTTGTTATTACCTGTTTCCCTTACAATTATATATATATATATATATATCCTATGGACTTTCTATCAGTCTGTCTACTGATTTATAGTTGCAATAAAAGTTAAACATATTAATATATTCCCATTCCTTTTGTCACTTATGTCTGAATGCGATAAGATGATAAGAGGCCAAACCAACATGCCTCCACAAACCTTAGTTTCTTCACTGATATATTTTTAACTGGTTAATGCCCAAGTTCACATGTCAACACTTGTATGTCAAATACGAAGAGACAAAGCTCCACTATAAAATCAACAATACAATACATACTCTTGGTGAAAAATAGGTACCACTCCAGGCATTTGAAATATGTTAGTTCTAATTTTCTTAACAATCCTGCAAGTAGAATAACATCCCCACTTTACATACGATGTAACCAGAGCTGGGACAGGCTCTGTGGTTTACCAAGAGCACAGAGCAGTAGAACGGGAATTCACACACAGACCTAATTGGCTCCCAAGCTCCACCATGCACGTCAATGGAACCAGGTTGAATGAGTTCATACTGGCAATTTATTCACCTGAACTCACAAAGAGAATTTATTGAAAGCTAATAGCATATTCAAAAGCAGAGACATTACTTTGCCAACAAAGGTCCATCTAGTCAAGGCTATGGTTTTTCCTGTGGTCATGTATGGATGTAAGAGTTGGACTGTGAAGAAGGCTGAGTGCCGAAGAATTGATGCTTTTGAACTGTGGTGTTGGAGGAGACTCTTGAGGTCCCTTGGACTGCAAGGAGATCCAAGCAGTCCATTCTGAAGGAGATCAGCCCTGGGTGTTCTATGGAGGGAATGATGCTGAAGTTGAAACTCCAGTACTTTGGCCACCTCATGCGAAGAGTTGACTCATTGGAAAAGACTCTGACGCTGGCAGAGATTGGGGGCAGGAGGGGAAGGGGACAACAGAGGATGAGATGGCTGGATGGCATCACCGACTCGATGGATGTGAGTTTGAGTGAACTCCGGGAGATGGTGATGGACAGGGAGGCCTGGCGTGCTGCAATTCACGGGGTCGCAAAGAGTTGGACACGACTGAGCGACTGAACTGAACTGAACTGAAGCCCTTGTAATGAGGCGATTTCAAGCAGCGTTTCTAATAATGATACTAGGAAGTGCCCAAAGTTGCCTTCCCTGTAAGAGACAAGGACCGCTGAGCATGGCACATACCTGCAACTCTCCAATGGCCAGAACCGCGAGGTCTCTAACACCATCTTCATCCACGTCCGGCAGCACCACGGCCGGGGCGGCCAGGGTCCCGTTGGATAAGTAGTTTGGGTTTAAAGTCCACATGGCTTTCCCTGGGGAAGGATCAATATGCTGATCACAATGAGCGCTTTCTGCCTCTACAAAAGGCAGATGCTAGGCTCCCAGGCCAGAAAAGAGACTCAACGGGCTGAGTGACAGACAGAAACTCCTACATACTTTTCCCTTTAGTTTGAATCTTGCTGGGAAAAAGGTAGCAGGGAGTGTGAACTGAAATCTGCAAGTATCTGGCTATCGAGTCCATATAATAACCCAGCACCTGGGTTTTTTAGGTAATAGGGACATGATGAAATTTGTTCAAGAAAAGCCCCCTTGTCTGGAATGGAGGAATTGATCTGTTAAAGATGATTCCAACTACTAAGGAGCTGTCCAAGGACAGCCAAACAGAAGCCCAACCCACTCCTTCTGGCACATGTTCAGAGGAGTAGAGAAACCATAAAAGATGATTTCAGTTCTGGAGTTAACTCACATGCAAAAAATTTTTTTTTTCACTCAGAAGAACCCCATTCCCAAACTCCAGTCTTTACACCTAGGAAGGAGGCTACTTATCCAGCTTTATTTGAGTCCAAGGTTAAGAGCACACTGGAAGTGTAAGACTCTGTAAGGAGCCTTCATAACACTTGATTTTTTTCTATCTCTTTTGTCACATATGTCTGAATGCGATAAGATGAGAAGAGGCCAAACCAACACACCTCCACAAACCTTAAGTTTTTTCACTGGCCTATTTTTAACAGGCTAATGCCCAAGTTCACATGTGAACCCTTATATATCAAATACAAAGAGACAAAGCTCCACTGTCTTCCATACAAAGAACACAGTTGGGAGATTATTTCAAAACCGAAAGCCCTGGGGCAGTTTCTGTATGGATAACTCAGTTTAGCCCTATCCTATCACCAAACAGGTTGAACCATGGATGTGCTACTCTACCTAAACCCTTTCTCTTATTTCCCTTAATATCCACCTTCCAGAGCAGGACATCAGACCTCCCACCATGGGAGAGTGGAACAGTCCCTTCCCTACACACTGCTCTAATCGAAGATGAGGGCTTCCAGGAGCAGGGCCCTCCCGTGGCCAGCGATCTTTACCTGACGTCCCGTTGAATGCACTGAGCATCCTGCGTGCCCCCGTCACCAGGCAGACAGTTTGGGCCATGTCCCCTGGTGTCAGATCCAAACAGGTAATATCTCGGGCTTCCTCGGGGAGGGGACTAGACCACAGTGTGCTGCCGTTCATCCCCGAAAGGCACACGAGGACAGCAGGGGGTCTGGAGACACCTAAAAGCACACAAGAGACGGCAAAGGGAGGAAGCCAAGGAGATGAGAGGGAGATATGAGCAGGGGACCAGGAAAGCTAAAGGACCTGCTCGGCTCCCCCCCATATTTCCTGGAAAAAGGTCTGCAAACGGGGCACCTGTCACGTCTGTTCAACAGATCTCTCATGTAAGGGGAGCTGCGGGACCTCCTCCAGGCGACCTGTGTGCACCTTCACTCTCACAACCTGTCTGTTGACATGTCTGTCACCTTAGTCCTGCTTAAGCAGGGCTATCCTTAAGGCTAAAGCCTGTCACATTCATTTTTGCATCCTTGGTGCTTTGCAAAGTACCTGGCACATAAAGTAGCCAACTGCTTTCTGAATAAAAGGAGCAAAATCAAGAATATGAAAAAGGAGTGGTTGGAAACAAAACAAACAAAAAACCCAGAAGGCAAGGTTATGCTCAAAAATTCAAGAATGATCTAGGGACTTTACTGGCGCCCCAGTGGTTAAGACTCCGAACTTCCAATGCAGGTGGTTTGATCCCTGGTTGGGCAACTAAGATCCCACATGCTGCACGGTGTGGCCAAAAAACATGAAAATTAAGACTGATGTAGAATATGTGGAGAGAAGGAAGCAAAGTGCCTGAATTGAAATCACTGCTAGCAAATGCTGAGAGCAGACAAAAACTTTTTTTAAAACTAAACCAGAAGATGACACATAGCGATGCCATCAGGAGGCCCCCTGGTCTAGAGCTCCAGGGGCTCAGCTGACATAGCGATGCCATCAGGAGGCCCCCTGGTCTAGAGCTCCACGGGCTCAGCTGACAGACCGATGCCATCAGGAGGCCCCCTGGTCTAGAGCTCCACGGGCTCAGCTGACAGACCGATGCCATCAGGAGGCCCCCTGGTCTAGAGCTCCAGGGGCTCAGCTGACGTAGCGATACCATCAGGAGGCCCCCTGGTCTAGAGCTCCACGGGCTCAGCTGACATAGCGATGCCATCAGGAGGCCCCCTGGTCTAGAGCTCCACGGGCTCAGCTGACAGACCGATGCCATCAGGAGGCCCCCTGGTCTAGAGCTCCACGGGCTCAGCTGACAGACCGATGCCATCAGGAGGCCCCCTGGTCTAGAGCTCCAGGGGCTCAGCTGACGTAGCGATACCATCAGGAGGCCCCCTGGTCTAGAGCTCCACGGGCTCAGCTGACATAGCGATGCCATCAGGAGGCCCCCTGGTCTAGAGCTCCACGGGCTCAGCTGACAGACCGATGCCATCAGGAGGCCCCCTGGTCTAGAGCTCCACGGGCTCAGCTGACAGACCGATGCCATCAGGAGGCCCCCTGGTCTAGAGCTCCAGGGGCTCAGCTGACGTAGTGATGCCATCAGGAGGCCCCCTGGTCTAGAGCTCCACGGGCTCAGCTGACATAGCGATGCCATCAGGAGGCCCCCTGGTCTAGAGCTCCACGGGCTCAGCTGACAGACCGATGCCATCAGGAGGCCCCCTGGTCTAGAGCTCCACGGGCTCAGCTGACAGACCGATGCCATCAGGAGGCCCCCTGGTCTAGAGCTCCAGGGGCTCAGCTGACGTAGTGATGCCATCAGGAGGCCCCCTGGTCTAGAGCTCCATGGACTCAGCTGATCTGGTCCCAGCAGGCAAGAATACTTGGGCCAACTTAGTACTGAGGTCCAAGGACAGCTGATAAAGGATAAATGCAGCCCACTTCTTTAACAAACAATCCTCTACGTCACGCAGCAACCCTATCAGAAGCATCATGATCGCTCTGGCCAGTTTCACATTCACTTTCAGGACGGGCAGACGGCCCAACTCACTTCCCCACTTCTAGCAACAGCTAATAAGGACTGGACATGTAGGTTTTACAGCTTCGCTGTGCCCAGTCCTTGAAACTGTTAATTAAATATATACAACCAAGGGGACTTACTAGGGGCGTGGAGTAGTTAAGACTCCAAGCTTCCACTGCAAGGGACATGGGTTCAGTGCCTGGTTAGGGAACGAAGATCCCACATGCCACATAATGTGCTCAAAAAATTGAAATAAACAAACAAGCTAAAAGCAAGTAACAAACTGGCTCACTCTTTCAGACCTTGTTGCCAGAGCGGCAATTTACATGGTAAATCGTGGCAATGCATGTTATCTCCCAGACTTCCCAGGGATGCTCTCATTAACAGACTTGTCTGTCCTTCCCTCTTCACGTCCCTACCAACTCCACATCAACTGTGTGACCCATCTTTTTCTGGGTGGTGATGGGTGATCCCTTCTCTACCAGACCACGACTCCCTGAGGCAGAGACCACTCTCCTTGTTAGCTCAACAGAACCAGTGCAGCTCTATGTAAGGAGCACAGCAGGTCACGTAAGAAATGCAGTCCTCCCCACATCCAGTGGCACAGATCTTTGAACCCACTGGCTGGGGTTACAGGCACAGCAGTCTGACGTAAGGGTCAAGGTCATGAACTCCCCAGAATCTCCAGGCTGTACAATTTGGATCCCAGTTCTACCAATGCCAGCTGTGGGACTTCAGGCAAGTTCCTTCACCTCACTATGCCTCAGTTTTCCCCATCTGCAAACAGGGATAATAACATTAGTCTGTCGTATAGGAACACTGAGGGATAAATCCATTCATAATATGTATATACATCAGTGCATAGCACACAGAAAGTACTATGTGTTCACTTTATTATTTTTTTTTATAATCTATAACCAAATCAGGCTGGTCCATCTTATGTCCAAACTCATGGCCTTACCACTGAGTCCTGATATACAGCAAACCATGCAAAATACCAAATGACCAAAAAAAAAATCTCTAAAAAGTGAATGGGGGAGTTTTTACTTCAAAAGCTGATCAGTCATAAGCGGAAAAAATATATAAATATAATTAAAGTTCAATCATATAAGTCAATTTCTAGGCTAGAGGTTCTTCCCATTAAAAAAAAAAAATTATACCCAAATTGCTTCCACATATCGTACAAGCCCTGGGAAGATATTTCTAATGCTCTCTACAATGTACCTAAACTTTTATTTCAGGGCCTGAATGATTAAAAAGTAGCTAGGAGGTTGTGCATGCGTGCTCACTCACTGAGTTGTGTCCGACTCTTTGTGACCCCATGGACTACAATGGGGCCAAGCTTCTCTGCCATGGAATTTTCCAGGCAAGAGAAAATTTCTAGGCAATTTTCTCCTACTGAAGAGGGTTGCCATTTCCTCCTCCAGGGGATCTTCCTAACCCAGGGATCAAACCGGCCTCTCCTGAACTGGCATCTCCTGTGTCTCGTGCATTAGTAGTGCATTAGTAGGCGGACTCCTGGGAAGCCCCAGGAGGGCGTTCTCTGCCTCCAACTATAGCTACTGTATCAGTTTACAGACTGCAGCTCAAATCCACTTAAATGAAGACTGCAGGACAAACCCAAAAGCCCCATAGTACCTATACTGAAAATGTAACTTTTTTGTTTCTAAAGTTGACATGTATCAGCTGGGGTCCCCCCAAAAAACAGCCCACTCAAGTAGGGTAAGTTGTAAAGGTTTAATAAAGACATAAAGATGTGGTCAGGGTGTAGAGAAATCACAAGAGACAGTACAGTTCCTCAGAACTGTGGCCATTCCCAGGGCCCAAGAGACAGGGGAGGAAGGGAGTCTCAGAAGCCAGAAAAAGAAGGTCCGTGGGAGGACCACCTTGAGACAAACTGTGACCTCTGATCCAAGAGATCCAGCGGGGAAAGCCTGGGAAACAAATACGCTCTGGTTACTCTGCCTCTCCTCCAGCTTCTGGCCTGTGCTCCCCACTGGCCAAACCTAATGGAAGCCTGCAAGCCAGGGAACCTGCTGACTTAATGCATACAGGTCCGCTTCTCATCCCTCAGGGACCAGGATGGGGGGCAGAGACAGAGGAGCAAAGAGATGGGGTCAGAGGAAAACACCCAGGCAAGACGTACATGCGTAAGGATATGTCAGACATCAGTAAAAGCTTTCTGCCAGGGATGAGAGCCTATGTTTATTATCATCTAAGAGGCCAGGGAGAACTGACTCAGGGAAAATTCAAGCAACCTAAGTGCTGGTGCTATTCAGGGCAGGCGTGTGGCCAAGAAACCTTGTCTCTGGATCTCAGGGTCGTCGCTGAACAGGGCAGCCACTGAAAGTGCCCTGCAGCTCTCACTTGCCATGACTTCTTCAAACAGGCATTATGTACAAGCTCCTGCATGAACCTGACTTATGCTTAATGCCCAGGGATTCTAGCTGCCCTTAGTGAGAGGCTCAGGCAGAAGTGGGTCTGTGTATCATATCTTATCTAGGGATGCAGGTTCATCGGGTACAAGGGATTGCCAAGGGCCTTCTCCTCACTGTAGGCTCATCAGCTCACAACCCCAAAGCCTCCCTTATCTCATACCCTCCAGTCAACCAGCTCCTCCCACCCAGGCCTCCAAAAGCCACCCTCTTACCGGGCACACTCCTGTTCCCTGATGGCACGAAGGAGAGGAGCACGTCTCGCAGGCCATCTCCATTTACATCCGCCAGGTCCAACGGCGACAGGTCCCCGCCTGATGGACACAAGAGACACAGAGCCCTCAGCAAGTGACACAGACCAGTTCCCTGCTCCAGGCTGGACAGGGAACGCTCCATAAAAGCCAGGCAGATGTCAGCTCCTAGATGAGATACACAGACCCAGTTCTGCCTGTGCCTCTCACTAAGGACAGCTAGACTCCCCGGGCATTAAAAGTAAGTCAAACATGAGAAGATTCTGGAAGGTGGAGAGAAGGCAGATCGGCTGGGGATGGTAAGCCGTGAGGAAGGACAATCTGGGGGTTCCCCTGGGCTTTATTTGACTTCACATATCCCAGGGAGGGTGCTGTAGAAGCTGGCATCCCAGAAATGCCAACAGGGACACACAGGAAGGCCCCGGAAAAGCTGGTCTCCAGCCAAAGGATAGGAAAGCCGCAGCCCAGCAAGACGAAGAAGTTTTCAACAATAACCATTCTGCTCCAAGCAAAAACCACAGATAAAACTGTGGCCCCACCCGGGCCCACAGGACAGGCCAAGTGGAAACCCTTTCCAGGTAACAAGGCCCCTCTTGCCCCAGGGTCATGTCAGAGAAGCTGGGTGAGGAGGCTGAACTCTCATCCTTGCCCAGCAGCACTCAGGCCTCCACACACGAGGGAAGCCTAGAGTCCTACCTCCACCAAGCGTTCATGGGGCAGCCCCCTGCCCCTGGTGTCCTCAGAGGCCTGGACTTCCTCCTCCACCGAGCAGTGACAAGGTAGGCAGCATCACCCCTCCACACACACACACACACACACACACACACAGAGTGTGCAGTCAGAGGATGACTGTCAAATTCGGAGAGAATTCACACGTGGCTGGTGGGAGTGTAAACTGGTACAACCACTAGGGAAAATGATTCAATATAAACTCCTGGACGTGTGGGCTTCCCGGGTGGCTCAGTGGTAAAGAATCTGCCTGCAAAGCGGGAGACACAGGTTTGATCCCTGGGTCAGGAAGATTCCCCTGGAAAAGGGAAAGGTTACCCACTCTAGTATTTTTTTGTTTTTTCCACTCCAGTATTCTTGCCTGGAGAATCCCATGGACAGAGGAGACTGGCAGGCTATAGGCCATAGAGTTGAGAAAGAGTCTGACACAACTGAAGCAACTTAGCACGCACACATGCCTAGACATACAACACGCCCTGCCAACCAGCAATTTCACTCCCAGGTTTACGCTCAAGGGAAATTCTTACATACTCCATCAGGAAACACAGTCAAGAGTCTTCTTAGTGGTACTGCTGCTGCCGCTTAGCTGCTAAGTCATGTCCGACCTCTTTTGTGACCCCATGGACTGTAGCCCGCCAGACTCCTCTGTCCATGGGATTTCCTAGCAAGAATACTGGAGTGGGTTGCCATTTCCTTCTCCAAGGTAGTGGTACTACTTAATTTTTTTTTTTTTTGTTATTATTTACTTTTAAAAAATAGAAGCCACCTAAATGCTCGCCAACAGTAAAATGGATCGCTAAATCACAGGATATTCACACCATGGAAAATCACTGGTGAAAATGAAGAAACTCTAGTGACAGTACCTTGATAACAGATAAACCTCAAACATTTTCTTTAAATATGCTGAACAAAAAGGCAAGTCACAGAAGACCACATGATTATATGACATTCAAAAACAGGCACAATTAAAGGATGGATCATTTAGGGATACAAATCTATGTGGCAGAACTTTAAACACAAGTAAAGGAATACCAACAGGAAACTCAGGACAGCGGAACCCTTTGGTGGACAGAGGGGGATAAGGTGAGGAGGTGAAGGACACACGGGGAATTATAAGGTCTATGTACACAGATTTTTCTCAGCCTCAACCTCAGGTGATAAGATTGCTCTTTTCTCCTGCTATAAGGAGAGCGTCTTTCACCTGGGAGTTTCATCTCCTGCTTTTAAGAAGGCTCGAAGGTCAGCGGCCCTCTTGTACCTGCTGTTTTCAAACGCCTTCAACACACAACAGCCAATCCGCCAAAGTGTCACAGTTGGGCTTGTGCGTTCTGAGCCCCTTCTGCCTGGTACAGTTTACAAGAGACAGGACCACTCAAGACTAACAGTTAGATGGGATCTCCAGACTTGATTCAGAGTAAGTTGTGTTAAAGAAACCTGCTTTACCACCTAAGTATCCATCGACAGGAATGGATAAAGTTAGGATGTGGTACACTGCTATATTCAAAGTGCATAACCAACAAGGATCTCAATAAAGATACAGCACGTGGAACTCTACTCAAATTATGTGGCAGCCTGGATGGGAGGAGGGTGTGGGAGAGAATGGATACATCTGTAGGTATGGCTGAGTCCCTTGGCTGTTCACCTGAAACCATTACAACACTGTTAATTGGTTATATATCCTGATACATAATAAAAAGTTTAAAAAGAAAAGATATATACCCTGTATACAAATATGCATACATATATACAATGGAATACTACTCAGTCATAAAAAAAATGAAATATGCCATTTGCAGCAACATGGATGGATTTGGAGGGTATTATGCTAAATGAAATGAGGCAGACAAAAGACAAATACTGTACAGAATCACTTATATGTAGAATCTCAAAAATACAACAACACAGTGACTATAACAGAAAAAGAAGCAAACTCACAGCTACATGGAACAAACTAAAAGTTACCCGTGGTTAAGAAGAAAGATGGGCAGAGCAACATAGAGGATTTTTTAAAAAGCGGTTATTATGGGATTATAGGAAACTACAGGTGAGAAACTTCTGAAAACTGTAAAGCACTGTAAAATTTAAAGAATCTTTCCTTCGATAAAAAATATAATAAAAATAAAAAATAAAGAAACCTGCTCCAAAATGAGTCAAAGTAGCCAGAATTACTTGGGTAGCACCATTCCAACCATTAAGAGCAGGAAAAAAAAAGTTACTGCAAGAAAGCAACTCTCTTTTTCTGGAAAAGAAATTATTCCATAAACAACAATGTCCTACTGTAGACCACACGGAACTATATTCAATATCCTATGATAGCTCATAGTGAAAAGAATCTAAAAAAGCTATATAGATAAAACTGAATCACTTTGCTGTACAGCAGGAACTAATACAACATTGTAAATCAACTATGAAGGTGAAACTGTTATTCCTTTTGTCATGCCCAACTCTTTGTGACCCCATGAACTGTAGCCCACCAGGCTCCTCTGTCCATGGGATTCTCCAGACAAGAATACTGGAGTGGGCTGCCATTTCCTCCTCCAGGGGATCTTCCCCACCCAGGGATTGAACCCAGGTCTCCTGCATTGCAAGCAGATTCTTTACCCTCTGAGCCACCAGGGAAGCCCCCCAAATCAACTATATTTCAATAAAAAATAAATTTTTAAAAATTATTCGAAAATTCAGTTTAGACCAGGCTTCCACAATCAGCGACTGCCCAAGTGCCCTACAGGAGCCCTACATGGCCTCTGGCCTGGCCAGGACGGGAGCTTCACTTTCTCTGTGAATCTTCCTTCCCCCAGCTCAGCCCTCCCCTGATCCAGCCTCAGCTGCACATCTGGAGCCCAGCAAAACAGGGCTTTCTCCTCTCTGCATCCAAATAAGACCTTCCCCAGTAGAAACACAGCCAGCCATCCTCCCAAGATTTTGGAACCGTACCAATCCATCTTTTTGTCTTATGTCCAGCTTTAACTTCCAAACCGTCTCTGCACACAGCGAAAGAAATGGTAGGTGACATGCATTAACATGTAAAGACTTGAAGGAAATTTTCAATGTCATCAGGCACTTTCCAGAATGACACGCGACGGAGTTTTACAGACTGAAACCCCCCCACCCTACCCCCTCCAGCCGCTTACCGCCCTGGGGACCCAGGTGGCGGCTCCACGTGCTGTGCAGGTCTCGGGGGGGACAGGGGATCAGGAAAGCACACACGAGCACTAGGACCATGGAGACCACCAGCATCAGCAGAAAGACGGATGTGCGCACGTAGGACACGACGGAGGAGGCCGCCTTCTGCTCCAGGGCCCCCAGGGGCTCCAACGGGTACCCCTCGGGGGTGACCTCGGAGAGACGTGGCTTCCCAGCCCCTGCAACCTCAGCATCTGAATCGGGCTCCGGTGCCTCCCCGAGTGGGCTCTTCCCATTCTTGACCCCTCCGTTCTTCTGCTGCAGGTTAAGCACCAGATCATCTTCACTCTCATCGCTGTCGGCCTGTGTGAGGGGGTCATACTCCCCCAGGTCCGGGCTTTTCTTCCCTGAAAAGACAGAAAGCCAGACGGTCAAGGGGGACTTGCAAGAAAGAACCCTCAGTCAACACATGGAAACTGGAAACACCTAGGAGAACACACAGAACAGAACAGGTCTAGGCTGATAAGCCTGGACCGTGGAGCCATCTATAAAAACAGATGCCAGTTAAAGGGGGAAAAGGATGGGGGTGGGAGGAGAAAGAAAATCACAGTGTTCTGGAACAGGGCTCCCCAACAGAGAACTGGGTCACACAGCAGGAGCTTAGAGGTGGGTTAGCAAGTAAAGCTCCATCTGTATTTATAGCCATTCCCCATCACTCAGCTTCCCCTGTGGCTCGGCTGGTGAAGAACGCGCCTGTCAATGCAAGAGATGCAGAATCCATGGTTACGAAGATCCCCTAGAGAAGGGAATGGCAACCTGCTCTAGTACTCTTGCCTGGGAAATCCCATGGACAGAGGAGCCTGGCAGGCTACAGTCCACAGGGCTGCAAAGAGTCAGACATGACTGGGCGCTCGTGCACGCACGCACGTACACACTCCATCACTCACATCACTGTCTGAGCTCTGCCTTCTGTCAAATCAGTGGCGGCATTAGAGTCTCATAAGAGTGCGAACCCTACTGTAAACAGCCCATGAGAGGGATCTAGTATTCCACCAAGCCAGTCCCTGGTGCCAAAAAGGTTGGGCACTGCTGTTCTAGAATTATCACTTTCATAAGTTTAAGAACATTCAAAAAGAAACAGAAAATAGCTAACTTCAAATACTAGTTTTTTTAAAAAGTTCTGTTAGTTTGTGTGATTCTCAGTAACGAAAAGACCATGGCTCTTCCATGAGCCTTCAGTTCAGTTCGGTTCAGTTCAGTCCCTCAGTCGTGTCCGACTCGGAGACCCCATGAACTGCAGCACACCAGGCCTCCCTGTCCATCACCAACTCCCGGAGTTCACTCAGACACATGTCCATCGAGTCAGTGATGCAATCCAGCCATCTCATCCTCTGTTGTCCCCTTCTCCTCCTGCCCCCAATCCCTCGCAGCATCAGAGTCTTTTCCAATGAGTCAACTCTTCGCATGATGACGCCTCTAAACTTTTAGAACCATGGTGTTCTCTGCACACGGCTCCTCACAGGCCAATATGTGTGACTTTGCAGTTGCTTCTGGGCTTCGCAGGTGGCATGAGTGGTAAAGAACCCTCCTGCCAATGCAGCAGACGTAGGAGACTCGGGTTCAATCCCTGGGTCGGGAGGATACCCTCTAGGAGGAAATGGCAACCCACTCCAGTATTCTTGCCTAGAGAAGTCCATGGACAGAGGAGCCTGGTGGGCTACAGTTCATGGGGTCCCAAAGAGTCAGACACGACTGAAGCGACTTAGCACACAACTGTTTCTACAGAAACCACAAAGAAAGTCAAACGCTGAAAGCCACCTGGAGACATCTTACCAAAAACTTAGTTTTGAGAACCTTCCTGAGAACCTTCCTCTAACACCTTTTCAGTACATGTTTCAATAAACAGTGGTTACCTGAAAATTGCTATTCTGATCCTGCAGGCTGGGAGTGGTGGGATCTAGCAGGCATGTGGAGATGCAGGACTTATCTTGACACTGCTTTACACAATAAGCACCCCAGTTTTATTTAGACCATATCTTTGCTGGGGTGGCAGGAGGCGGACATTTACGGGGGTGGGGGGGTTAAACCTTCCTCCTCCCAAGCCACCCCCCGCCCTAAGTGCCAGCAACTGGAGGAGTTTATGCCTTTATTTCAGGCTTATTATGGTTGTTCAGTCACTAAGTCATGTCCAGTTCTTTTGCGACCCTATGGACTGTAGCCCACCAGGCTCCTCTGTCCATGGAATTTCCAAAGCAAGAATACTGGAGTGGGTTGCCATTTCCTTCTCCAAGGGATCTTCCCAACCCAGGGATCGAAACTGTGTCTCCTGCACTGGCAGGCAGATTCTTTACCAATGAGCCACTGTCATGAGGATTAAATAATACACGCATGGTTCTTGGTGCTGATGTAAGAGTCAAGCTCAATAAATTTCAGCTTCTGTTATTGCTGTTGGTATTCTATTTCTTCTCTGCCCTCACCCCTTCTCCTCATCCCCAGGTTAAATATCTCTACCTCTTCAATCCATTACTTGAAGAAGCATTACTTCAGGTGTCCATGACACCCTGGTCCCTCTCCTCTGGACACAACATGTCCATGCTCTTCAAAGGACAGTTCCCAGACCGGAATATGGTCCCAGGGGTGCGGTCTGACCAGGGGAGGGCAGAGGGGCCACTACAATTCAAAACCTGTAACTAGGATCAAACCAGTCAATCCTAAAGGAAATCTACCCTAAACATTCATTGGAAAGACTGACGCTGAAGCTGAAGCTCCAATACTTAGGCCACCTGATGCAAAGAGCTGACTCACCGGAAAAGACCCTGATGCTGGGAAAGACTGAAGGCAGGAGGATAAGGGGGCCACAGAGGACGAGATGGTTGGATAGAATCACTGACTCAATGGACATGAATCTGAGCAAACTCCAGACATAGTGGAAAACAGGGAACGCTTGCGTGCTGTAGTCCATTGGCTCACAAAGAGTCACAACTTAGCGACTGAAAAACCACCACCGCCACCTAGGATCAGGCCAGCTTTCTTGGTCGTCCCATCACTGATTCAGCTAAAACTGATTCAACTAAAACTCCAAAGCACTTTCTACATATGCTCAAGCCGTCCTACAATTACATGATTTTTAGCAACAAGTGAAAAATTCAGCATGGACACTAACTGAATTCCATCTTCCTAGTCAGTTTTCAGCCTGCAACAAATACAGCCTAAAACAGCATCTCTGCCAAAGTGATATTATGACTGTAATACTAGTGAAAAAAACAGTTTAAAGGAAATCCATTTTCATTTTATGATATACTATCACAGGGAAGAAGAGAACTTGACTGCAAATGCTGCAGAGACTTGTAAATTCTTCAATAAATCTATAAATTACAAGCATTCTTTGAAAATCAAAGCCTCTGTCGAACTGGTCCCTCTAAAAAGATTATGTGCTGCTAGTTAATGATGGCAAAGGATGGCCTTTCGGTCAGTCTCTCCCTAAAACCAGAGGGGAAGAAAAAGAAACAAAAATAGAAAAAGAATAAAAAAGGAAACAGCCACATCCCCAAACCGTAATTTATGAAAAGTCGTTGCCAAAGGCAGTGAAACTTGCATCCAACTGAGGAAGTATAGTAAGAAGAGGGACATACATCTCAGGTCTCCAGCAAGGAGCCGAGTTCACGGAATTAATAATAGTGATGACATGGATGACCAATGGAAATGTACTAAGAGCTACTACGCCAGGCACTGGTCCATGTGCTTACAGGGGTTAACGCATTTAATCCTCACAACCACCCCAGGAGGTAGGTGCGATTATTATCCCCATTTTATCAACAGGAAGATTAAAATATAAAGAGGTCAGTTGCCTGAGACCACAGAATTAACAAGAAAAGCCAGGATTCAACCTCAGGCAATTTGATTAGAATCCACAGTTCTAACCAATCAGATGCACTGCCTCCCTTGTTCCCCAGATATAAAGCCAAACCAAATAATCTTCTGCTCAGAAAGACAAAGCTTGGGGGTCCCAGAAGCATCAATGAGCCTCATTCAACACCACAGCGTGAACAGTCAAGATAAGACTGAAGAAGAAAGAGCACAAGCTTTTCTCTTTACAAGAAGCAGGCTGGCAGCGCGGCAGGTTAGAAAAGGTAACACTGGCAGTTCTCAAGGGGCTCCCAAACCGTAATTTATGAAAAGTCGTTGCCAAAGGCAGTGAAACTTGCATCCAACTGAGGAAGTATAGTAAGAAGAGGGACATACATCTCAGGTCTCCAGCAAGGAGCCGAGTTCACGGAATTAATAATAGTGATGACATGGATGACCAATGGAAATGTACTAAGAGCTACTACGCCAGGCACTGGTCCATGCGCTTACAGGGGTTAACGCATTTAATCCTCACAACCACCCCAGGAGGTAGGTGCGATTATTATCCCCATTTTATCAACAGGAAGATTAAAATATAAAGAGGTCAGTTGCCTGAGACCACAGAATTAACAAGAAAAGCCAGGATTCAACCTCAGGCAATTTGATTAGAATCCACAGTTCTAACCAATCAGATGCACTGCCTCCCTTGTTCCCCAGATATAAAGCCAAACCAAATAATCTTTTGCTCAGAAAGACAAAGCTTGGGGGTCCCAGAAGCATCAATGAGCCTCATTCAACACCACAGCGTGAACAGTCAAGATAAGACTGAAGAAGAAAGAGCACGAGCTTTTCTCTTTACAAGAAGCAGGCTGGCAGCGCGGCAGGTTAGAAAAGGTAACACTGGCAGTTCTCAAGGGGCGGATTTTTTGGACAGTGTGAGTCCAATCAGGAGACAGAAACCAGCCACTAATTCAAACAGGACAGTTTCATGCAGAGAATGATTAAACAGTGAAAGGAAAGTAAATATAAATCTGGGAAGAGAAATCCAAAAGGTATCCTAGAATGGGGAGACTGTAGCCCAGGAGGATAAATGCGGTATTTAAAGGGTCCAGATCCACGTTTACAGATCAGACAACAAAAGTGAATGTGGAGCTCAGGGTCAATAAACTGATAGCTGGCACAAGTAACAAGGGACTTCCCCAAGGGCTTACAGTGTAAAGAATCCGCCTGCAATGCAGGAGACACAGGAGACGCGGGTTTGATCCTTGGGTCGGGAAGATCTCCTGGAGGAGAAAATGGCAACCCACTCCACTATCCTTGCCTGAAAAACCCATGGACAGAGGAGTCTGGTGGGCTACATCCATGGGGTCGCAGAATAGGACACGACTGATCATGCACACACAATAAGAAACAAAGAAGTAAATGCTAAACCAGCATTCTGAGGCCCTGTGACAAATGCCAGCCTGTGACAAAAGCGACATCCACAAAGGAAGAGCACTGGGGGGAAAGGGATTTGAGTTGACAGCCTAGATTAGGTTCCAGCCTCAGCTGCCCAAATTCACTCAGCCTCTGCCCACCAGTCAGCCAATAGCTGGCTGTAAAACAGCCGCCCATCTAAATACGAATAGAAATCAGAACACAGCCATCATTAGTACTCAGTCCATAAGCTACTGCAAAGTTCTACAAACATTCAAGAAAGAAATTACAACAAAACCCAGCAAACTAAAACCCAGCTACAGAACAAATGCTGGACAAGTGATACCACGAAATGGAAGGAATAGTGACAGATACTTCCCCCTAGAATCCAAGAAATTCAAGCAATTGTCTTCTCTGAAATAAGGGTTCGTGGAAAAACAGAACGTTTCTAAGAAGAAACGATGATTCAACAGAGAAGATGAAAAGTAAACAAGGAGGACTCAGGAAAATGGTGGAAGGAAAGAATAAAACAATCTTACAATAAAACAATCCCCTTATTGGGATCGGCAAAAAGAACCGAAATGGCTGAAAAGAGCATCAGAGATGTAAAAGTTAGACTGTGAAAATCAAGCAAGATGAGACGGAAATAACAAGGGCGGGCAGTTTTGAGCACTTACTATACTCTCTTTCAAGCCCTTTAACTGCCTTAGCTCAGTAAATTATCACAGCAACTCTTGGAGGCAGACACAATATTATCTCCATTTTAAAGATGAGGAAACTGAGGTTTGAAGTTTCAGTAACCAGCCCATAGTTAAACATAAGTGATAGTACAGTGATTCAATCCCAGGCAGTCTGGCTTGAAGGCTGTACTATCTCAGCACTTCTTAAGAAAAATAGCAAGGTATTTAAAAGGACTAGAAAGAAAAGGACAGATATAGAGGACAAAAGTGATCCAATCTACACGTAACTGAAGAAGAAAATAGAAAAGAAAATGGAACCAAAAATGATTTAAAAGACATGAATAAAGCTCCTGCAGTTAAGTGTTAGTTGCTCAGTCATGTCCAACTCTCTGGGATCCCATGGACTATAGCCCACCAGGCTGCTCTGTCCATGGGATTCTCCAGGCAAGAATACCGGAGTGGGTTGCTGTGCCCTTCTCCAGGAGATCCTCCCAACCCAGGGACCGAACCCAGGTCTCCTGCATTGCAGGTGGATTCTTTATAATCTGAGCCACCAGGGAACCCATACGAGGAAGGTTCCTGCAGTAGAGCAAGATCTGAAACTGCAGAATAAGGGGCCCACTGAGTCTCAAGAAAAACTGACACAGAGCAATCAATACTGAACTATATCCTAGTAAAGGCAAAGAACTTCAAGGACAAAGACAGACTCCTATGAGCAGCCAGTCAGCCCAGGAGGAAAAGCAGCAAGTCACGGACGGTGGGAACAAAAGTCAGGCTGACTTCTCCACAGCAAAACACATTACTAAATGCCAGTGTGGCAATATGGAAAAATCCTCAAAGAAAGAAAATGAGACCGCAAAATCCAAGAACTGACCCAGACATGATATTTCTGAAGTACAGAGGCAAGCACAAAAGATCACATACGTTTTTTTTAAGGGATCACAGATTACAACCAGTGCTTGGCCAAATTACAGAGGAAAATAAATATTGACTTTTTTACTATTAATATGTATTTTTTCCAGAACATGCAAAAACAACCTTCCACTTAATTATTACAGCAACTTTCAATTACAGAAGTCCTAAGTAAAATATTTTTTCTACCTATTCACAGAAAAAGAGTGAAATATATAGTACATCACTTGCCTAAAGTTATACTCAGGCTGAGGAGTAACATCCAATCCATGCTTCAAAGCTCAGGGAACTTTACCAACTTCTTGTCTGCTGATTTCAGCCACCACCCACATTTTTAGTCAATGAAAGGTTTTCAGAAAATAAAGAGAGGACACTGATTTCAGAATGTGCTTAGACGCTCAGTTATGTCCGACTCTTTGTAACCCCATGGACTGTGGCCTGCCAGGCTCCTCTGTCCGAGTGGGTTGCCATTTCCTTCTCCAGGGAATCTTCCTGACCCAGGCATAAAACCTGTGCCTCTTACCTCTCCCACATTGCCAGGTGGATTCTTTACCACTAGTTCCACCTGGGAAGCCCGATTTCAGAATACATCAGTGTAAATAAGCTTCCCATGACTGTCACTTTTAGAAAGACAGAGGATGCTGGGCAAACAGCAATCCCAAAATGAGATAGAGGAAAATATCAAAAGGAAAGAGATGCAACTGTACCAGCCCCAAGTGTTTTCAGGAAAACATACTATAATGTATCCTACTCTGTGACATGCACTATACTTTACACAGACTATCGCCTACACTGTACTGCAACTAAAGGTCAATCACTCCCATCATGAATTAGTTTATCCAAGGGCACAGAATCATTCCAAGTTACACATAATAAAACAAACCATTACAATAACATTATGCTCTTCTATTCCCTTCAGTGTTTGACATTTAAACTTTTAAATGGACTAAAAATATATATTCTTAAGAGATAAGTTGCCCCACCAGCTGCTTTATGAATCACACATTGTCCTTCTGTTACTAATTAACCGCATTCTACGCATGTCGGCCAAACGTCTTTCCATCTTGAGCTTGATGAAAGGATATGCAACTGAAAGACATCCCAGGGACTGTTCTTTCTTCACCAGGTTGATGGACACTGGCCATGAGCACATTACATCAGGCCTCCCTCCAGTTACCACATTTGTAAAGATCGTAGTGCTGCTGCTGCTGCTAAGTCGCTTCAGTCGTGTCTGACTCTGCGCGACCCCATAGACGGCACCCCATGAAGCTCCCCTGTCCCTGGGATTCTCCAGGCAAGAACACTGGAGTGGGTTGCCATTTCCTTCTCCAATGCATGAAAGTGAAGAGTGAAAGTGAAGTTGCTCAGTCGTGTCCTATTCTTAGCGACCCCATGGACTGCAGCCTACCAGGCCCCTCCATCCATGGGATTTTCCAGGCAAGAGTACTGGAGTGGGGTGCCACTGCCTTCTCCAAGAGTGGGTTGCTACTTCCTTGTCCAATGCAGGAAAGTGAAAAGTGAGAGTGAAGTCGCTCAGTCGTGTCCGACTCTCAGCGTCCCCATGAACTGCAGACCACCAGGCTCCTCCGTCCATGGGATTTTCCAGGCAAGAGTACTGGAGTGGGGTGCCATTACCTTCTCCAGATCATGGTGCTAATGATGAAGATAATAATGGCTGACACTTACTGAATAATTAACATATATCAAAGGTCAACAAACTTCTTAAGCACATCCATCTCTTTTACTATGCCAAATAACCCTACTGTGTGGCTAACAGTGAAAGGTTTCATAATAATATTATTACTACATATGAAGAAACTAAAGGTTAAAGAGAATCTGATAAAGAGTGAATTAATCCAAGTCAGTCTCATGCTTTTCACCACCATTCTATTCTGCATCCTTACACATAAAAATAGTGAGGATGTCACTGTGGTGATTTTGCAGTATCTACACCTGAAACTAATACAATGTTACATGTCAATGATAATGTAAAAAATAAATAAATAGTGAGGACGTTAACTAAAGTAACATGATACAGTACCCAAAACAGGATAACAGCTTCACAGACCCAATTACAGAGTACCCAAAAAGGGCTTTCAGAAAGCAACTTCTATCTAATATAAAAGCTAACAGTTGTACTTGTGGCAGAAGGGAGAAAGGGCAAGAGGGAGAAAAGCAAAAGCATGAGGAAAAAACCCAAAAGACCCACATCACCTAAAAAAAAACATACAGCCTTTGTACCTGGGCCTAAACTCAACATTTGAAAAAGGAACATCATGGCATCTGGTTCCATCACCTCATGGCCAACAGATGGGGAAAAAGTGGAAACAGTGTCAGATTTCATTTTGGGGGGGCTCCAAAATCACTGTGGACAGTGACTGTAGCCATAGAATTAAAAGACACTTGCTCCTTGGGAGAAAAACTATGACAGCATATTAAAAAGTTGAGACATCACTTTGCCGACAAAGGTCTGTGTGGTCAAAGCTATGGTTTTTCCAGTAGTCATGTATGGATATGAAAGTTGAGCCATTAAGAAGGCTGAGCACTGCAGAACTGATGCTTTTGAACTGTGGTGTTTGAGAAGACTCTTCAGAGTCCTTTGGACAGCCAGCAGATCAAACCAGTCAATCCTAAAGGAAATCAATCCTGAATATTCATTGGAGGGACTGATGCTGATCCAATACTATGGCCACCTGATGCGAAGAACTGACTCATTGGAAAAGACCCTGATACTGAGAAAGATTGAAGGCAGGAGGAGAAAGGCGACAACAGAGGATGAGACAGTTGGATGGCATCACCAACTCAATGAACAGGAGTTTGGGTAAGTTCTGGGAGTTGGTGATAGACAGGGGAGCCTGGCGTGCTGCATTCCATGGGTCACAAAGAGTCGCACATGACTTAGCGACTGAACAAAAACATGGGCCTAAAAGTATCAAGAGTACCTGAGTGCTCAGGGCCCTACTGCTGTCCACACACACAGGTCCAGGACCAGATTGTGCTTCCCTTACCCAGTCAGCTGACATACTTACTGCATCTGAATAGTCCAGGAGTAACGATAAAGCCTCAGCATGCAAAAGAGCTCAAGAGTTTCAAAAGCAAGAGTTTTTGTTTTGCATTTCCAGCCTTTGAGAATGACAATTAGCTATATGTGAGGGGGCGAGGGGCTTCCCTTGTGGCTCAGCTGGTAGAGAATCTGCCTGCAATGCAGGAGACCTGGGTTCGATCCCTGTGTTGGGAAGAGAAGGGAAAGGCTACCCACTCCAGTATTCTGGCCTGGAGAATTCCATGGACTGTATAGTCCATGGCCTTGAAAAGAGTCAGACACTACTGAGCAACTTTCACTTCCCTTCACTTCAGAGGGGGCGCAACGGGGGAAAGAATCTAAAAGAAAAGGAGAAACAAAGCTAAATATGTCTGACATCCCATTACCCCTTGGGAGGATATCTATGCTATGCTATGTAGGCGTGCTCAGCCATGTCTGACACTTTGTGACCCCATGGACTACAGCCTGCCAGGTGCCTCTGTCTATGGGATTCTCCAGGCAAGAATACTGGAGTGGGTTGTCATTTCCTCCTGCAGGGGATCTTCCCAACACAGGGATCGAAGCCGAGTCTCCTGAGTGGAGTCTTTATCACTGCGTCACCTGAGAAGCCCATGGGAGGACACTATCCTACACTAAGGATATACACAGCTACTCTCTTTAAAATAAATCCTGCAGGTAAAGGGTTATCCCCATTCTATTCCAATGTTACATACACACTCCAACAGAGAGATCAGCGTTCCTTCCAAAGTTCTAATGAGACCATGCGCAAAGAAAAAGTGTCTGAAGTCATGAAATCTGGGGACAGAAATGCAAATTCATATCAAATTCACAACCAACCCAGTGTCAGTCATGGCACAATACAGCAGACTGGAAACTCCTTGAGAACAGGGACCTTCCACTGGGTATCTGCCAGACACCCAGTCAGCCCTTTCTACCCATGCTGGGACAGCAACTGCGTTTCTCACTAACGACTTACCAGCAAACAAACAGTTTATAGTTTAATGCTTAAAATGTATTCAGGTGGGACTTCCTTGGTAGTCCAGTGGTTAAGACTTTGCCTTCCAACGCAGGGGGTGTGGGTTTGATCCCTGCTCGAGGAGCTAAGATCCCCCATACCTCGCAGCCAAAAAAAAAAAACAAAACATAAAACAGAAGCAATACTGTAACAAATTCAATAAAGATTTTAAAAATGGTCCACATCAAAAACAACAACAAACAAACTTATTTAGATAAATTTTTCTAAAGCCTTAAAATCTAAAATTTATTTGAGCAAAATAAATATACTTTTATTAAAATAGCAAGTTTTAGCAGAACATTTCCATTCTGGAGGTTTAAAAGGGAAAACAAAAACTTGGAGCTGATGCCCCCAAGTACTGAGTTAGCTCTGCAAGTTGACTTTACCGCTAGTGCCTCCTTAAGAGAATATTCCATCCATTATCTGCAACTTACCGGTGCAAATAAATTATCCTCATAAATGCTCAGGCTTGAGAGCCCCAGGCTGAACAAGTGGAACCCAAGGCCTAGAATCTAAAGTCAGAAGACCCCGCATATTCAAGTCCAGGCTTTTCCTATGCTGTTTGTGCGACCCTGGACAAGTCAATTTGACAAATAATTTATTTTTTAGGAGGGGAAATACCTGTTCCACCTACCTCACCGCATCAGTGTTGTCATTAAATGGAGAAGCTGCTCCAAAGAGGTCACCCGCCACCCTGCCGCCCCCGTGCCCCCAACCCTCAGTCCAGCCCAAGACGGAAAGAGTTGGAGACCCTCCCGTAGGTCCTTCGCGGCGCTCGGGAAAGGATGCTAACCTCATCGCCCTCCCCTGGGGACAGCGGCGACGCGCGCCCTGACATCCGCCGCCGCCGCCGCCGCAGCGCCAGGCCACCATCCCGGCGCGCCTTCGGGGTCCTTCCCCCGCGTTTCCCAGGTTCGCCCCGCGCCGGCAACCCCCGACCCGCCGGGCGCCTCTTTTGCCCCCTGGTGGCGCGTGGACCCCAGCCCGCGGGGGGCTGCACCGTCTCGCCTCCGCGCGCCTGCAGCTCCGCTCGGGTGGGGGCCAGACTCCGAAGGGCTTCGCCCCCGGGAGCCTGGAGTCCCCACCTCCCCAGGTCCGGCGGGGGCGGGGTGGTCGCCAGGTTGCAGCTTACCGGGGAGCTTGAGCGCCCTGGACAGCACGGTCGCCATGGTGGAGGCCCCGGTGCGCGTGCGCGCGCTCGCGTCCTGCCGGGAAGTGTAGTTCGCAGTCGAGGTGCGCGGGGCCGGGACCTGAAAAGGTGGGAGCCGGGCGGCGGGGCAGGGCCTGGAGGAGGCGCCCGCGGCCGCCTCCGCGCCCACGTGCGCGCTCCTGCCCCTCCACCCCGCCCCCTCCGGGACAGATGCCTTACCGGGCAGGTCACGTCACCGCTCTGAGCCTCACTCTCCTCCCCCGTGAAATGGGGATCTGATACAGCCCACGGGCTTGCAGTGAGCACGGAATGAGATAATAGATAGGAGGCGAGGGTTGTGAAATACGCCTGGGCTTTGGAGTCATACGGGTTTGAATTCCGCCCGCATCCCTCGCTGGGCCATCTAGGGCAAGTCACTTGTATGACTAAGCTTCGGCTTAGATATGGAGATGATAGCACCTACTTCAGGAGCATATTGTGAGGATGATATTACATAATCTATTTAAAACGCGTTGCACACAGCAGGCACCTAGTAAGTGTGTTTTCTCTACGTTTCTCAGGTTAAAGGCGAGGTTTCCCCTGGAGCTCTAAGCTTCATCTCTGGTTACCAGTTCTTTACAGCGATCCACTCAGCACCCTACCCCGCAGCCTCCAGCTTGAAGGGTCTAAGGACGCAAGATCAGTCCTGTTTCTTCCCCTCAGGCACCAAGAGGTAGGCATTTTAGTCCAGGAATGCTGAAGACGTTATTTATCTTAGAACTGAAGCAGACCTTAGAGACGCCATGTTTTACTGAAGAGAAAACTAAGATCGTAAAGGTGATGTGACTTCTTGGTGGCAAACAAAAGTTCTAAGAGATCTCTCACTTGGACTGCCTCATTTGCATGAGAAACAGTCCTAGGACTGTCTTGTGGGGGCAGTCCCAGCATTCTAACAATTATCCCCACTGCACTTTACCCCACACAAAAATATAATATCACTCATGTCGACAGAGGGAAGATTCTGGAGCCAGGCCGTGCTTGCATGAGCATGAAAGCTGAGTCGCTTCAATCTTGTTCCACTCTTTTCGACCCGAGGGACTGTAGCCCAGCAGGCTCCTCTAACCATGGGATTCTTCAGACAAGAATACTGGAGTGGGTTGCCATGCCCTTCTTCAGGGGATCTTCCCCACCCAGGGATCAAACCTGGGTCCTCCATATTACAGGTGGAGTCTTTACCTTCTGAGCCAACAGGAAGCCCTCCTGAGAATTAAATGGACACATGCAAAGCACACAGAACCATGTGTGGCACTGTGTGTTTTGTGTTAGCTCTCCTTTTTATTAATAATTTATTACTTTTTGACAATGAAATAGCTTAATAATAATTTTAATAATACTTTAATTAGTTAAGTTGCTCAGTCGTGTCCGACTCTTTGCAACCCCGTGGACTGTAGCCCACCAGGCTCCTCCATCCATGGGATTCTCCAGGCAAGAGTACTGGAGTGGGGTGCCATGTCCTTCTCCAGGGGATCTTCCTGACACAGGGATTGAACCCAGGTCTCCCATAATGCAGGCAGATGCTTTAACCTCTGAGCCACCAGGGAAGCCCCCTAATAACTTAATAATAAATTTAATAATACTTTAAGAGATAAGTAAAATTAGTTGTTTATTCTTTGCGTGTACTACCATTCCCAAAATGTCCACTGACACTTCTCTGGAGGTATGATTAAAAACCACATTTGACATCTATGTCGGTCATCTAAGAAAAGCACCATGACAGGTCATAGTAAACCAGTAGAGGATTACCTGATATCAGATTAGCTAACTGGAACACATTCTTGAGATCTAAAGACTGAGAAAAATAACCTTTAAGCTGAGTAGAATCAGTTTCTGCTGTAGGATGGGAACTTGGGTTTCTGGGAGAGGATGCCTGTGAACTGAAATAGCCAGAAACACAGGAGAGCAGGGAAGGAGAAAATCTGTCCATTTTTCTTTTCATCACATCCCTTTTTATGTGATGAAAGTAAAATAAATTGTACAAGGGAATTTCCTGGTGGTCCAATGGTGAAGACTCAGGATTTCATTGCTTTGGACCGAGGTTCAATCCCTGGCCAGGTAACTAAGATCCCAATAGCCACACAGTATGGCCAAAAAAAAATTTTTTTTAATTAAATTGTACAAAGTTTGATTAAAACTTTGCTTAAAACTATACTGTCGGGACATCCCTGCTGGTCTAGCAGCTAAGAATCCACATTTCCATTTCAGGGGGCACAGATTTGATCCCTGGGTCAGGGACCTAAGGGTAAACACTCCACCTGCAATGCAGAAGACCTAGGTACGATCCCTAGGTGGGGAAGATCCCCTGGAGAAGAAAATGGCAATCCACTCCAGTATTCTTGCCTGGAGAATCCCATGGACAGAGGAGTCTGGCAGGCTGCAGTCCATGCAGAGGCACTGAGCCACTAACACCTTCACTTTCACTTTTCAGGAAACTAAGGTTTTACAGGTGTGGCCCCCAAAATAAGTCAAATAAATAAAAATAAAATTCTAACAAAGAAAAGAGAATAATAGCATGCATTAAAAAAAAAAAAAAAACTATCATCACCCATAGCACTTACGTTTGTGCAGCACATAAATGTGTGTGATTGTATGTGCATCCCACAGATACGGCATCTCTAGCCCTTTTTATGCCTAATCTTTTGGGCATTTCCCCTTTCCCCATCATCACCCCAGCTCTGCCAAAATGATTTTCAGGGGGACACAGATGCCAAGGAGTCCCTCCCTCCTGGCTCCCTGACCTTACCTCCTCTTTGGCTCTCTTAACTCCAGAAGTCTCTCCCATCCCCTCCACTTTTCCCCCCGTTTTAACACAGGAACCACAGCTTAAAACACTGTTTCTCACATTTAATGTACTTTCGTTCAATTACAGGAAAAAATTCAAAGCAGCCACTGAACAAATCAGAATCCTCGACTTTTACCTAAAGAAAACCTGTGACATGCTCTCTAGTCACCTGGCGGACTTAAGTGCCTTGCTGTGCAAACTGCCACCCCCACCCCACCCCCAACACTGAGGGCACCCTGGAAAATGCAAACACCAGGGCTTCCTGACTTTCTTACCTGACCTCTCTGGGAGGAGTGAAACAGGGGGGCTGGGGAGACAAGCCTGAGGACAGCCCACCCTGTCTGACTACTGTGCCTGCCATAAAGAGAAGAAATTCTATATATGACAGTCACAGCTGAAGCCGCAGAACCTATTCTGGTCTCCCTACAAGGATCTACAATGGGATTGTTCTTCCTCAACCTTCTAAGCTTCCAATACTTTGTGGTGGAAAACAGTATTTGCTGATTTTTATGACCATTGTGATGCCCAGTGTGTTAGTCCTTCAGTTGTGTCCAACTCTATGACCCCATGGACTGTAGCCCACCAGGCTCCTCTGTCCAGGGGATTCTCCAGGCAAGAATACTGGAGTGGGTAGCCATTCCCTTCTCCAGGGAATCTTCCCTACCCAGGGATTGAACCAGGGTCTCGAACATTCATGCAGAGTCTTTACTGTCAGAGCCACCAGGGAAGCCTGCTGCTGCTGCTGCTGCTGCTAAGTCCCTTCAGTCGTGTCCGACTCTGTGTGACCCCACAGACGGCAGCCCACCAGGCTCCGCCGCCCCTGGGATTCTCCAGGCAAGAACACTGGAGTGGGTTGCCATTTCCTTCTCCAGTGCGTGAAAGTGAAAAGTGAAATGTGAAAGTGAAGTCGCTCAGTCGTGTCTGACTCTTAGCGNCTGCTAAGTCACTTCAGTCGTGTCCGACTCTGTGTGACCCCATAGACGGTAGCCCACCAGGCTCCCCCGTCCCTGGGATTCTCCAGGCAAGAACACTGGAGTGGGTTGCCATTTCCTTCTCCAATGCATGAAAGTGAGAAGTGAAAGTGAAGTCGCTCAGTCGTGTCCGACTCAGCGACCCCATGGACTGCAGCCCACCAGGCTCCTCCGTCCATGGGATTTTCCAGGCAAGAGTACTGGAGTGGGGTGCCATTGCCTTCTCCGAGGGAAGCCCTAGTATTGCTCAAAAATCTCCAAGTGTCCTACATGGGCTCACAAGCAAGTCTGATCATCTGGTACTTCCCATTCTCTAGACAATACGTTCCGTTCTACTGGTCATGACCCTCCTACAAGCTTTTACCACTTCCTCTTGAAATCGGTACCTCTGTGTCCACAGCAGCTGCCACCCCTCCCTCCTGGCACCGCTGGAGCCGCCCCAAGCCTCTTGGCCATTTCTGCCTCCTTTCAGAAACTGTTACTTCTTCCTGTATCTCCCACCAGCCAGTGCCACCCCATATCTGAGTGCTGTTGAAATGTCAAAGCTGTTCAGGGCAGTGGCAGGTGGGGAAGACTGTCCTTTCTGTATTAGACACTTGATTAGAAAAACAAATGCCACGCTGCCTTTTCCTCAAGGTCAAATGTAGTATTTTCATTAAACAGTGCTATTTGTTTTTACCCAGTGAGTCAGCCGGGACAAGGTTATTGCCATTATCAACAATCTCAAAACTTCAATGGTTTTCAAGAATCAGGTCATTTCTGCTCATGGCAAGGTCAAGGTGAAGGTGGGGATAATCAGCCCTGAGACTCTGTTCCTCCAGATCATTCAGGGAACCAGCTTCTTCTGCCTGGTGCTTCTTCCTCCCTAAGGCCGTCAACTCGCCCACTGGATCATCTGTATCTTATGATCGTGCAGGAAGCTTTATGGGCCAGGACTGGAGGTGATATATGTGACCTCTGCCCACATTTATTTAGCCAGAACTTAGGAAAAAAATGGGCTTCCCTGGTGGCACAGATTCTAAAGAATCTGCCTACAATGCAGGTTTGATCCCTGGGTTGGAAAGATCCCCTGGAGGAGGAAATGGCAACCCACTCCAGTATTCTTCCCTGGAGAATTCCATGGACAGAGGAGCCTGGCGGGCTACAGTCCTGGAGGGCTGGAGTTGCAAAGGGAGTCAACACAACTGAGCGACTAACTAGATGCAAAATAGGTTTGCCAGGGAGATATGGGTGTAGGAAAGAAAGGAAACAGCTTGGTGAGCTTTGAGCCAGTATCTGTGACCCCAGTCACCCCATATCTTTACAGGATACAGACCTGAGTCCTCAGTTTTGGGGAGGGTCATCAGGCTCTGCTCTACTTAGAAACAGTTTTCTTTTCTAGGGACTTAAGCTTCCCTCTGGAACTGAGCTTGTTGTCCTGATTTAGGACTTGCTGCTGCATCTAAGGACAAGCTCTCCTGGGAGGCTCCTCAGCCTCTCCACGGATGACCATTCCTCCATCCGTCAGCAGGGCCGTCTGAACTCTCTGGCAGACACTCCTCAAGCTCAGAGTATTGTCCCCGCTGCTACAGGGGTGCCAAAGAGATTGAATCAGGAAGCAATACCTATGAGATCAAAAAAGAAAAATACTATGGGCTTTCCTGATAGCTCAGTTGGTAAAGAATCCACCTACATTGCAGGAGACCCCGGTTTGATTCCTGGGTCAGGAAGATCCCCTGGAGAAGGGATAGGCTACCCACTCCAGTATTCTGGCCTGAAGAATTCCATGGACTGTATAGTCCATGGGGCTGGAAACAGTCAGACACAACTGAGTGACTTTCACTTTCTTTCTTTCACTATAGCAAATAACAGCGATAGCATGGGGACTATATTGGTGCCGGAGAGGATAAGAATCCACTTCCCAATGCAAGGGACACGGGTTTGATCCCTGGCCAGGGAAGATCCCACATGCCAAGCAGCAACTATGTCCAAGCTGCAACTACTGACCCTGAGCTCTAGAGCCCACACACCACAAGAAAGAGTAGCCCCCACTCTCCATAACTAGAGAAAAGCATGCCAGCAGTAACAAACACCTAGCATAACCAAAAATTTAAAAATAAATTATTTTTTTAAAAACAGCTCACTCTCCCTCTAATGTTCAAGAAATGACAGCAGGGAGATGTTGAAAAGCAAAGGAAGTGCTCAGCAAAAATCTGGGGATGAGATGCAAATGCCAAGGGCCCTATGATACCAGCCTTGCATTTAGAGCAGGAAGTTTGAAAAGGGGAGGTACAAGTGGCACATTTACTTCTCATCACAGAGAACCTCACTCTCTGATCAGGAGTTGCATGGCTTATCACGAAGACAAACAGGTTTATGTTCCGAGTTTAGTTCAGTTCATTTGCTGAGTCTCGTCTGACTCTGCGACCCCACGGACTACAGCACTCCAGGTTTCCTTATCTGTCACCAACACCCAGCTCAAACTCATGTCCATTGAGTTGGTGATGCCATCCAACCATCTCATCCTCTTTCGTTCTTTCATCCCCTTCTCCTCCTGTCTTCAATCTTTCCCAGTATCAGAGTCTTTTCCAATGAGTCAGTTCTTCACATCAGGTGGCCAAAGTATTGGACCTTCAGCTTCAGCATCAGCCCTTCTAATGAATATTCAGGACTAAGTTCTTTTATAATTGACTGGTTTGATCTCCCTGCTGTTCAAAGGACTCTCAAAAATCTTCTCCAACACCACAGTTCAAAAGCATCAATTCTTCGGTGCTCAGCTTTCTTCATAGTTCCACTCTCACACATCCATATATGACTACTGGAAAAACCATAGCTTTGACTAGATGGGCCTTTGTCGGAAAAGTAATGTCTCTGCTTTTTAATATGCTGTCTACGTTGGTCATAGCTTTCTTCCAAGGAGCAAGTATCTTTTAATTTCATGGCTGCAATCACCATCAGTAGTGATTTTGGAGACCAAAAAAATAAAGTCTCTCATTGTTTCCATTGTTTTCCCATCTATTTGCCATGAAGTGATGGGACCAGATGCCATGATCTTAGTTTTCTTAATGTTGAGTTTTAAGCCAACTTTTTCACTTTCCTCTTTCACTTTCATCAAGAGGTTCTTTAGTTCTTCTTCGCTTTCTGCCATAAGGGTGGTGTCACCTGCATATCTGAGGTTATTGATATTTCTCCCAGCAATCTTGATTCCAGCTTGTGCTTCACACAGCCAGGCATTTTGCATGATGTACTCTGCATATAAGTTGTATAAGCAAGGTGACAATATACAGCCTTGACATACTCCTTTCCAATTTGGAACCAGTCCATTGTTCCAGGTCTGGTTCTGTTGCTTCTTGACCTACATACAGGTTTCTCAGGAGGCAGGTAAGGTGGTCTAGTATTGCTATCTCTTTAAGAATTTTCCACAGATTGATGTGATCCACACACTCAAAGGCTTTAGTGTAGTCAATGAAGCAGAAGTAGGTGTTTTTCTGGAACTCTCTTGCTTTTCTGTGATCCAATGGATGTTGGCAATTTGATATCTGGTTCCTCTGCCTTTTCTAAATCCAGCTTGAACATCTGGAATTTCTCAGTTCATGTACTGCTGAAGCCTGGCTTGGAGAATTCTGAGCATTACTTTACTAGCGTGTGAGATGAGTGCAGTTGTGCGGTAGTTTGAGCATTCTTTGGCATTGCTTTTCTTTGGGATTGGAATGAACACTGACCTTTTCCAGTCCTGTGGCCACTGCTGAGTTTTCCAAATTTGCTGGCATATTAAGTGTAGCACTTTCACATCACCTTTTAGGATTTGAAATAGCTCAACTGGAATTCCATCACCTCCACTAGCTTTGTTCACAGTGATGCTTCCCAAGGTCCACTTGACTTCGCACTCCAGGATGTCTGGCTCTAGGTGAGTGATCACAACATCGTGGTTATCCTGGTCATTAAGATCTTTTTTGTATAATTCTTCTGTGTATTCTTGCCACTTCTTAGTATCTTCTGCGTCTGTTAAGTCCATACCGTTCTGTCCTTTATTGTGCCCATCTTTGCATGAAATGTTCCCTTGGCATCTGTAATTTTCTTGAAGAGATCTCTGCTGTTGCTGCTAAGTCACTTCAGTCGTGTCCGACTCTGTGCAACCCCATAGATGGCAGCCCACCAGGCTCCTCCATCCCTGAGATTCTCCAGGCAAGAATACTGGAGTGGGTTGCCGTTTCCTTCTCCAGAGAAGAGATCTCCACTCTTTCCCATTCTATTGTTTTCCTCTATTTCTTTGCATTGATCACTGAGGAAGGCTTTCTTACCTCTCCTTGCTTTTCTTTGGAATTCTGCATTCAGATGGATATATCTTGACTTTTCTCCTTTGCCTTTCACTTTTCTTCTTTTCTCAGCTATTTGTAAGGCCTCCTTAGACAACCATTTTGCCTTTTTGCATTTCTTCTTCTTGGGGATGGTTTTGATCACTGCCTCCTGTACAATATTATGAACCTCTGTCCATAGTTCTTTAGGCAGTCTATCTATCAGATCTAATCCCTTGAATCTATTTGTCACTTCCACTGTATAATCATAAAGGATTTGATTTAGGTCATACTTGAGTGGTCTTGTGGTTCCCTACTTTCTTCAACTTAAGTCTGAATTTTGCAATAAAGAGTTCATGATCTAAACCACAGTTAGCTCTTGGTCTTATTTTTGCTGACTGTATAGAGCTTCTCCATCTTTAGTCTCAAGAATATAATCAATCTGATTTCAGTATTGACCATCTGGTGATATCCATGTGTAGAGTCGTCTCTTGTGTTGTTGGAAGAAGGTGTTTGCTACGACCAGTGAGTTCTCTTGGCAAAACTCTGTTAACCTTTGACCTGCTTCATTTTGTACTCCAAGGTCAAACTTGCCTTCTTGACTTCCTCCTTTTGCATTCCAGTCCTCTATAATGAAAAGAACATCTTTTTTGGGTGTTAGTTCTCGAAGGTCTTGTAGGTCATCATTCAATTCAGTTCAGTTGCTCAGTCATGTCTGACTCTTTGTGACCCCATGAACCACAGCACACCAGGCCTCCCTGTCCATCACCAACTCCTGGAGTTTACTCAAACTCATCTCCACTGAGTCAGTGATGCCATCCAACCATCTCATCCTCTGTCATCCCCTTCTCCTCCTGCCCTCAATCTTTCCCAGCATCAGGGTCTTTTCCCATGAGTCAGTTCTTCACATCAAGTGGCCAAAGTATTGGAGTTTCAGCCTCAACATGAGTCCTTCCAATGAACACCAGGACCGATCTCCTTTAGGATGGACTGGTTGGATTTTCTTGCAGTCCAAAAGACTCTCAAGAGTCTTCTCCAACACCACAGTTCAAAAGCATCAATTCTTCAGCCCTCAGCTTTCTTTATAGTCCAACTCTCACATTCATACATGACCACTGGGAAAACCATAGCCTTGACTAGATGGACCTTTGTTGACAAAGTAATGTCTCTGCTTTTGAATATGCTGTCTAGGTTGGTCATAACTTTCCTTCCAAGGAGTAAGCGCCTTTTAATTTCATGGCTGCAATCACCATCTGCAGTGATTTTGGAGCCCAGAAAAATAAAGTCAGCGACTGTTTCCACTGTTTCCTCATCTATTTGCCACCAAGTGATGGGACTAGATGCCATGATCTTAGTTTTCTGAATGTTGAGCTTTAAGCCAATTTTTTCACTCTCCTTTTTCACTTTCATCAAGAGGCTCTTTAGTTCTTCACTTTCTGCCATAAGGGTGGTGTCATCTGCATATCTGAGGTTATTGATTTGTGAGATGAGTGCAATTGTGCGGTAGTTTGAGCATTCTTTGGCATTGCCTTTCTTTGGGATTGGAATGAAAAGTGACATTTTCCAGTCTTGTGGCCACTGCTGAGTTTTCCAAATTGCTGGCATATTGCATAGGTAATCATAGAACTGTTCAACTTAGCTTCTTTGGCACTAGTGGTTAGGGCATAGACTTGGATTACTGTGATACTGAATGGTTTGCCTTGGAAACGAACAGAGATCATCTGTCTTTTTTCAGACTGCGCCCAAGTACTGCATTTTGGACTCTTGTTGACTATGAGAGCTAATCCATTTCTTCTAATGGATTTTTGCCTACAGCAGTAGATATAATGGTCATCTGAATTAATTTTGCCCATTCCAGTCCACTTTCGGAGAAGGCAATAGCAAGCCACTCCAGTACTCTTGCCTAGAAAATCCCATGGATGGAGGAGCCTGGTAGGCTGCAGTCCATGGGGTCGCTAGAAGTCGGATGCGACTGAGCGACTTCACTTTCACTTTTCGCTTTCACACAATGGAGAAGGAAATGGCAACCCACTCCAGTGTTCTTGCCTGGAGAATCCCAGGGACGGGGGAGCCTGTTGGGCTGCCGTCTGTGGGGTCGCACAGAGTCGGACACGACTGAAGCGACTTAGCAGCAGCAGCAGCAGCAGTCCACTTTAGTTCACTGATTCCTAAAATATTCACTCTTGCCATCTCCTGTTTGACCACTTTCAATTTACCTTGATTCGTGGGCCTAACATTCCAGGTTCCTATGCAATATTGCTCTTTACAGCATTGAACCTTGTTTCTATCACCAGCCACATCCACAACTGGGTGTTGTTTTCACTTTGGCTCCATCCCTTCATTCTTTCTGGAGTTATTTCTCCACTCTTCTCCAGTAGCACATTGGGCATCTACTGACCTGGGGAGTTCATCTTTCAGTATCACATCTTTTTGCCTTTTCATACTGTTCATGGTGTTCTCAAGGCAAGAATACTGAAGTGGTTTGCCGTTCCCTTCTCAGTGGACCACGTTTTGTCAGAACTCTCCACCACGACTTGTCCATCTTTGGTGGCCCTACACAGCATGCCTCATAGTTTCATTGAGTTAGACAAGGCTGTGATCCAAGTGATCAGTTTGGCTAGTTTTCTATAATTGTGGTTTCCATTCTGTCTGCCCTCTGATGGATACGAATAGGAGATTTGTGGAAGCTTTCTGATGGGAGGAATTGGCTGTGGGGGAATCTGGGTCTTGCTCTGATAGGCAGAGCTATGCTCAGTAAATCTTTAATTCAATTTTCTGTTGATGGATATTCCCAGAGCATCCCTTAATAAAACACAGGGGCTCAAGGTCATGCTACAATTGTTCTTACTCTGATATGAAGAAGGAACAATTTAACTCAGTAATCACTGGACATGTGGTATTGCTGTAAGTACTGGGCACAAAGAGAGGATTGTCTTCTCCTCTATTTGACTTCTAATTACTGGAATATTTCATTGCTTGTTCCTGGGATTTTTCTTCTTATCTCAGAAACTGTATGTCCATTTCTTTACAACTATTATTCCCCATTTTATCTCTATCTAAATGTCTCCATAGACTTCCAAGCTTGTGTGTACCAACTGGCTACTTGAAATACGTATTTGGTAATGTAATAGATATCATAACTAACATGCTCAAAATAAAACTGTTGTTTCCCCACTCATCAAAAATAAATAAACATAAAAATAAAACAATAGGGCTCATCCAGCTTAAACTCATATAGACTTCCAATCAATAGAACTTTCTAGACTAGTCTAGCATAACCTAGACTATAAAATGCTTTCTGGGCCCTGAGATATAAACAAAGTCTTCTTAACAACTCCCTAGCTGGCACATATGTCAAAGAGTGACAATTGTAAAAAGGATAACCAACAAGGCCCTACTGAATAGCACATTGAACTCTACTCAATATTCTGTAACAACCTAATAGGAAAAGAATTTGAAAAACAATAGATACATATATGTGTATAACTGAATCACTTTGTCATCACACGTGAAACTAACACATTGTTAGCCAACTGCTGTCCAACATAAAAGAGAAAGTTTACAAAAAAAAAAGAAAGACAGTAATTAAGGACAAATCCACCAGAATTGACGTTTTCAAACTGCAGTGCTGGAGAAGATTTTTGAGAGTCCCTTGGACTCCAACGAAATCAAACCAGTCAGTCCTAAAGGAAATCAACCCTGAATATTCATTGGAAGGCCTGACGCTCAAGCTGAAGCTCCAATAGTCTGGCCACCAGATGCAAAGAGCTGACTCATGGGAAAAGACCTTGATACTGGGAAAGACGGAGGGCAAGAGGATAAGGAGGAGACAGAGGATGAGACGGTTGTATGGCACCACTGACTCAATGGACATGAGTTTGAGCAAACCCTGGGAGATAGTGAAGGACAGGGAAGCCTGGCATACTGCAGTCTATGGGGTCGTAAAGAGTCAGACATGGCTGATCGACTAAATAAAAACAAAAAATGGAAAACTATTTGCTTCACTTATAGCATACTAGCCAAAGTAAAAACCCCTTGAACCTGACTCTTGATAGGTATTCAGTGTTGAAAGTGACTAATATTTGGCCAACATTTGTTCTAAAGTGAAGGTGAAGTCGCTCAGTCGTGTCCGACTCTTTGCGACCCTGTGGACTGTAACCTACTAGGCTTCTCCGTCCGTGGGATTCTCCAGGCAAGAATATTAGAGTGGATTGCCATTTCCTTCTCCAGGGGATCTTCCTGACCCAGGGATCGAACCTGGGTCTCCTGCATTAGAGGCAGACGCTTTAACCTCTGAGCCATTTGTTCTAACTGGTTGGGAATTCCTAGCTAATTAGTCAGACATGTTCTGATTTATCAGGATATGTACTGATTTGTTAATATTTATATTAGACCTTGGTTAAGTCTTTTTAGTTCTGCATTTCCTGTTCACTGGTTGATTCCTGAGTAATGCTTTCAAAGTCAATAAGTTAGGGTACCACTGATTATATAACTAACATACTAAAGACTTCATTTTTCTTCTTTCTCAGAGGATTTATCATAAGCAGCCGTGTTGTAATGATTTGAATATCTGTCTACCACAAAACGTTGAGTTATTTAAGAAAAGAAGTGAGTTTTTTTTTCATCTTTTTTAGCCCTACACAATGCGAAGCACATTGTCTCAGCTGTCTGTTGAATAAATTGGAATTCATGAATGAATATCACATTATGGAGAAGAATAAAGTTGTTAGAAAAAAATCCATTTTTAATCAAGGGATACCACTTTTTAGAAATGTTTTCTTCTTAAGTTCACATTCCTTGATTCCTGTAATCCAGATATTCTCTTCTTTCACTGCACCTCTTCGTATCAGTGCCATGTCCAAGCACCCATCTTGTTTGACTTCAGGAAACCCAGTCCCACTGCACATGTAGCCCTCAAAAATGCTTATACACTCCACACATGCCTCATGACTGCCAACTGGCCCTCCGGTTAGGTGGACTCAGCTTTTCTAAGAATCACCTCTGGTCATCTCTGCGTCTCCACAGGACATCATAATAGAGAATAAGCAACACTGACACCTGCTATCAAGGGCCCTAGAGTCCACTGGTTATATTATATCCTTCTCAAGGGCCGTGCCTGGCCAATTCTTTCCCCAGAATTGAATATGAAGTAGTGAACAAATTCAGCAAGACTCTTCCCTTCAAAGACCTAGCAATCTAGTAGGGGAGACAGACATTGAGCAAGTTATAACTAGTCTTATCATTTTGAATGGTGATAAACACTGTGACTGAGAGGAACCCAGTACCATGAGTCAGTTACACGGGGAACACAGCTTAAGTGGGGAGTGGGGGTGAAGAAATGACTCTCTGAGAAATTAAGACCTAGAGAATGGGTAAAAGTTGACTGTGCCCAGGTCAGAACGGAGCTTGGTTTTCTGGAGGAAAGCAGCGGGCCTGGAGGACAGTTGTGCAAAGAGCTGGTGGTAAGAGGTAACAGGAGCCAGGTCATACAAATGACCTCAAGGACTTGACCCTGAAAGACTTTTATCAATAAAAGTGGTATCATCTTGTTGTTGTTCAGCCACTCAGTCATATCCAACTCTTTGCCACCTCGTGGACTGCAGTATACCAGACCCCATGGACTGCTTTCCTGTCCTTCACCATCTCCAGGAGTTTGCTCAAACTCATGTCCGTTGAGTCGATGATGCCATCCTACCTTCTCATCCTCTGTCGCCCTCTTCTCCTCCTGCCCTCAATATTTCCCAGCATCAGGTTCTTTTCCAAAGAGTCGGCTCTTCGCATCAGGTAACCAAAGTATTGGAGCTTCAGCATCAATCCTTCCAATGAATATTCAGGGTTGTTTCCTTTAGGATTGACTGGTTTGATCTCCTTGCTGTTGAAGGGACTCTCAAGAGTCTTCTCCAGCACCACAGTTCAAAGGTATCAATTCTTCGGTGCTAAGCCTTTTTTATTGTCCAGATAGCATCTAGCTGGCTCCTATGTGGAGAAAATAGAGGAAACCAGAAGTGGAGACCAGGCACAAATTCTGACTCTTTTTACCTGCTTTTCTGTTTTAACAAGAAGGAAAATGTGGGTGCTATTTATCTTTCTATTATACAACCTGTTAACACTTAAAAAACTCACATTCCTTCTCCCAGGAGCCTGGCTGTAAATGCGAGTTATCTACTCCTAGCCTGACACATTGGAGAAGGAAACGGCAACCCATTCCAGTGTTCTTGCCTGGAGAATCCCAGGGATGGGGGAGCCTGGTGGGCTGCCGTCTATGGGGTCGCACAGAGTCGGACACGACTGAAGTGACTTAGCAGCAGCAGCAACAGCAGCCTGACACATGCCTGCCCCTCCAGCAGCCAGGCACCCGCAGGACTGAACCACCTGAAAAGTGAAAGTGAAGTCGCTCAGTCTTGTCCAACTCTTTGCAACCCCGTGGACTGTAGCCCACCAGGCTCCTCTGTCCATGGGCCCTCTATCCATGGGATTCTCCAGGCAAGAATACTGGAGTGGGTTGCCATTTCCTTCTCCAGGGGATCTTCCCGACCCAGGGATCAAACCTGGGTCTCCTGAATTGCAGGCACATTCTTTACCCTCTGAGCCACCAGGGAAGCACTGTCTGAGAACTGAACCAAATCACATACAGACACCACAGCTCCCTGGATCTCTCTGCCCTGAGTGATGCCCCAGGCATCACTATCGCCTTAGACAGCCCAACACACACGTGTGGAAATAAACTCTTTTCTTCTATATTAATCTGTCACAAGGAAAAGTAAATGGCCATCATATGCGGTATAGTATATAAAAAGTAATTTCTTCTTAACATATAATCATACTGAATACTAGCCATCGTTCACATGCTGCACGCTGTTGCTTCGGTCATGTCTGACTCTATGCGACCCTAGGGACTATAGCCTGCCAAGCTCCTCTGTCCATGGGATTCTTCAGGCAATAATACTGGAGTGGGTTGCCATCCCCTCCTTCAGGGGACCTTCCTGACCCTGGGACAGAACCCACGTCTCTTATGTCTCCTGCATGGGCAGCTTCTTTACCTAGCGCCACCTGGGAAGCCCCAGCCATTATTCACACTCCTATACAATTGACGGTTTCAGCTTTCCTTATTTGAAGCATATTGCAATAATGTAGGTGTTAGTTGCTCATTCGTGCCAGATTCTTTGAGACCCCATGGACTGTAGCCCCCCAGGTTCCCTTTGTCCATGGAATTCTCCAGGCAAGAATATTAGAGTGGGTTCAGTTCAGTTCAGTTCAGTCGCTCAGTCGTGTCCGACTCTGGGACCCCATGAATCGCAACACGCCAGGCCTCCCTGTTCACCACCATCTCTCGGAGTTCACTCAGACTCACATCCATCGAGTCAGTGATGCCATCCAGCCATCTCATCCTCAGTGATGCCATCCAGCCATCTCATCCTCAGTGATGCCATCCAGCCATCTCATCCTCGGTTGTCCCCTTCTCCTCCTGCCCCCAATCCCTCCCAGCATCAGAGTCTTTTCCAATGAGTCAACTCTTCGCATGAGGTGGCCAAAGTACTGGAGTTTCAGCTTCAGCATCATTCCTTCCGAAGAAATCCCAGGGTTGATCTCCTTCAGAACGGACTGGTTGGATCTCCTTGCAGTCCAAGGAACTCTCAAGAGTCTTCTCCAACTCCACAGTTCAAAAGCATCAATTCTTCGGCGCTCAGCCTTCTTCACAGTCCAACTCTCACATCCATACATGACCACAGGAAAAACCATAGCCTTGACTAGACGGACCTTAGTTGGCAAAGTATTGTCTCTGCTTTTGAAAATGCTATCTAGGTTGGACATAACTTTTCTTCCAAGGAGTAAGCATCTTCTAATTTCATGGCTGCAGTCACCATCTGCAGTGATTTTGAAGCCCCAAAACATAAAGTCTGACACTATTTCCACTGTTTCCCCATCAATTTCCCATGAAGTGATGGGACCAGATGCCATGATCTTCGTTTTCTGAATGTTGAGCTTTAAGCCAACTTTTTCGCTCTCCTCTTTCACTTTCATCAAGAGGCTTTTTAGCTCCTCTTCACTTTCTGCCATAAGGGTGGTGTCATCTGCATATCTGAGGTTATTGATGCTTCTCCCAGNGAAGTGATGGGACAGGATGCCATGATCTTCATTTTCTGAATGTTGAGCTTTAAGCCAACTTTTTCGCTCTCCTCTTTCACTTTCATCAAGAGGCTTTTTAGCTCCTCTTCACTTTCTGCCATAAGGGTGGTGTCATCTGCATATCTGAGGTGATTGATATTTCTCCCAGCAATCTTGATTCTAGCTTGTGTTTCTTCCAATCCAGCGTTTCTCGTGATGTACTCTGTATATAAGTTAAATAAGCAGGGTGACAATATACAGCCTTGACGTACTCCTTTTAGAGTACCACAATATTAGAGTGCCATTCCCTTCTCCAGGGGACCTTCAAGACTCAGGGATCCAACCCAAGTCTCCTGCTTTGCAGGCAGATTTGTTCCTATCTGAGTCACCAGGGAAGCCTATATAATAAGGTAACTTCTGAGTTACATTAAACCTAAAAATTATTTCTCAAATAGTTGTCATAAAAATTATTTTGTAAATCTTTTTCATCATCACCTACCTTATCATTCCTTAAATATTTTATTATGCTGCTGCTGCTGCTGCTAAGTCGCTTCAGTCGTGTCCGACTCTGTGCGACCCCATAGACGGCAGCCCACCAGGCTCCCCTGTCCCTGGGATTCTCCAGGCAAGAACACTGGAGTGGGTTGCCATTTCCTTCTCCAATGCATAAAAGTGAAAAGTGAAAGGGAAGTCGCTCAGTCATGTCCGACGCTTAGCGACTCCATGGACAGCAGCCTACCAGGCTCCGCCGTCCATAGGATTTTCCAGGCAAGAGTACTGGAGTAGGGTGAATATTTTATTATAATCTGTCTCTAATATAATCTGATAAAACCTGATTGCCATGTATAATACTTCTGGCCATTCTCCTGGGTTTGGCAACCAGCTTAGTTCATCAGCCTGGGGTTTGTCATTTCCAGGGTATTATCTGAGGTTCTGAGAGGAAAAATGGCAGAGTCGAGAGGATGTATGTAGTCATAGACTACGCAGAGGTTGTGAAACAAATGAATCTCCTCCACATTCACCACCACAGATATTTTCATTCATTCTTTTTTTCTTTTATTTTGGTTTCCTTCCAAACACTTGTCCTTAAAGAGCTAAAGGCTCTGAGAAAATTTCCAGAAACTGTGTGTATAAAGCTGCCTTTTATGTATCTAGCTCTTCAAATCTCATTCATTTTCTTTCTTTCTTATCATAAATCTTGTTTTTTATTTTAGTCATCAAGACCTCTACATTTTATTCTTTCATCTAAGTAATTACTTTTTTATTCCCTTACCCCATTCTTAGAGACCACAGGTGGGGACTTACAGATGAAATTTTGCATAAAGGCATTTTCTCTTTCCCAACACAACTGGCTCATCTATTTCTTTGTATGAGTCGGTCTTAAATATTTTTATTTATTTATTTGGCTTCATTAGGTCTTAGTTGTGGTAAGCAGGATATCCTGTGGCATGAGGAATCTAGTTCCCTGACCAGGAATCAAACCAAGATCCCTGACTTGGGAGCATGGAGTCTTAGCCACTGGACCACCAGGGAAGTCCTTGTATGAGGTAATCATGAAAACCTGAGTTTTATTCTTCACTTGGACAACTTTGCAAGAAGCTAATCTTTCCTCTGCTTCCGCAGTCTTAAAATCCAGCACTGGTCTTATTTGAGGAGATACTTTGATGTGGGTTTTTATATTTCTCTCCATCACTTTTTGGAGGAACACTTATTCCCAATCCCAGATTTCCATATGGCGGCATTTCTGCTAGAGCACCATGGAAGAAGTGTTTTCTGATTGGTGAGATCAGCAAAAAGGAAGGAAAGCATATTAGCATGGCTGCTTCCCCTTGGTATTCATTCATTCACTTTTTAAAGTATTCATTCAACAAATATTTGAGTGACTGCTACTTTCTGGGCTGTATTCTAGACCCATAAACAAAATAGTGGAGCCAGGTCTGGGACAAGATTGGTAAATAAACAAAATATACAATGTATCAGATGGTGATAAATGTCATGGATAAAAATAGAATAGGGAAGGGGAAATGAAGTGTGGAAGTGACTGGCAATGGAGGAGGAGATTTCCAATTTTGAATTTGATGGTTAGAGAAGACCTCAGTAAGAGGGTGACATTTGAACATGGATTCCAACATGGAGATGGCAGAAATAGCAGGTGAAAACCCCGAGGCATACCTGGACTCTTTGAGGACCAGCAAGAATGTGGCTGGAAAGAATGGTTCTAGGGGGAAATTAGCAAAAGATGAGCTCAGATACGGTCAGAGCAGAAACAGGTTATGTGGACTTTGCAGATATGAACAAAAACTGGCTTTTAGTGTATATTAAATAAGGAATGATTTAAAGTTTAGGGGCACAAAAGTGTTGATTTTAAAAGACTTAGATTTTATCACTTCTATGTGGAACCAAAAAAAAAAAAAGGGTAGAAATGAGCATATTTACAAAGGAGAAATCGAGTCACAGATGCAGAAAGCAAACTTATGGTTACCGAGAGGGAGAGGGGCAGGGAGAGGGATAAATTGGGAGATTGAAATCGACATACACACACTAATATATGTAAAAATGCTACATATTAAGGACCTACTGTATAGCACAGGGAATTCTATTTAAGACTCTGTAATGACCTATGTGGGAAAAGAATCAAAAAAGTGGATATATGTATATGAATAACTGGCTCATTTTTCTGTACAGCAGAAACTAACACAATATTGTAAATCAACTAAGCTTCAATAAAAATAAATAAGTAAATAAAGCTTGTTTTAAAGGGATTCTTTTGGGTCAGTTTGCTGTTTTGAGAATCGACTATGAGGATGGTAGGAGTGATGAACAACTTTTGGCCACAGCAATCATTCAGCCGAGAACTGATGGTGGCGCAGACTAGGGTGGTGGTCCCAGGGGTGAAACGTAGTATTAAGATTCTTAATTTATTTTGAAGGTAGACCCCTGGAGAATTGCTGACAGATTGAATGTGAGGTATGAGAGAGGAACCAAGGAGGCTTTGAAGCTTTGGTCTGAGCAACTGGAAAAGAGAATCAGAGGAGAAGCAGGCTGGAAAGGGAAGGTCAGAGGTTTGTGCTGGCATGTGCTAAACTGGACATCCAATCAGACGTGCAAGTAGAAATGGGGACTAGGCAGCTGATATAAGGATCTGGAGTTCAGAGAGAAGCCCTCGGGGCTTCACAGGTGGCGCGAGTGGTGAAGAACCCGCCTACCAGTGCAGGAGCCCAAAAAGACGCAGGTTCAGTCCCTGGGTGAGAAAGATCGCCTGGAGGAGGGCATGGCAACCCACTCCAGCATTCTTGCTTGGAGAATCCCCACGGACAGAGGAGCCTGGTGGACTATAGTTGATGGGTCACAAGGAGTCGGACAGGACTGAAGCTACTTAGCACGCATGCCTAAGGGAGGATGTAAACTTGGGAGGCATTAGCATGTAGCTTGTTATTGAATGAGGTCACTAAACGAGTGAGTATAAAGCAGAGAGGAGGGGAAGCGAAAGGAGGAGAGAGTGGGCCCTGCAGCATTTCAGCATCAGAGTTCAGGGAAAACAGGTTGAACCAGCCAGGCAACCAGTGGGAGTAGCCAGTGAGATCAAAGGATGACGAAGGGAATTTGGTGGGAGGCAGTGTCTGGGGGTGAAATGCTGCAGAGAAACCAAGGAAGGGAAGACTAGGAGTGATCCGCCTGCTTTGTGAGCGTGCATTTGTTCTCCTCTCTGCTGTGGCTTAAGGAACCTGCAGTTTTCCTGCTATGCCAGGCTCAGCAAGCCTCTCTAATTCAAAGAAGAGTGTCCAAGCCCTTTTGGCCACAGCTCTAAGCTGTGTCACTCAGTTTAGCTTTCTTGCCACAGTGAAGCTGATATTTTAATCTCCATCTGCCCATCTCTTTGGTCTCTTCTCCCTTGAGTTAGAACTCTGCAGGGAACATGGGTATGAATTTACTGCCCCCCCACAAACCTTCAATAACCTCAAATAATCTTTTTGTGTGTCTTGGGTTTGATAGATGTTAAGTTTTGTTCTCTTATATTAAATACAATGCGTTTCCCCAGTATTATTTTCTCATCTTCTTGTTCTTAGAAAGATTCTCCCCCAAACTACTTTCTTCTTCTCTAGTCCAATTTTTAACAACCAATGTAGGAGGTACAGATAGGGTTTCTTAGGTGGCTCAGTGGTAAAGAATTCACCTGCCAATGCAGGAGACGCCAGAGACACAGGTTCAATCCCTGGGTGGGGAAGATCCCCTGGAGGAGGAAATGAACCCACTCCAGTATTCTTGCCTGGAGAATCCCGTGGACAGAGGAACCTGGTGGGCTACAGTCCATGGGGTCTCACAGAGCAGGACACAACTGAGCGATTAAGAGGTACAGATACCTCAGTGTGGAGCCAAGGACCATAATCCAGCCATACAGTGATTCTTTCTTCTCAGGGGAAACAGATGAGATTAAGAAACTATTCCTAACTATCGTTCTTAACTAACATTTTCACTTTGGGCTTCCCTGTTTGCTCAGATGGTAAAGAATCTGCCTGTAATGCAGGAGACCCAGGTTTGATCCCTGGGTGGGGAAGATCGCTTGGAGAAGGAAATGGCTACCCACTCTAGTATTCTTGCCTGGGAAATCCCATGGACGGAGGAGCTTGGTGGGCTACAGTCCAAGGGGTCGCAAAGATTTGGACATGACTGAGCTACTAACATTAATGCTTTTCTAATTATTGTACTTAAGCAAGGTACACTTAAAACTTCTTCCTAGAAACCAGGCTGAACAGCAAACCCAAGTCTCATGATTTTCTTATACCGTTAAAAGCTGCTCTTTCTAGAAAACACCGAGCTTATATGTTTTCATGTTTCTAAAAAGACAGGAGTAAACTTGCCCTTTGGCGACCCAAATGAAGCAGAGGATGTCATGGCACATCTCCATGAACCCACAGTATCTGCTCTGCCACATGGAGTGAAAAACAATCTAAGTCCTTGGACATGTCACCAGGTCACACCAGCAGACACTCAATTGCCCTCTCTCCTCCATGTCCTTATGGACAAAGACACACTGAGTCTGGGCGGAGGACCATGGGGAGCTTTTTTAATTTTTAAAATGTATCTAGGTTTCACTTTCGGCTGTGCGGGGTCCGTGGCTGTGAGCTGGCTTTCTCTAGGTGCAGTCCTGGGCTTCTCATTGCAGTGGCTTCTCTTGTTGCAAAGCACAGGCTCGAGAGAACGTGGCATTCAGCAGTTGCAGTGCACAGGCTTAGCTGCTCCATGGCACGTGGGACCTTTCCTGAATTGGCAGGATAATTCTTTTCTTTCCTCTTTTTTCCAGGTAAATTCTTAATCACCAGACCACCAGGGAAGTCCTTGGACCACTGGGAACTTTAAGGAAGACAACATCAAGCAGAGGACAGGAGTCATAAAGGTCACAATGATGAGAAATCCTCTGATGGCCCCTAGCTCTGAGGCTCTGAAATTTCCATCTCAAGATCAAAAAGCACCAACGTATAGTTGAGCTGAGAAAGGACACTTGCCCTAATTTGGGAAGAACCTAAAAATAAAACCAAGGACGATTACTTAGAGAGAAGGTATGGCATGGGGTTACTCATCCATGACATTAGACATATTTCTTCTTCACTCTCTCTGTCTCCTTAATGACCTCAGGGGGTTTGGTGTTGTTTATGCCTCATCAGTATTTAATAGCTTTAAAGACTATTAGGGTTCTTGGGCTTCCCTTGTGGCTTAGTATGTAGAGAATCCACCTGCGATGCGGGAGACCTGGGTTCGATCCCCGGGTTGGGAAGAATTCTCCCCTGGAGAATACTCCCACTCCAGTATTCTAGCCTGGAGAATTCCGTGGGCTATAGTAGGATTCTTAGATTTACATGAAGCTATTTTGTTATGGGCTTCCCTGATGGCTCAGCAGTAAAAAATACACCTGCAAGGCAGGAGATGCAAATTTGACCCCTGGGTTGGGAAGATCCCCTGGAGTAGGAAATGGCAACCCACTCCAGTACTCTTGCCTGGAAAATTTCATGGACAAAGGAGTCTGGCGGGCTATAGATCATAGGGTCACAAAGAGTCAGACACAACTGAGTACTTATTACTATCACATTTACTTCGTTTTCATTCAACCGCCCCAAGAGATAAGATTTTATTCTTTTATACTTCCTCATTCCCGTGAAACATGTTTATATTTATGTTTCTCTTTGATACCTTGACCTTAAAGTAATGAAATTCTGCTGTCTTGTTGCAGAGATTTTTATCACAGACAACCATTCTCTCCTTCAGTAATAAAATCTTTTAAGACAAGTAGATTTCTGATAGAGACATTTCACATAATGTTAACTTGTTCTTTCAGAATACGGATTTCTTTTCAGGCTTCAATACTGAATGTCGACTTCTCTTATTGAGAAAAATCTGTGTACCTTGTTTCTCTTTCATCTTGAAACTAGGGCCAGAAATGTTACACATTGAAGAATTTCATTTTATTGCCTTTTGGCTTTATATAATTCTTTCCAAGTGAAATTCCTGAGTCAGGAAGATCCCCTGGAGAAGGGAGTGGCAACCCACTCCAGTATTCTTGCCTGGAGAATTCCATGGACATACGAACCTGGCGGGATACAGTCCATGGGGTCACAGAGAGCTGGACACGACTGAGCGACTAACACTGACTAACTTCCAAGTGGAATAACAATTTAATTTTCAGTCTGTCTTCTATGACATCATTACCCAGGTTTTAAAATATTAATCTCATTGATGACACACTATCTCTTCCAGTTTCTAGTACATGCTAAACTATGTGTTCTTATGTATAAAGGAAAATAATTGGCCAAAAATTTAGTTTAAAATGGAATAATAAATAAAAATCTTCTTTAATTTTAATCACACTCAATCTATTTGCCTCAGATGCTACTCCTCCACTAACTTTAATTTCATGCCTTCTATGTAAATCTAGAATGGCAATTTCAGACTAAAGGACGAATAGCCTTCAGATAGGGACAAAGGGGGTTTCTGTTGGGGGTCTGTGCCTCAGGACATCCCAGGCTTTGAAGTTTCTTGGTGGAAGTGCTTTAAATCTCCTCCAGCACATGGGCCACTCCATACCACTGCCCCACCAGCTCCAGTTTCTCTCCTTAGGGGAGCTCTCTGACCCTGCCTCCACCCACACCCAGGAATTTTGCAATATGTGTATGTATATATATGGGCTTCCCTAGTCGCTCAGCTGGTAAAGAATCTGCCTGCAATGCAGGAGACCTCAGTTTGATTCCTAGGTCAGGAAGGTCTGCTGGAGAAGGGATAGGCTACCCGCTTCAGTATTCTTGGGCTTCCCTGGTGGCTCAGCTGGTAAAGAATCCGCCTGCAATGCGGGAGACCTGGGTTCAGTCCCTAGATTGGGAAGATACCCTGGAGAAGGGAAAGGCTACCCACTCCAATATTCTGGCCTGGAGATCGTGGACTGTATAGTCCACAGGTCACAAAGAGTCAGACACGACTAAGCAACTTCACTTCACTTCACTTCATATATTTTCTGTACACATAGCATGGGGGATCCTAGTTCCCCAACCAGGGATCGAACCAGGGCCCCCTGAAGTAGAAGTGTGGAATCTTAACCACTGGACATCAGGCAAGTCCCATGCAACGTATTTTAAATCAGACTGCTTGGACTGATGAGGCTCTGCTAGAAATATTTCCGAAGGTCCTCAGCACCCCATTCACCAATAGTCTATGACAACAGTGCCACACGACCCCAACACCCACCTCCCCACCATGTCCAGTGTCAGACTAGCTGAAGGGGATTCAAGTGTGTGTTTAATAGCACTCATATCAATGTTGAAAGGTCTCAGAGGTCTGCAAATCTAATCCCCACCAAGCAGGAATTGCTTCGGTAATCCTCAGTCACTTCATCCCTGCTTGGACATTACCAGCTCCTGAAAGGTGGTGGTTATGCAGCTGAAATCCACTACTGGATTATGTTATGCTGGTCACCCATGACCACCACCCCACAATCTAATTTTCCCTCCCAAAGCCGCAGCAAACAAGGCCTAATCCTCATTCCGTATGGCAACCCTTCTGAGGCCTGAAATACTGAGTCAGGGCTCTTAAGAAATTTTGCTTGAAGTTATTTCCTCCTTTCTATCAAAAATACTTTCTCTCCCCCCTCCTTCCTCTTTCTCATAAGTACATGAAGTTTTGTTTCCCAATGCAAGAAGTTTCCTCTGACATTAATTTCTCCTTCAGCAGTCAAGCCTCATATTCCTTAGAGAGAAGGGTTTTTATGGCATTAATCTCTCTTTCCCTTTAGAAATGTTTTCTCTCACTGCTTGGGCTTTAAATCTCTAAAGACCTTAGACATGTATTCTAAAAGCTGAAAATGCCCATTGAAGAGCAAGATTGGATTACCTAGAGATGAGAATGTACCTGGAGCTAGTTTGACCTATGACATCACAGAAATCTCTCCTTGTTTCTGTTTCTGGGCTAACCTCAAAGACCTGAGGTTTTGTTCTCATGTCTAAGAATGAAACTCCTTTCTTCTTTACTAGGCCGACCTTAAATAAGAGAAAGCACCTAGAGAAAGGGTTTGTGCATGAAATTTTCTGCCTATCCCACAGAATCCCTAACAAATTCTTTTTTAACCTTAATTTTAATCCTACATCTCTGTTTTCTTATCTGAAAAATTGTTGAATATATTTTTCTCCACTCCTCAGTCTTAAAGATAAGGGATGCAAGAGTCTATTTACTTCCATTACAAAAAGCATTGCTTTCCACCTTAGCCTTACAGATCAGTGGATCTGTGATCTCTTTTAGGGAAGGGACAGAAGTTACAAAATGGCAACTTAGAAAATAAGAGATACAACTGGGATCCATGACCAGGTACTACTTCAATTTACAATGTTTAATTTTAAATGAAGGTATAAAATAAATCTTAAAAAAGAATAAAAGAAGGCATGATTCACTTCAATTTGATCTTTTTGTATGTCATTTCAATTAAATAAAAATACAATCTACTAATATGTGTGCAAGATGAATTTCAGCTACGCAAAATAATGACATAAATCTAAATATACTAATATGAGAACATACCCATGATAAATTTCAGAAATAAATCTGTAATGATCTATTTTATGTGTGTGCATGTAAAAATGGTTTAATGTGTATAAAAAGGTACAATGGACTAAATATTTGTGTCCCGCCCCCAAAAAAGATAATTCATATGTTGAAACAATCCCCAATGTGATGGTATTTAGAGGTGAGACCTTGAAAGGTCTTAGGATTAGTGCCCTTATAAAAAAGCCCTTCAGGGACTTCCCTGGTGGTCCAGGGGGTTAAGAACCCACCATTCAATACAGAGGACACAGGTTCGATTCCTGGTCAGGGAACTAAGATCCCACATGCCATGGGGTGACTAAGCTCACAAACCACAACTAGAGAGCCAGTGTGCTGAAACCAAGACCTGAGGCAGCCGAAAATAAATAACATCTTTTTTAAAAGAGTATTGCAGAGCCCCTTCGTCTCTCTGCTGCCTGTGGACATGGCAAGTAGATGACCATCTATGAACCAGGAGGCAGGTTCATCTGCTGTATCTTGATCTTGAACTTTCCAACCTCTGGATCTGTGAGAAACGAATTTCTGTTGTTTATAAGCTACCCCAACTAAGATATTTTTGTTAGAGAAGCCTAAACAGACTAAGACAGGAAAGAGAAATACACAATTGCCAAGAATGTTTATCTCTGGGAGGTATATTGTCTTGAGTTCGTGAAAGGAGAGTTTTATCAGAGAACTCTCACTTTTGACTCCATATTCACTTGTATTACTGGATAATAAGCAGGTAACACTTGTAAAAAATAATTAAAGTTGCTACCAGGACAGAAGTAGAAAAGAAAAAATAGTAAGAACCTAGAGTCAATCAAGAGAACTTATATAAAATGCAGATGTTAATTTCCATTGAAATTTTAAAATATCTTTTTATATTTTATTGACCTCAAATTATGTCACCTAGTTTCATTTTATAATCTACTCCTCCTATTATTTTCACAGTGATCATATTTAAGGGTGATTGTAACTTGTCTATCAAATACTGATGAACTGAAATCTTTCCCATGCATGCTACAGGCTAGGGAAATACCTCTTAAGGACATATGACACTTGTTTACTCATAGCAGAACTTCAGAGGCCTTATATTATCATATTTCTTCATGAAGAATCAATTTTTTATTTTCTCAGTTTGTAGTTCCCAGCTTTGTTGAAGCTTTGATTTCCTGAACCTGACTCTAATCAGGTTCAATCTCTTTGGGATGTTTTCATAGGATACTCGAAAAGAGGCAATAAACTGCAGTTCCTCCCGTATTTTTTCCTCTTGAAAAAATAAATATTCCTCTCCCTTGTTTAATTTTAAAACTCAAATAGGATTTCTGATTCCTGGCACAGATTGTTGGCTCCCTTCCCCAAAATCAAACAAGGAAGAGCTTCAAGAGAACATAAATTCCAGGAACTAATGACATGGACAGTGAGAGACCTCTGCGGAGGGGGCTGGAGCCCAAAGCGGAAGACTGGCTGGCAGAAATAGGCCAGCGAAAACAAGGTCACATTTCCACCAGGCTCTTCCTTACTTTGCTCTTTGTCCACCTTGAACTTCAGACTCATCTAGCCAAAACTGTCTACTAATAACTCTCCTTGGATGTCTAATAGGCATTGCAAACAAAATGCCTCCTCAAACAAACTCTTGATATCCCCCCAAAACCTGTTCCTTTTGCTGTCTTTCCCATTACACTAAGTGATAATTCTATCCTTCCAGTTACTGGTTCCAAATCTCTTGGTGCTGTTTTCCATTTGTATCTGGATAAATTCATACAATGGAGAACAATCTTGCTGTGAAAAAAAAAAAAAAAGTTTCCTATGTACCACTGTGGAATAAATTCCATGACGCACAGCTAAGTGAAAAAAGCAAGGTGCAAGATAAAATGTATAGTATTCTACCTTCACTAAAAAAGGGAGGAAAAATGAGACGATGTATGTTTTCAAAAATGGAAGAATAAATTAAAATGCAATGGGAAATGGTTGGGATCTTCCCAGGAGGCACTAGTGGTAAAGAACCTGCCAGCCAATGCAGGATGTAAGAGATGCTGGTTCGATCCCTGGGCCTGGAAGATACCCTGAAAGAAGGCATGGCAACCCACTCCAGTATTCTGGCCTGGAGAATTCCATGGACAGAGGAGCCTGCAGGCTACAGTCCATAGGGGGTTGCAAAGAGTCACACACCACTGAAGGGACTGAGCACACAGGCATGGGAAATGGTTACTTTTAGGAGGAAAGCAGGAGGTTTGAGGAAACAGGGTTAGAAGCTAAACTTCTCTGAAAATACTTTGTTCTATAGCTCTTAACTTCAAAACAATATAAATGGTTTATGTACTCATAAAACCAAATTTAAATCAACATGAGAAAATATTAATCCTTGAAAACTGAGAACAAAAAATCAAATATATCAAGATGGTGCCTTGACTATATAGAGATAATTTAATTCAATAACTTCAAAATATAGCAATTTGTACCTTTCCTATAGGGTACAGTCCAAAGGAAAAATAGAATTGCAAAGTTATCTTAAATTGTATTCAGGGGTCATATTGCTAATAATAAAAGTATAAAACTATTAAACACACAGATATACATATAATGCTGCTAAGTCGCTTCAGTCGTGTCTGACTTTGTGCGACCCCATAGACAGCAGCCCACCAGGCTCCTCTGTCCCTGGGATTCTCCAGGCAAGAACACTGGAGTGGGTTGCCGTTGCCTTCTTCAATGCATGCATGCCTGCTAAGGTGCTTCAGTCATGTCCGACTCTGTGCGACCCCATGGACAGCAGCCCACCAGGCTCCCCTCTCCACGGGATTCCCAAGAACACTGGAGTGGGTTGCCATTTCCTTCTCCATATACATATAATAGGATAAAGCAAATAAATAATTCATTAATGATGCTTGAAACTATTATATACAGACATAGAATAAGTGAAAGCAAATTAAGTAATGATGCTAATGAGTAAGAGTAAAGAAACACAAATATAAATCAAAGTTAGGTTTTGAAAATGTGATGTTTTATTTGAATTGGAAATATCAGTATTAACTTAGAAGGTATATATGTTTAAATAACACATATATGTTTGAATTGGAAGTATGAGTATTAACTTAGAAGATATTTTCATATACATGCTGCTATATACATATATATATGTATATGTTTCTAGCGCTGCCCAAACGACCTAGAAGCAATGACCAGCCCAATGGGGACGCCTAGTGGCCAGACTGTATTATCTAAATACCATTTCCCATGGAAAGGAACCAGGGCTGCTTGGGAAAATGGATGAATTCCTGTCTGGAGCAGGAATGAGCCTGCAATACCGAGTCATACTAGAAAACAAGGAAGCTCCTAAAGTTCACTGGCATCATGTCAAAAAGTCCACAGGAGCCAGTTTGAAGTGGTCAAAACTGAAACAATTTGAAGGGGCGCTCAATAGCCAAGGGACTTCCCTGGTGGCTCAGACGGTAAAGTGTCTGTCTACAGTGCAGGAGACCTGGGTTCGATCCCTGGATTGGGAAGATGCCCTGGAGAAGGAAATGGCAACCCACTCCAGTACTATTGCCTGGAAAATCCCATGGACAGAGGAGCCTGGTAGGCTACAGTCCATGGGGTCGCAAAGAATCTGACACAATTGAGCAGCTTCACTTTCCCAATAGCCAAAGATGGAGCATTATCAATAGGAATAATGATTGTATAATGAAATAGACAAATAGAAATTTTGATGAGGAAGAAGATATTTTCATAGTTTCAAAGTTAGTCTCCATAGAAAGAGATCAGATTTGTGGTTTACCAGAGGTGGGAGGTGGGAGAAAATGAAACTCAATGAAAGCAGTCAAAAGGTACACATTTCCAGTTATAATAAGTACTAGAGATGTAACATAGAACATGATAAATACAATTAACACTGCTGTGTGCTATTTATGAGAGTTGTTAAAAGAGTAAATCTTAAGCGTTCTCCTCACAAGGAAAAAATTTTTTTTCTATTTCTTTAATTTTGCATCTATATGAGATAACATACGTTCATTTCATGATGAATGTAAGCCAATGTAAGGCATACAGCATTATGCTGTATGCCTTAAACATATACAGTGCTGTATTCCCTGGGTTGGGAAGATCCCCTAGAGGAGGAAATGGTAATCCACTCTAGTACTCTTGCCTGGAGGATCCTCCTGGACAGAGGAGCCTGGTGGGCTACAGTCACTGGGGTTGCAAAGAATCAGACACGGCTGAGCAGCTGAGCATGAGAAAGATGTCCGTGATATCTCAATAAAACTGGAAGAAAAAAGAATAATGACCGTAGTACAGTGAAACATAAAACACAGTAAAATCCATAATTTTATAATGATACTTAAAAAAAAAAACAAAAAAAAACACCTCATTGATCACCTTCAGAGGATACGAAGGAACCAATGAATTTTGCTAAAAACTGGAAATGCAAGAGAACTGATACTCCACAGAGCAATCCTCCTACAAGAACAGGAGTCAGCACACACATTTCTTTCTTCTCTTTCAAGTAACAGTTCTTAGGCACGCTCTGCGTGCCTTCCCAGCATCCATCACAGCACGAAGCTCTAGTTCTCCAGAGGGGATCCATTCACTGGGGTGCTCTCAGGTCATCTTTTCCTCCTTTCCTGCTTCATTCTCCCTCCTTCTGTTCCCTGGAGGATCATTTTCCAGAACAATGACCATCACCCAAGTCCTTGTCGAAGGCTCTGCTTTTTTTGAAGCACCTAGGCTAAAACAGTTGGCCCCTCCGCAAAAGGACTGTGGGACTGAATCACTAATAGGTCAAACCCTGGTGAGGACTGGATTACTGGTGGTAAGTAAGAAAGACCATAGTCTTCGGCTGACTTTTGTGCATAGCCTTAAAAGCCTTGAAGGAAAAAAAAAGATAAAAATTTTAAAAGATGGGCTCAGGTTAACCGGACGACTCTAGACCTAGTGAAAGTGAGAAAGCCTCCATGACAGCATTTGAAGAGGTTCTTACCCTTTTTCACAGGCAGCTGGACTTCAAGTCCAGGATTTCACAGCTAGGTTTCTGTTGTGTTGTTCAGTCACTGAGTTATGTCTGACTCTGTGAGACTCCACGGCCAGGCTCCTCTGTCCACAGGATTCTCCAGGCAAGAATACTGGAAAAGTGAAAGTGAAGTAGCTCAGTCGTGTCTAATTCTTTGAGACCCCATGGACTGTATAGCCTACCAGGCTCCTCTGTCCATGGAATTTTCCAGGCAAGAGTCCTGGAGCGGGTTGCCATTTCCTTCTCCAAGGGATCGTCCTGACCCAGAGATCGAACCCGCGTCTCCTGCATTAGCAGGCAGATTCTTTACCACTGAGCCACCAAGGACACCAAACTGCTGGGCTAGCAGAGCTCAAAGAACACTGAACAATGGCCTAAAGAGGCCCCAAGCCAAATCAGACAGGAGAGTGAGAATCGGAGACTGAGAGGGGGCTATCTGGGTGCCAGAGCCTAACCAGCCTCCTTAATCTTCCAGGCTGGTCCACGCTGCTCCCTCCCCTTTGCTAAAGGAGTACAGACTCCATTCAAAAGGAGATCCCCCAGCAGGCCACACCTGAGGCAGGTAGTTCACAAAATGCCGCTTGTTCTCCTCTAGCTCTGGCTCCATCTGGCCCATTTGCCTTCCAACCAATGACTAGGGGCAAGTCTGAGCAGAACCCAAGCGGGGAATTATCCTCTGGAAGCATATGGCATATGCAGTCTATGAACCTGAATACCTGGCCAATATGCAGAAACAGGAACTGGGGCATGTATGGGAATGGAACTCAAGGATGTCAGACAGGGACTTCCCTAATGGTCCAGTAGTAGAGAATTCACCTGTCAGTACAGGACACATAAGAGTCGGGTTCGATCTCAGGGTCAGGAAGATCCCCTGGAGGAGGGCATGGCAACCCACTTCAGTATTCTTGCCTGGAGAATCCCATGGACAGAGGAGCCTGGTGGGCTCTAGTGCATGGGGCCACAAAGAATCAGACACGACTGAGTGACTGAACACAATGTCATAACAATATATTTCCCAACCCAGCCCATGTATTGAACACATATCCAAACATGTTAAGTTTGGAAAAACAATTCACCCTGAAGAACCAGGGGATCTTCCTAAAACAATTTTAAAAAGTTTCAGGAGCTGAAGGAGTTATGAAGATGGAGAAGGTACGAGAAATTTGAAATATTCTAATACTGAAATTTTAATCGAGATCATTAGCAGTTTATAAACACTATCTATGAAACACAAATTGATGATACAGCCTAGACTATTTCCCAAGCTATAACTGGAAACACATAGCATTTGTGGCTGAGAGATGAAGTACACATTCAGGCTTAGACTTTTAGGTACTTGATGAAACCTAATGAAGAAAATCATAAATATTCTGTGGCAGGACAATCAAACTAAAACAGAAAGAAAAAGGAAGGAAGACAAATGACATGCCCCCTTTGTGGCAGGCCTTTCCCAATGTGCAAAGTGCACCGCCATTATACATTAACTAGATCTCCTCAACACAGGAGGACAAAAATCTGTGAGAAAAAGTTAACCCTTTTCTTCAGATGCCAGCATTGCAATACTGTAATTCTATGATTAATATATTTCTTTTTCATCTCATACAAGGGTACAATGGGTCACACTGACCAAAGTCTAGTCTGCACATGCATAATTGAAAAGAAAAACTAAAACCCTTGTTGGTTGAACTATGGATACAATGTTAACCTGCCAATATGATACATAATTTCTTGGTCTCAAAAATGTATAAAACTTCATCTCTAACTCCTGATCAATGGAGCAGTTCTCAGAGCTTCTGAAAATCTGTTTCCCAGGTTATAATCTTCAACTTAGCTCAAACAAAATTCTCTTTTCTTTCTTCTTAAAAAAGAAAAGAAATAGGGGGGCTTCCATGGTGGTCCAGTGGCTAAGATTTCATGCTTCCAATGCAGGGGGCCTGGGTTTCACTCCTGGTCAGGAAACTAGATCCTATATGCCACAACTAGGACCTGGTATGACCAAACAAATAAATGAGATATTTAAAAAAAAAAAAAGAAAGAAAAAGAAAGCCAGGAGAGAAATGGTATCCTAGCCCAAGTTCTTCTCATGGTGGATATACAATGGGCGCACAGACCTGCCAGTGGTTGGCAAGTCCCTGGGTGCATTCTTAGGATGGATGTATTAATACTTAAAAACAGGAAAAGCCCTCGGATTTATTCCTTTGGCCTGTTCTGTAACAGCCATTAGGGTAGAAATGGCGAAGTGAAAGCCTCTGAAATGTCCTGCCTTCTCTTCTACCCATGATAGTGTGGATCAGAAGAAATACTATATCCTGGGAAGAATTACAGAAATCAGTACCACCTTCAAAGAATTAAAAGAGGCAAAGATGATGGTCCCCATCATATCCCAGTTTAATTTACCTCTCTTGACAGCTGCTGGTTCACTACTCAGTGTTAATCGCTCTTTGCAACCCCATGGACTTAGCCCACCAGGCTCCTCTGTCCATGGGATTCTCCAAGCAAGAATACTGGAGTGGGTTGTCATTTCCTTCTCCAGGGGATCTTCCCACCCAGGAATAGAACCAGTGTCTCCGACATTGCAGGCAGATTCTTTACCATTTGAGCCACCAGGGAACTCTACAACTACTACTACAGACTGATACAAACTGAAGTAACAGTTGTCCCAAACACAGGTGCTACATCAGATGTGTTACCATTATTGTAACAGAACAACACAGTTTCTGTCTCCTGGTATACACTACTGATCTGGCAAGCACATTTTTTTCATTCCATAGCAATAAAGAGGACCAAAAGTTTTTCTCTTTTTTTTAACGCGGTATGGACAGCTGCTCATTCTCTGTTTTGTCCCAGGGCTGCGCTCACTCTCCCAGACTCTGTCATCTTTCATCATGGAGCTGTATTATCTCCTTTGCCCAAAAGCACAGAGAAATCAAAGGAAAAGGTCCATCAGGAGCTGAAGGAGCTACAGGTTTCTGCTCAAGGCCAACAACATAAACCAGCATATCAGTAATGATGTGTCTGAATTGCAATAGCAACTGATGCCCTCCACTGACCTTGAGAGCATTAAAAAAATGGCTATTTCTGCAACATGGATGGATCTAGAGGTTATCATACTAAGTCAAGTAAGTCAGAAAGAAAATGACAAATACCATATGATATCACTTGTATGTGGAATCTAAAATATGGCAGAAATGAACTTATCCACAAAACAGAAAAAGACTCACAGACATAGAGAACAGCCCTGTGCCAGCCAAGGGGAAGAAGGAAGCGGGAGGGAAGAACTAGAAGTTTGGGATTAGCAGACATAAACTAATGCATACGTAGAGTGGATAAGCAACAGGGTCCCACTGTGTAGCTCAGGGAACTCTATTCAATATCCTGTGATAAGCCATAGCGGAAAAAAGAATATTTTTAAACAAGAATGTCCAAATGTATATAGTGGAGTTATACACTATAGCTGTTACAGTGTATATACACTGTTACAGTGTATATACACTGTTACAGTGTATATACACTGTAACTATATGTACACTATAGTTACAGTTATGTAACTATATATATAACTGTATATAGTTACAGTTATGTGACTATAACTGTATAGTGTGTAACTCTCTCTCTCTCTGTTTCTCTCTCTCTCTCTGCAACATGGATGGACCTAGAGGTTATCATATAAGTCAAGTAAGTCAGAAAGAAAAGGACAAATACCATATGCTATCACTTCTTTGTAGAATCTAAAATATGGCACAAATGAACTTATCTACAAAACAGAAAAAGACTCACAGACATAGAGAACAGCACAATGTTGTAAATCAACTATACTTTAATAAAAATTAAATTATAAAAAAAAGACTGCTTCTTCCATTCCACCTTTCAAGATCCTACACAAAATTCTTCTATCATCAACCCCAACCTGGAACCACAGAAGGAAGGAAATTCTAAGAAATGTAGCTCTAGCTTAGCTGGGTTCAAATACCCCATCAATTCTCCTGAGCTCCATGGAAATCATAAACAACGGTTCTCAAGTTTTATTGTGCAGAATTATCAGAAGGCCTTTAAGCACTCCATCCTGAAACTTCTTTCTATGGCATCTATGACAGAAATACACTCACCTCTCATATATACAACTCCATGGGGGTGGGAAGGGGTGGGAAATCCATTCAAAACTGAGTAATCAAATTGGAACTAGCATAGCACCTGTTCAGAGAAATAACAAGGGGGGTAGGGAATGGAGGAGAGGAGCTGGGAAAAAAAAGAAGGAATTTTAAAATGCCAGAAGAAAATACTTCTGTAGATTTGATGAAAATTTAGACCAAACATTTTGTCATGAATCATAATCAAGGAAACACTTCAGAGATGAAGAGGGGCACTGCATAATGATAAAGGGGTCAATTTTCCAAGAAGATATACCAATCTTTAAGCCATTCAAGTCCATGCTATCGAATAGAGAAATAGACAAATTGCTTTTGACTGTTGTAATTGGAGACACCAACATATTCCTATTAGTAACTGACAGATCAAGCAGGCAGAAAATTAATAAGGATATAACTGATGTGAGCAGCATTATCAATCACTTGGTCCAGTTAACATTTATAGATTATTTCATCCAACCACAGCAGGAATACACATTCTTCTCAAGCCCACATGGAACACTCACCTCAAAAGAACACATTCTGGGCCATAAGACACATCTTAGCAAATTTAAAAGACTAAAAGTCACACAAAACCATTTCTCAGATCATAATGGAATTAAACCAGAAGTTAACAACAGTAATGATAACTGAAAAATGCTCCCCCCAAAACTTGGCATAATTTCTGAGATATACAGGCAAGTGAAAATAAAACAATGAACAGGAACCATGAGTATAGTAGGCTATCATTTGTGTAATAAGGAGAGGGGAGAAGAATATATGCATGTATTTAACTGTCTATGTACAAAAAAAAATCTTCAGAAAAAATATATATGAAACTAACATAATAGTACATACTTCTGAGAAAGGGAAGTGAGTGGTTGGAAAACAAGGGCAAGATGGAAACTCTTTACAACACATCCTTCAGAACATTTTTAGTGTCTGAAATATGTAGTTTTCTCCAAAAAATATATGAAATTTTAAAAGTTAGTTTCCCTGTTGCCCCTCCCAGAGATTCTGATTTGGAGCTAAAGAATCTGCATTGATAACAGGCTTCCCAAGTGATACAGGAGATGCAAGGAGCACACTGTAACTAAAGCCACATCACAGGCCCCCACACAAAATTATTATAAAAAAGCAACCACAAAGAAATGAAGAGGCAGAGAGCCAAAGATGAGATCCCAGCACTGATCCCTCAGAACAGGGAGATTATAACCTTGTTCTCAACAGAAGATGGAAGGGAAACTTCTCAAAATAAAGGACAATCCATCCAGAAATATGTAAGTAAGAACAAGATCCTTTCTCCATTCTAACTGCAATTTTCATGTATACCCTGCCATCAGAAAGAAACAGCTGATACTACAATTAAGTTACGGACATGTCAATAGAGTTCCTCTCTTTGGATTCCTCTTTTTCTCTAAAACTGCTGATTGTGATCAACCTTAAGATTCAAATACGAACTATGCACAATTTTTTCCTTATCTCTTCTTAAAAAAGAAGTACTTAGGGGACTTCCCTGGCAATCCAGTGGTTAAGATTCTGAGCTTTCAATGCAGGGGGTACTGAGTTCAACCCCTAGTTGAGGAACTAAGAGCTCACATGCCTCGTGGCACAGCCAAAAAGTAAAAACTGATTTAAATAATAATAATAAAAGTACTTGGTATAGGAGAGAATGCTAGACATTCAGCACACACATGGACACAGACTCACAGTCTCTCCAGTGATCGTGTTCATGTTGCCAGCTTTTCTCCTGGAGTCCTGCCCTCTCATACCATCCCACCCTGGCCCACCTTCATTCATTCACCCAGCACATATGGAGAACCTAGGTTTCTGGCGCTATCCTAGTTACTGGGTAACGGAGTCCTGAGCAAGGTGCCTCTTCTCGTGCTGTGTACATTCTAGTAAAAGGGGGTAGACAAAAGAAAACAGAGGTATAGAAATGAATTCTATGTTTAGATAGTGATAAGTGCTCTGTGGGAGATGGAACAGTTCAGGTTCCAGCAAACAAAGTCTATCTGAAGAGGTGAGCCAAGAGGGGAGAGGAGGAGGAACCAACCAAGAATATTCCAAGCAAAGGAAGAGGGATCTGATCTCGAACAAGAGTCCCTTCTTGAGGAGTGCAGAGGAGATCAGTACAGGTTGAGGATACTAAACTAGAAGGAGGACACTACAATATTAGAAGAGAGAGAGACTGTGTGTGTGTGTGTGTGTGTGTGTGTGTGTGCATACTATAACTCACCTCCGCACCATTCCATCACAGTTTACACGGATCGTGCTCTCTCTACCCCTTAAATTCTCTGTGTATATTTCCTAATAACAAGAATGTTCTCTAACACAAACACAATACAGTCATCAATATGGGGATCTCCAATGCTGCTACATCTATCTAATCTGCAGTCCTCATTCCAATGGAAATGATTATGCCAGTACTTTCTTTATAGCTTTTTTTTTTACCTAGACCAAGGTCCAGTCCACAATCACAGACACCATTTAGTTATCACGTTTCTTTAGTCTCCTTCACGCATAGTTTCGTGGTCATGTTCAACTCTTTGCAACCCTTTGGGCTGTAGCCCTCCTCTGTCCATGGGATTCTCCAGGCAAGAACACTGGGGTGGGGTGCCATTTTCTTCTCCAGGGGATCTTCCCGACCCAGGGATCAAACCTGTGTCTCTTGCAACTCCTGCCTTTGCAGGCAGATTCTTTACCCACTGAGCCATTGGGGAAGCTCTTAGTCTCCTTCAACCTGGATCAATTCCTTAGCCTTCACTTGTCTTTTAAGATACTGGGATTTTCAAAGAAGACAGGTCAGTAATTTCGTAGAATTTGTATCTATGTTTCTGTTGTCTTTATGGTTAGATTCAGGTGATAAATCTATGGCTGGGATGAATGACCCAGGGGTGATTTTCTGTTCTCAGGGTACTGATCCAGAGGCATGCTATCCCATGTTGGTTATATTAATTGTGGTAAATTATGATCTAGGAGAGGTATTGTCCAGTTTCTCCACTGTTACTCTTTATGGAAAGATACTTTGAGAGCATGTGAGTAGGTTTCCGTGGTGGCTCAGTGGTAATAAAGAATCCACCTGTCATGTAGGAGATGTGGGTTTGATCCTTGGGTGGGGAAGATCCCTTGGAGAAGGAAATGGAAACCCACTCCAGCATTCTTGCCTGGGAAATCCCACAGAGGAGCCCAGCGGGCTACAATCCATGGGGTCACAAAGAGTCGGACACAACTTAGCGACTAACCACCAACACCACCAAGTAGCTTACTCCTCTTTAAAGGAACCCTTTAACTATAAGCACATTCATTTATACCCAGCACCACAGACAATACTTCCTGGGTTCAATTTTCTGGGTTATTTGGGGAAAAAAAAAAATTTAACTTTAGTTTGTTTAAATCAAGCTCCAAAGAGAGTCCATGTAATGTTGCTATGTCTTGTTAAGTTTCTTTCAGTCTATGACCAGGGATAATAAATTCTCACCAATCCTTAGAAGCACGAAATTCTGTGATGGAGAAGCATCATGAACACACGTGCAAGATCGTGACTCTAGTCCAGCACCTGGCACGTCAAGCTCACCAATTTTTGTTGACTATTGCGTCCTCACTTCCTCCCATGTACACGTCACCTCCTTCTGCAGCAGGTCATGGCCCTGCTGTGGTCTCTCCAGACTCTGAAACCTCACTGCTGAGTGAGGATGAGATCTCAGGCAGAGTTCACGAGAGAGCCGAAGTCCTAGGCCAAGCCTTCTCAGGACAGGAAAAAAACATCAGCTTGGCCAAAAAGTTCATTCAGGTTTACACGCACGACCTTTTGACCAACCCAATACCTGCGCCACCAAATCAGGGGCCAAAGACATAAAATGGGGGTGTGTTGTGGATAGGCCTTCTCAGTCATTACCTCAGGGCTGAGCTACACAAGACCAAGTGCTCCTTGCTATGAACACTGGTGTGGAGAAGAGATTAAATACTGAGATTTGACTGTAAAATACCTCCTTGCAGGGCAGGAATAGAGAAGCAGACGTAGAGACCAAATACGTGAGCACAATGGGGGAAGGTGGGAGTGGGATGAATTGGGAGAGGAGCAGCATATATACTATATATACACATATATATATATTACCATGTGAAATAGCTCGCCAGTGGGAGGAAGCAGCATAGCACAGGGAGTTTAGCTCGGTGCTCTGTGATGACCTGGAGGGGTGGAGTGAGGCAGGTGGGAGGAGGCTCCAGAGGGAGGGATATATGTATACATACAACTGATTCCCTTTGTTGTACAGCAGAAACTAACACAACACTGTAAAGCAATCATAGTCCAACAAAAAAAGTAATTAAAAAACTAAATACTATTATCACGAATGGTAGATTCAGAAAAGACTCACTACAGACACTGTAGTTGTGTGTGTATGTGTGTGTGTGTATGCTGCCTTAAAGGCTTGAATGCCCTTCTGGTGCAGAAGGTTTTGTTGGGGAAAACTGCTCACATGGGCAACTTTGACAAACAAATGTAAAGCAGAAACTGCGGTGGGAAAGGACACTGCTTGAGAAGCCGTGACTCTAGGGAACCAGAGGTCAGAACACTGTCAAAATGTGATGCTGATGTGAGGGCTGAGGCTGGGGAAAAAAAGTGCCATTTTTAAGTCTGAATTTAGACTTTACTGTAGCTAAAAACTCCTGGCTATTTGTCCTCATTTGAACAATTGCAACCTGGAGGTGAGTATATGAAGCAAAGGAGAATTCAGAGAGGCAGATGGACAGACAGCATCAACACCCAGTCCTGAGGAATGACCATAAAGATCTGCTCCCCGCCCCCCCCCCCCGCCTGCCCCCCCCCCCGCCCCCACCACTGCTGTCCTACCTGCTAGATTTTTTAAATTTATTTACTTATTTTTGGCTGACTGGGTCTTTGCTGCTGTGCACAGACTTTCTCTAGTTGTGGCGAGCGGGAAGTACTCTCTAGCTGCAGTGTGCAGGTTTCTCATTGCAGTGGCTTCTCACGCTGCAGAGCACAGGCTCCAGGACACGGGCTCAATAGTTGCGGTGCACAGGCTTAGCTGCGGTGCACAGGCGCCGAAGAATTGATGCTTTCAAACTGTGGTGTTGGAGAAGACTCTTGAGAATCCCTTGGACTGCAAGGAGATCAAATCAGTCCATCCTAAAGGAGATCAGTCCTGGATGTTCATTGGAAGGACTGATGCTGAAGCTGAAACTCCAATACTCTGGCCACCTGATGCAAAGAACTGACTCACTGGAAAAGACCCTGATGCTGAGAAAGATTGAAGGCAGGAGGAGAAGGGGACGACAGAGAATGAGATGGTTGGATGGTATCACCGACTTGATGGACATGAGTTTGAACAAGCTCCAGGAGTTGGTGCTGGTCAGAGAAGCCTGGCGTGCTGCAGTCCATGGAGTCGCAAACAGTCGGACACGACTGAGCGACTGAACTGATGAGGTTTAGTTGCTCTGTGGCATATGCAATCTTCCCGGACCAGAGAGTGAACCCGTGTCCCCTGCATTGACAGGTGGGTTCTTGACCTCTGAATCACTAGTGAAGTCTCCCTGCTGGACTTTTAAGGTTCTTCATTCTCCCAGCTGCTCAGGCTAAACACCTCCTCACCATCTCACAGCCCATTGCACCTGCAAAATCCTGTTAGCAGTTCCTTCAAGTTCATCCAGAGCACAACCACTCCTCACCATCCCACAGCTCGTCTAAGCATCCACCAGTATCTCTCTCTGCATCAGCTCCAGGGCCAGCTGCCTGGTCTCTCTGCATCAGCCCTTGTCCCCACCACCTGTGTCCAACAACATAGTAGCAAGGGAGACCTTTTTCATCCCTCCAGTGGTTTCTCTCGGAGAAGGCAATAGCAAGCCACTCCAGTACTCTTGCCTAGAAAATCCCATGGATGGAGGAGCCTGGTAGGCTGCAGTCCATGGGGTCGCTAGAAGTCGGATGCGACTGAGCGACTTCACTTTCACTTTTCGCTTTCACACAATGGAGAAGGAAATGGCAACCCACTCCAGTGTTCTTGCCTGGAGAATCCCAGGGACAGGGGAGCCTGTTGGGCTCCTGTCTATGGGGTCGCACAGAGTCGGACACGACTGAAGCGACTTAGCAGCAGCAGCAGCAGCAGTGGTTTCTCTACTTGCTCAAAATAAAGCCAAAGTCCTTATGATGAATGATCTATGTGAACCTCACCCCCAAAACAAAGCCCACAGAAAGCTGCAGACAAGAAGAGCATTTTTTGGGGGGGACTTAACATTCAGAAAACGAAGATCATGGCATCCAGTCCCATCACTTCATGGGAAATATATGGGGAAACAGTGGAAACAGTGTCAGACTTTATTTTGGGGGGCTCCAAAATCACTGCAGATGGTGACTGTAGCCATGAAATTAAAAGATGCTTACTCCTTGGAAGAAAAGTTATGACCAACCTAGATAGCATATTGAAAAGCAGAGACATTACTTTGCTGACTAAGGTCCGTCTAGTCAAGGCTATGGTTTTTCCTGTGGTCATGTATGGATGTGAGAGTTGGACTGTCAAGAAGGCTAAGCACCGAAGAATTGATGCTTTTGAACTATGGTGTTGGAGAAGACTCTTGAGAGTCCCTTGGACTGCAAGGAAATCCAACCAGTCCATTCTGAAGGAGATCAGCCCTGGGATTTCTTTGGAAGGAATGATGCTAAAGCTGAAACTCCGGTACTTTGACCACCTCATGGGAAGAGTTGACTCACTGGAAAAGACTGATGCTGGGAGCGATTGGGAGCAGGAGGAAAGGGGGACGACAGAGGATGAGATGGCTGGATGGCATCACCAACTCGATGGACGTGAATCTGAGTGAACTCCAGAAGTTGGTGATGGACAGGGAGGCCTGGCGTGCTGCGATTCGTGGGGTCACAAAGAGTCAGACACGATTGACTGAACAGAACTAAGAACTGTAATTCAGGAAACATGACTGTTCTGGGAAAAAGAAAGAGTCAGGGGCCTATTGAGGCAAAAGCTTGCTCAGTCGTGTCCGACTCTTTGCAACCCCGTGGACTGTAGCCCACCAGGCTCCTCCATCCATGGGATTCTCCAGGCAAGAATACTGGAGTGGGTTGCCATTTTCTTCTCCAGGGGATCTTCCTGACCCAGGGATTGAACCCAGGTCTCCTGCATTGCAGGCAAACGCTTTAACCTCTGAACCACCAGGGAAGCTCCACAAAGCCATAGTCTGACATAAAAAAAAGAAATATTTGTCCTGAGGGACAGGCGGTCGCAGGCCATTCTAGGGGTATGGGTCTAATAAGTGGGCAGACTGTCTCAGTTGCTTTAGGGAAAGGATTGGTAAGTATCTTGAGCTTCTGGAAAATTCTGCAGATATTCTGGATGCCTGCATTGAGAATAAGTGATCAAAAGGCCAGATTCCCATCCAGGCTGACATATATAAATCATACGCCCTTGATGGCCTCCAGTTCCCTTTTATTTTTTTTAATTCATCTATTTCAGTTGGAGGATAATTACAATATTGTGATGGCTTTTGCCATACATCAGTATGAGCCGGCCATAGGCATACATATGTCCCCGTCATCCTGAAGCCCCCTCCCACAGCCCTCCCCACCCCATCCCTCCAGGTTGCCCCAGAGCACCAGCTTTGGGTGCCCTGCATCATACGTCAAACTCACACTGCTTGTCTATTTTACATATGGTAATATGTATGTTTCAATACTACTCTCTCAAATCACCCCACCCTCTCTTCCCACACTGAGTCCAAAAGTCTGTTCTTTACATTTGTGTCTCCTTTGCTGTTCCACCCCGGCTCCATTTTAGAGAACTTGATGCTGCAGCATGTATACTAGAGAGCTCTCTTAGCAATACCAACTCCATGTTTGTTTTCCTTTCACACCCACCAGGTCCTACCTGATCTGCCCTGCACCCCATCTGTATTTGCCAGAACTCACTGGAGAAATGAACCAATATAAGACACAGATCTACGTAGATCTTCCTTACAATGTGCCAGGCACCGTTCTGAGTGCTTTGTAATTATTCACCCTAGGAAGAAGCCTACAAGGAAGATATTATTGTTATCCTCATTTTATAGATGATAACCCTGAAGCACAGAGAAGACAAATAACTTGTCCAAAGTCATTCAGCTCATAAGCAGTGAAGCTGGGTCTTGAACCTAGGAAGCTTGGCTCCAGGGTCCAGGCTAAGCTATTCTTGCCAATACCTTCTCCCCTTCTCCAGTCGCACTGGCCTCTTCATTTTCCTCAATGTTCTGGATGCCTTCCCACCACAGGACCTTTGCACATGCTCTTCTCAGTGATGTGAAAACTTCTCCCCCAGTTATCTCCTTGATTATGCCCTCATTTCTTCAGGTCTGGGTTCAAAGGTCACCTCTCCATTTGCAGTAGCACACACTGGCACACCAGTGTCTACACACACACACACAGAGCCTGATCTACTTTATATGTATTAGTGTAGTTATTTGGGCTTCTCTGGTAGCTCAGCAGTAAAGAATCTGTCTGCCACAGCAGGAGACGCAGGTTCAATCCCTGGGTAGGGAAGATCCCCTGGAGGGGGAAATGGCAACCCACTCCAGTATTCTTTCCCGGAAAATCCCATGGACAGAGGAGCCTGGGGGCTTACAGTCCATGGAGTTGCAAAGAGTCAGACATGACTTAGAGACTAAACAACAAAACCAACAACAACAGGATATTTATTTATTGCCTGTCTCCCCTATTGAAATGCAGACTCTAAGAAAGCAAGGATTTTTGTCTGTTTTGCTCACTGCTACAGTTTAGAACCCCAGAGCCTACCCGAAAACATAGTAGGTATTAAATAAACATATGTTACAGATGGCCAATAGGCACATCAAAAAGATGCTCAATACTGTTAATTATTAGAGAAGTGTAAATTAAAACTACAATGAGGTACTACCTCACACCAGTCAGAATAACCATCATCAAAAAAGTCTACAATTAATAAATGCTGGTGAGGGTGTAGAGAAAAGGGAGCCTTGTTACACTGCTGGTGGGAATGTAAATTAGCACAGCCACTAGGGGGGACAGTTTGAAGGTTCCTTAAAAAACTAAACACAGAGCTACTATGCGATCCAGCAATCCCACTCCAGGGGATATATCCCAAAAAATGGAAACTCTAACTTGAAAAGATACATGCACCCCAATGTTTATGCTGCTGCTGCTGCTGCTAAGTCACTTCAGTCGTGTCTGACTCTATGTGACCCCATAGATGGCAGCCCACCAGGCTCCCCCATCCCTGGGGTTCTCCAGGCAAGAACACTGGAGTGGGTTGCCATTTCCTTCTCCAATGCGTGAAGGTGAAAAGAGAAAGTGAAGTCGCTCAGTCATGTCTGACTCTTAGCGACCCCATATAGCAACATTATTTACAAAAGCCAAGGTATGGAAGCAACCTAAGTGTCCATCAGTAGATGAACAAAAAATATGCACTATTAATATATATACACGATGGAATGCTCCTCAACTGTAAAAGAAAACTTGAAAGACATAAGAGAAAAATTGCTATTTGCAGCAACGTGGATGAGCCTAGAGATTATACTAAGTGAAGTTAAGTCAGACAGAAAGTGAAGTAACTCATCTGTATCTAAAAAATGAGAACTTATTTACAAAACAGAAACAGACCCACAGACTTAGAAAACAAATTTATACTTACCAAAGGGGAAGGAAGGTGTGGGGAGGGATAAATTAGGAGTTTGGGATTAACACAAACACACAAGGACCTACTGTCAGTAGCACAGGAAACTATATTCAATATCTTATAATAACAGAAAAGAATGTGAAGATGAAAAGAAATATATATATATACAAATCTATAACCCTCTGCTGTGTATACACAACATTGTAAATCAACTTTACTTCAATTTTTAAAATAAATAAACGAACATATGTGAAATGAATTTGAGACTAAACAAATCAGACCTTAAGAAGAATTGAGAATTAAACGAGATGACTTTCATCTTGCAATTTGGAAGGAAAAATGAAAGGAGGTGATTCCCTGGAAAACTGATGTGTGTAGTGCTGATTGTATGCTGGGCTCTAAGAGGAGGCAGAGGTGAAACCATCGCTACTGTGATGAGCAGGGAGCAGGTGTCTCTAGAAGGCTAGACCGCGTCCATAATCAACACCAGGTACAAGGTGGGAGCTCCCTCCTCCTTAAGTCTCACACTCTCCCTCTCCAAGAGTCTTGGTTACATCAGAAGACATTCTGCCAATGTCAGGCAGGAATAGTAATTATTTAACCATGTAAAATGTAAAAATCTTAGTGAGATGGATCGCTATCACCTTGGCAATAAATTCTCGGCTTAATATTATAAACAACCATATTCTGATGCCTTGTTGTCAGTTATTATTTAGTTTGCCTATCCTTTGCTGATATGGAAAGAACAGTCAGTCCGTATCTGTTCTAACTGCTACCTGTTTCATCATCACCATAACCAATTTCACAGAGAAAATGAAAGCCTTCCAACACGAGCTCCCCAAACTTTCCACTTCCAGCCTACTAAAGTCTGTACACTACTCAGGATTGGTCTCTCTTTCCCTTTTTTTATGATGAACAATATATCCAGGCACTTGCCTCATGGTCCAGTGGCTAAGGCTCCATGCTCTCATTGCAGGGGGCTCAGGTTCGATTGTTAATCAGGGAACTAGATCCCACATGCTACAACTAAGACCCGGCACAGCCAAATAAGTAAATATTTTTAAAAAGAAAGAAATATATATCTAATCTCTCATGTTCTGACTCACATTTGTTTTTAACTTCTCAGGAACATCAATCAGTCAACTATCTTGCTCCTGAATCTTTAACATCTTCCTTCTTCCCAGCTCCTTCCTTTCAAAATTAAAGCTCACTTCAGTATTTCCCCATGTTAAAAAAAAAAATCTTGGCCCTATCTCTTCATCGAGCTGCTGTGTATTGTCCTTCTCCTTTTAACAACCTGTGTTGTGTCCTCTTTTTACCATCCAGTCACTCCTGGGGTCTGCACCCCCCAGCCTGCACTGTGACTGTTCCTCTAGATCCCACATGCTACAACTAAGACCCGGCACAGCCAAATAAGTAAATATTTTTAAAAAGAAAGAAATATATATCTAATCTCTCATGTTCTGACTCACATTTGTTTTTAACTTCTCAGGAACATCAATCAGTCAACTATCTTGCTCCTGAATCTTTAACATCTTCCTTCTTCCCAGCTCCTTCCTTTCAAAATTAAAGCTCACTTCAGTATTTCCCCATGTTAAAAAAAAAATCTTGGCCCTATCTCTTCATCGAGCTGCTGTGTATTGTCCTTCTCCTTTTAACAACCTAACTGTGTTGTGTCCTCTTTTTACCATCCAGTCACTCCTGGGGTCTGCACCCCCCAGCCTGCACTGTGACTGTTCTGGCCAAGGTCAAAGGCATTCTTATTGCTATATCCAGCGCCCACTTCCCAGACCCTTTTTCTGTGAATTCTTGGCAGCATTCGTCATGCCCATCACTCCCCTAGGAACATCCTCTTCTCTTGACTTGGCTCACGGGGTCTCTGGATTGCCCCCGCCTTGCGTCACCGTGTTCCTCATCCTCCTTATACAGTTGTCCCCTGTCACCTGTCCCCTTGAAGACTGGTATCCCTCAGTGTCCTGTCCTAGGCTCTCTTTTCTTGTTCTTCATACACTACAGGGCAATTTCATCACTTCCAAGGTGCCAGGGACTAGCCAAAAATGCTGACGTCTTTCGTATCTATTTCTCCAACCTACATCTCTCCCCTGGACACAACAGTCCTGAGCCTAATTCTCAGTCTCAGCTTTTATGGCTCAAAAACTTGATTTACCAGCACATTCAAAGCAACTTTTTCTCTTGGGGGGAAGGAAAACTAAGTTATAACTGTCACATAGTAAAGTTGCCATAGTTGAGAGGCTGCTTTCCTTGCATTGATGCTACTGGTGGTATTCATCGTCAATATTAGTATATTGTTAGTACAGTCATCATCAATATTTAAGTAAAATGCCAATATTTTTAACATGCAAGTGATATTTTTGTTGGTGTTTTATAACAATGAAATAACACATGTTAATTCTCAATGTTTCTAAACTTTCAAATTACACTATACTAAATATTAGGTTTTTGAAGTTCCCCTATACATTTCTAACTGATAATAAGCATTTTGAATGTTTTGACAACACATTTTAACGGTCATGCAACAGTTATTTTTCCCATCAAATATTGAGATCACTTGGCATGATTTTAACTTGCATGGTCATTGCAGCAGTAGCTTAAGTAACAACTTTAAGAGACAGGTGCGGGACAGAGCTGGTAGGAAGAAAGTCTAGCCCTTAACAACGTACACAGCAGTTTTAAGTACCTGACAAGGCTCTTTTAATCCACTCAGCAGCAATGTGAGTTGACATTAAAACCCTTCCCCCGTGGCTCGGTGGTAAAGAATTTCACCTGCCAGTGCAAGAGACATGGGTTTGATTCCTGATCCAGGAGGATCCCACATGCCCATAGGACACAACTATTGAGTCTGTGCTCTAGATCTCAGGAGCCGCAACTACTGAAGCCAGCAAGCTCTGAAACATGGCAAGCCACGGCAATGGGAAGCCTGTGCACGCAACCAGAGACAAGCCCATGCAGCAACAAAGACTTGGCACAGTCAAAAATAAATAAACAAAAAATATATTTTTTAAAAAACTGAGGCCTGCAATCTTCTGAACAGATGTCTTCTGATTCCTAAATGTTTTTGCTATGTGACCACATGAAGAATTAGGCCCCTTTTCACTGTACCTAGTTTAGTAACTAAAATAGATGATCAGCTCTAATATCAAGACCAACTTTGTTAATCATTCGACAATCATTATGCAACCCCTGGCTGTGGTGAGTGAGGAAAAGGCTAAAGCAAAATAGATCTTTAACCTTGAAGATCTTCATTTATAACAAAAGGACATGGCCATGAGCAGTCCCTCTCAGGGACTCTTGAGAACAACATATAATTTCTTATGAATTGTAAGCTGCACGCTACTTCACATTTTAATATCCCTGAATGCTGTAAAATCAACTGAACATCACAGTTAACTTGTTAGCATTTGTGTTCTATGTTAATGGGATGTAAAATAACATGCCTCTTAAAATCAATGGCATCTTATAAAAGTCAAGAAAACATAAAATAATTAAGTGGCCACTTATAGCAATCAACAAATATTTGTCAGAAAGCAGATGGTGACTGCAGCCATGAAATTAAAAGACACTTACTCCTTTGAAGGACAGTTATGACCAACCTAGATAGCATATTGAAAAGCAGAGACATTACTTTGCCAACAAAGGTCCATCTAGTCAAGGCTATGGTTTTTCCAGTGGTCATGTATGGATGTGAGTTGGACTGTGAAGAAAGCTGAGCACCGAAGAATTGATGCTTTTGAACTGTGGTGTTGGAGAAGACTCCTGAGAGTCCCTTGGACTGCAAGGAGATCCAACCAGTCCATTCTGAAGGAGATCAGCTGGGTGTTCTTTGGAGGAGAATTGGGTGTTCTTTGGAGGGAATGATGCTAAAGCTGAAACTCCAGTACTTTGGCCACCTCATGCGAAGAGTTGACTCATTGGAAAAGACTCTGATGCTGGGAGGGATTGGGGACAGGAGGAAAAGGGGACGACAGAGGATGAGATGGCTGGATGGCATCATCCACTCGATGGACGTGGGTTTGAGTGAACTCCGGGAGTTGGTGATGGACAGGGAGGCCTTATGTGCTGCGATTCATGGGGTCGCAGAGTCGGACACAACTGAGCAACTGAACTGAATGAAGCCTTTTAATCCACAGGTAATAAAGTTAATGCTGCTGCTGCTAAGTCGCTTCAGTTGTGTCCGATTCTGTGTGACCCCATAGACGGCAGCCCACCAGGCTCCCCCATCCCTGGGATTCTCCAGGCAAGAACACTGGAGTAGGTTGCCATTTCCTTCTCCAATACATGAAAGTGAAAAGTGAAAGTGAAGTCACTCAGTCCTGTCGGACTCTCAGCAACCCCATGGACTGCAGCCTACCAGGCTCCTCCGTCCATGGGATTTTCCAGGCAAGAGTACTGGAGTGGGATGCCATTGCCTTCTCCAATAAAGTTAATATGTTACCATAAAACTGGAGATCATTAATATCACCGTTATTGATTCCCATTGCCCAACTCGGGTTCAAGGTCTTCCATTCCAAGATACAGGCACAGCAAGAAGTTCCTCAGTTTTGATTCAGAAAAGCCTGCACAAAGGAGGCAAACAGGTTGACAACCCCAGATGACAGTGTAACTAGTGGGCAAATATGCAAAAAGCATAATTATATTGAACTTCGGGTTCCTCCTTTGTAAAATGACTGTAAGAGACGTTTAGTGGTGTGATGAGGAGAGATAATGTTTGTAAAATATTTGGTAGGGACAGCAGACACTCAATAAATGGTAATAAAATTGGTTAGACTGTTTCGAATAGAAGTAAATCCGAAAAGCTGTGATGTAGGAAATTAACGTAGAATCTGTGACTAAAATGGGATGGATAAAGAAAGTGATAAGTAGAAATCTAGTTAATATGCTTTTTCAATCGTCTGGATGGAAGGTGGAAGGGCAAGGGGCAGGTTGGGGGCAAACTAGGACCTCCATCGGTGGAGATGCGGCAGTCGGGGGTCCCTAGAGGCGAGGGCTACGAAGACTGCGAACGTGGTACAGTACCTGCCTGGGTACAGAGCCTGGTGGGTGGAGGCCCCGCAAAGCACGCGAGGAATCCGGAGGGTCTGCAGCCCAAGTACCAGAGAGATGCCGCGGAGGGAGCACAGATTGGGGGTGTTGGGGGGAAGGTGTTCCCCACCGCTACCTAAGCCCCGCCCTGGGGAGCATCTGTATCCGGGCAAAGAAGTCAGTCAGTACTGGAGGCTTAGACTGGCAGAAACCGGTTCCCCCGCGGGGTACTGGCGGGCAGCCGGGCCGAGGCGGAGCGCGGTCCTTGCCGCGCCTCTCCGAGCGTGTTCCGCCCGCCCATCTTGGCCACTCCCACTAGTCGCGCCCCGCCCTCCCGCCACCCGGGTCGCGTTCTGAGGGGCGGAGCCCAGTGCGCGACGCCTATAAGGGCCACGCCCAGCCTCCGCGCCCCACCCTCCCGCGCTCGCCCGGGAGCTCTGCTCGCCCCTGCCACGGCTGCGCCAGCCCTTTCCCCTACCCCGCGTTTCCCCGCGCGTCCTGCGCACCGCGGCGACACCATGTTGGGCATGATCAAGAACTCGCTGTTCGGGAGCGTGGAGACTTGGCCTTGGCAGGTCCTGAGCAAAGGGGGCAAGGTAGGCCCACAGGGATGTTTAGGACCGGAAAGGGGGCTCTGCTGGGAGGAGGGGGACAGAGAGACAGGATGGATTTGAGGGGAGAATCTCAGCTTAACGAGATGGGCTGCGCCTGTTGAATGCACTGGTCCATTTATACATTACAAACATTCTGAATATTCGTGTACTGCGAGGTCTTCGGTTGCAGGAAGGACTGAAAAAGTGCTTATCCTTAAGAAGCTCCCAAACCGTCCTCGGTGGAGAGCGGAGTTTAAAAGAACAAGATCCGCGCCACGTGGAGGTAACTGTGGAAGGCCAGGAGCACCTGGCAAGGAGCAGTTCACTTCTGCCGGTGGGTGACGGTGAGGCCTTCGCAGAGGAAGTGCCTTCAGCTGGACCTCGGGAATAAGCAGGAATGCTCAGAACTGAGAAGAGCCTGTGCAAAGGCTCAGAGCTGTGAAATGTCTTGTTGATCAATGGAACTCCCAGAACTGGGCGCCTAGAATATAGGATGAGTGAGGCATCATCGCAGTTTTCCCCCAAATTGACATCAGTCCTCACCCAGGCAGATTGGACTGCTCCCTGAAAACAAGGAATCTGCCACTGGGTGATAAGCTCCTTGCAGACAGGTACTTTGTGCTCTTCCTGGCTGGATACTCAGCTCCCCACCCAGTGCTTTTTTTTTGTTAAAAAACTGTGTTGTCTAGGCGTCCGAGGCCAGGTACCCATTACAGCAATCATCACACAAAACCCTCAACTAGAGTCTGGACTGTTTAAGCAGCTAATAGCCAGAGGCCTGTGCCTTGGTCTTTATCTGTCTCCTTGCTCATATGTAGAATGAGCAGTTTAGATCTATCACAGGTGATCTTTTCAGATGCCTACAAGCAGCCAGGCACGTGATGAAAATGGGTGACAGACTGAGGCAAGCTGAGGCTAACTGGAGTGAGAACTCAAGTCCTCATCTGCAAAGAGTGATTCCATGCAGCTGTCATGCAGTGGTAAAGAATCCACCTGCCAGTGCAGATGATGCAGGAGACATGGGTTCGATCCCTGGGTCAGGAAGATTCCCTGGAGGAGGAAATGGGAACCCACTCCGGTATTCTTGCCTGGAGAGAATCCCATGGACAGGAGAGCCTCGTGGGCTATAGTCCATGGGGCTGGAGAGTCGGACACAACTAAGTGACTGGGCACACACGTCATGCATCGGTGTGAACCAGGGTTGCCAGGGCTTTAAGGAAAACCAGCAACACAGACTTTTGTGTGAAATCTCTAGATATACAATTTATTCATTCAACAAATAACTGTTAAGGGCCAAGTGAGGGTCAGGTACTCTTATAGGCAGTGGGGTAAAATAGTGAACAAAACTGGAAAAAATCCCTGTCCTTGTGGAGCTTCTGTTTTAGTGACTAATGAACAATTAAATGTCAAATATTTCATGTATCAGGTGGTGATCAGTACTGTGATTTAAAAAAACGAAAAAAGCAGGAAAGGGGAGTAAGGACTAGAGAGTGTTAGGCTGAGGCTGTAGCTGGAGTAGGGCAACTGTGTCAGTTTTAACTGTTAAAATGTTTGTAAACATTGCAGATCAGGTGGGCAGGAGGAAGTGTCTGTGATGGGATGTCGCCCATGTGCACACCCATCTGTGGACTCAGCCCAGTGACCTCCAGGGTCCTTGTTGGCCTTGACACTGAAGAATCCACCTGTTACTTAAACCTCTCAGAGATCTTTCCTTTCTGTAATAGAATTGGGCTCACTTTGGGGTACAAGATTATTTGCAATGCAGGTTGAGGGTTTGGTCTCCTAGAAGAAAGCACTCAACAGAGACAGGAGGATGGGAAGAAGGGAGAGACCAGGGTATTTCTCATCTCCTTCTCCACACTATGAGGTCTCTGGAACCAGGAGCTTCTCTGGGGCTCCAACTCTTGCTGGCCAGTTTACCGTGGTTCTAGGTTTCACCACATGGCCCAGGTATCTGAGCTCAGGTAGCAGATCACCCTCCCTCCATAGCCCTGTAGGGCTCTTGCAAACCTCTGGGTTGCTTCACTCTTCCCTGGTGGGCTTCTCAGCTCTTTTGCTTAGTTGTTCAGTTGTGTCTGACTCTGCAACCCCGTGGACTGTAGCCCACCAGCCTCTTCTTTCCATGGGATTCTCCAGACAAGAATACTGGAGTGGGGTTGCCATGCCCTCCTCCAGAGGATCTTCCCTATCCAGGGCTCGAACCTGCATCTTACATGTCCTGCGTTGGCAGGATGGTTTTCTTCACCACTAGCGCCACCTGGGAAGTCCCTTTCAGCTTTTTTGGTGTGTGAAGTCGCTCAGTCGTGTCCGACTCTTTGCGACCCCCTGGACTGTAGCCTACCAGGCTCCTCCCTCCATGGGATTCTCCAGGCAAGAGTACTGGAGTGGGTTGCCATTTCCTTCTCCAGGGGATCTTCCCAACCCAGGGATCGAACCCAGGTCTCCCGCATTCCAGGCAGAGGCTTTAACCTCTGAGCCACCAGGGAAGCCAGCTTTTTTAGTATCTGTTAAATCAATTCCTTGAGTCAAGGTGCCTCTGTTCAAAAGTCTTTTTCCTTATTAGCCGCTTATCAGTACAGAGTCACCTACCACGGATTTGTTGTCTCCAGGCATAAATGCACCTCTCTGATAAGCATCTTTCCTCAACATTTGGTAAGAATATGGGGCCAGTTTATAGCAACATAGGTGGACCTAGAGATTACCGCACTGAGTGAATTAAGTCAGACAGAGAAGGAGGAGAAATATCATATGACATCCCTTATATGTGGAATCTAAAATGATACAAATGAACTTACAAAACAGAAAGAGACTCACAGACTTAGAGAACAAACATGGTTGCCTGCGAGAAGGATGACAAGGAGGAATAGTTGGTCCTGGATGGATATGTACAGACTGCCATATTTAAAATAGATAACCAACAAGGGCCTACTGTATAGCACAGGGAGCTCCACTCAGTGTTATGTGGCAGCCTGGAGGGGAGTTTGGGGGAGAATGGATGCATGTATATTGTTGGCTGAGTCCCTTCCCGTTCACCTGAAACTATCACAGTGTTGTTAATCTGCTATACCCCAATAGAAAATAAAAAGTTTAAATTTAAAAAAAGAGAATATGGGGCCATACAGGATGTTATTACCGAGCCGAAGCAAATCATTTAACCCGAATGAGCCTCAGTTCCTGCAGCTTAGAAGGGGTATGAAAATATCTCCTCCATCCACTCCCAGAGTTGACAGAAATTTTACATTTGTTTGAGAAACATGAAAATGATTTATAAACTAAAAGACCCTACAAGTGTAGTGATATTGTTATGTCAGAATTCAGCTCAACTCCACTCTCACTAGCTTCCTGGTCCTGGGTAGCTTAACCTCTCTGATGCTGATGAGGGGGGAAAAATACTTCACATCTTATAAGATTGTATTGAAATTTAAATGAGCCCAATTATAAATTATGCAACAAAATACCTAGCACTTGATTGTTAACTTTCCTTTCCTTACAGGTAATTTGGGGTAAGTTACTTAACCTCTCAGGCTCAGCTGGTAAAGAATCCATCTGAGATGCAGGAGACCTGTGTTCGATACCTGGGTTGGGAAGATCCCCTGGAGATGGGAAAGGCTACCCACTCCAGTATTCTGGCCTGGAGAATTCCATGGACTATATATAGTCAATGGGATTGCAAAGAGTTGGACACAGCTGAGCGACTTTCACTTCACTTTGCTTAACCTCTCAAACTCTCTGAACCCTGAAATTCCTCAACTGTAAGACGAGACAGTGCCTTGTGTGACAATTAAACATTCAAAGACTCTTATAACCCTTTTAAAAAATATATACACTTTCAGGGTGTTATTATTGTGAAGAAAATCTTTTTTCTGAAATGATCTCTCCTTAGAAAGAGTCTTAAGTCAGAAACTGTTGTCCACTGTCCTGGGTCAATGGATGGAGCACACGGTATGCCCATGTAGCTTGATGTTAGGTTCAACCAGATGTTCAGGGCTGATTCCAGGTACCTGCTGGGGGCCCAGGCTGCTGCAGACCTTATCAGGTGCCTTCTGCCTTGCCTGGAGGAGGAGAAGGACATACAGCTCTCTGTGTGGGTTTGGGCAGGACTTGTGGGTGCTCAGTGCAGGACTGATATTACTAACCGATATCTTTATGGGATTTGTTTCCAGCCTGTGCATACTGGTTAGGACCCCACTGCCTGGCTTGGAATCCTGGCTCCCCTTCTTGCCACTGTTTCTTGGGCATGCTGCCTAACCTCGTGTGCTCCAGCTTCATCTGAAAATGAAGACGAGAACACTTCACTGGGTTGTTGGAGGGTTGAATGAATGGATCCACATAAAATGTTTAAAATAATACAGGACACACAGAAAGTACTCAGCTTGATCATCATTAGTGTTATTCCCTTATAATGAGAAAGCTGTCTTCCAAAATCAGTGTGTGTACCCACCACATCAGGTGGTGTTGGGGTCCTTTAATGGACCGGAACCTGGTGGTCCGGAGTCGAGGATAAGAAAGTGAAAGAGAGAGAGCCGGAGGGAGGGAGAGAGAGAAAGAGAGAGGAAGAAAGAAAGACACGGGGACCCAAACTCTGATGGAGCAAAGGTACTTTAATGATCTTTCTGTGAGTATGTCTAGGCTGTTTTCAAGAAATTTCTTTCGACAATGATAAAGATCAGAATCCCAAACGTGTAGCAACTGTTACCAAGGAAACAAGGGATTAATAATGGTCACAAGGGCAGGAGACAATCCATATCTCAAGAAAGGGGATCGAGACTAAGCAGTTTTGTTGTAAAGAGAATGTTTACTGAAAGAGATTCAAGCCTGTCGCACATAATGACCTCAGTCCTGGGAGCAGCTTGCTGTTCCACTAGTTTCTGACAACAGAAACTGATAGGGAACAGAGGATTTATGAGAAACAGCACGTAGGAATCCTCCTGTTAAACATTCCCTGACAATTCCCCCTTATTTATTTATAATATTTGTAAAAAGGGTTCTGACCATTAGAGTTTGTGTAGTTTTAACAATTTTTGCATGAAAGCAACGGTAGACGACAAATATAATTGTTAAGACAATCACCAAAATTACAGTTCTAGACCCGATGTTGTGAGTAATGCTTTGAAACCATCTGTGTGGGTCTAGCTCAGATAATTGATCAGCTAGTTCAGCTCAAGTTTTCAAATCAGTGAAAGAGGGCAGATTTTTAGAAAAGGTTTCGAAGATTTCTTTTTTTAATAATTGTACATTCAGAGAGTCATTATCATGTATGTTTTGTAAATGAAATTTGATTTGTTCCCAGTTGTAAGCACTATTATTGAATTGAACAGGAGTAACACAAAATTGAGTAGAATGCCAGTCACATTTTAGCATCACCTGTTTTTGTAGATCTATTAATTGATCTCTAACCCATTTGATGGCTGTTTTTAATTCCTGTATTTCATCTTGAATGTCCTCATCTATCTGAGCCTGCTGCTAAGTCATTTCAGTCGTGTCCGACTCTGTATGACCCCATAGACAGCAGCCCACCAGGCTCCCCCGTCCCTGGGATTCTCCAGGCAAGAAACTGGAGTGGGTTGCCATTTCCTTCTCCACTGCATGCAAGTGAAAGGTGAAAGGGAAGTTGCTCAGTCGTGTCCGACTCTTCGCGACCCCATGGACTGCAGCCTACCAGGCTCCTGTGTCCATGGGATTTGCCAGGCAAGAGTACTGGAGTGGGGTGCCATCACCTTCTCCAATCTGAGCCTGAGTGGCCCACATATGAGGGCCACTTATATGAGCATCTTTAGTCCAATTTTGGATAAAATTATGTGTTTGAATTGAGGTTTATAAAGTAACACCAGTGACGGCAGCAGTGGTGCAAATAACTATTAATCCCTAAATGCCAAGAGTCAGCCATCCAATGAATCGTTTAGATTGCCAGAGCAATTTAGTAAGTAACCGGGAAGCAAGTCCAGCCATGGGATCTTCCCAGGCTTCCCAGGGCCGCTGGAGATTTATTGGTAACCACAGACTTGTCGAGATTGAAGAATCAAAAGGGATTCATTTCTTAAGGAAACAGAAGAGTTAAGACAAGTATATAATTTACAATTTATACAAGTTACAGAATGTAAAGTCTTATTGAATTGTAAATTTCCTATAGCTACAACAAAAGGGAGTGGAACACAGGCTTGTATGAAATATGATTGATTATAGCGAAAGAAATAATTACTATGAGTCTGATTGGTCCCTGTGAAATGTCCAGTCTAAGTCCCAAGTCCTTCGGTGCTCTCAGCAAGTTTCCAGATGTCCCATTGTTTAGGCCCAATCTGTTTATCGAGGACGATTTGAGGGCGAAAAGGTGTCAGTTCGCCATCAAGCCAGCCAAGCAGTCCTTTTCATGGAAGTGTTTCATTGAACTGTTGGTAATCTTCTATGCTACTTGAGTAGCATAGTCACACATAGTGCTGTTAATATCATCTGAGCAGTTAGATAAAAAGGATAGGGCAGTAAACAGTCCAAGCAATGTGTGGAAGTTCTTTTTTTGGAGTCAGGACAAAAGCCCATGTTTGTCGATTAACATTAATACATAGTTTTGTTGGGCCCATGCATAAAGGAAGGATTTCATAGCCTAGAGAAATGTTAATTAGTCTTTCTTCTTCCTCAGGATGAGAGGGCTCCTCCAAGCTCCAAGGAGGGGGCATATGTGTTGAGTCATTAGTGGATACGATTGGTCCTATATCTCTCCATTCTATAACCTATAATAAAAGTGGGGGATAGGTATATAAGCCCAATAAGTGTGATCAATCAAGTCAACCTGAGCAGGGGAAGCAAAAGCAAGCATAGTGACAAAAATATTTTCAGGATTCCGAGGCATTCCCTGTTGAGAAATCAGATTTTCAGCTTGTTTAGTAAGGGTTTTTAGTCTGTCCCCAAGTAGGGAGATCATGAGGTCGATAACGTCGAGTGTGGCATTTTTTGGAAACTTTTATTTTTTTTATACTTTTTCCTTTTTTTTTTATTTTACTTTACAATACTGTATTGGTTTTGCCATACATCAACATGAATCCGCCACAAGTGTACACGTGTTCCCAATCCCGAACCCCCCTCCCACCTCCCTCCCCATACCATCTCTCTGGGTCATCCCAGTGCCCCAGCCCCAAGCATCCTGAAAGTGAAAGTGAAGTAGCTCAGTCATGTCTCTTTGCAACCCCGTGGACTGTAGCCTACCAGACTCCTCCCTCCATGGGATTCTCCAGGCAAGAATACTGGAGTGGGTTGCCATTTCCCTTCCTGCATCAAACCTAGACTGGCAATTTGTTTCTTATATTATATTATACGTGTTTCAATGCCATTCTTTTAAAACTGCCATGGCTTGTATTGGAATTTCTTCCTCTTGGGGTTTTTGTTGTTTCGTCTCGTTTGAATGCTGGGGGCCCCCTTGGGTTGACTCTTCTGAAGAGGAAGCCATGTGAGTTTGTTGGATCCATCAGCAGAAATAGAAGCATACCCTTTTCCCTGTAAGATTAGTTTATTAGATTTCCACTGATTAGTTAACCCGTCTTGATACCAAATGGGCAAAGGAAGGGAGGTGTCCTTCAATGTCTCGAAATATTTTTCTGCTTTTGTCAAAATACCTCCTTGTGGTACATTTAAAAAATTTAAAACAAATAAAGCTATATTAACAATAGTTAGAAAAAGAAAGGAAAGCAATAATGATGAAAACATTCCTAGGAAATATTTCAGTCCCCAAAAAAATCATCTAGAGATCTGTTTGGGGACTGGTATTTGGCTGTGGTTTTGAAGTAATGAGTTGATTTCCTCCTCATTCAGTATATACACTTTTCCTGATACAAAAAGAAATGGGATCTGACTGTGTTTTAAGTGGTTTGTGTTATTTGGGGCAAAGGATTAGGAGCAAACACTCAAACATTTTTCCTAAGTGAAATTACTGAAAAGCTGATGCAGAACAGCTTGACAGATGAAATGTTGCTCACTTCCAAATACCTGACCTTGTCCCCGGAAAAGAAATGCAGCCTGGCAGCTGCTGAATCTCTCTGTTCAGTGTGTCAAGGAAGATGATTATACTTTCAAGACAGACCTGAAAAGAAGGTGAATATTTTGCACTTTTCATACTCTTAGGAACAAATAACTTATTTGGCAAATGGTGTATTTTTCATGTTGTTTTTGTTTTGTATTGTGAAACAGGCACTGAAGTTGATATTATTTTAAGAATCTTACAGACTGGAAACAGAAGTAAAGCTATATTAACAGTAGTTATAGGCTTAAAGAATATATTGTGTTGGAATCTAGTAAAGTCTCCTCTGGATAGGAAGATAAAAGTATTCCTGTGTATTCCCTTTATTTAATTTTTTATTTGTAGTTTTAGTGTGTAATGTGTTTGTTTAATTATGTCTTGTGTTTGTGGATTATAAGGAATGTTTATAATCTGTTTAATAGAGAATGAATGTAAAAATTGTTTGAATTGTTCATAAATATAGGCAGGGCCATTGTCTGTTTTTATAGAATTAGGTGTTCTCATTATTGTAAAGTAAGCTATCAGGTGGGTTATAACATGTCGTGTAGTTTCACCTCGGAGAGGTGTGGCCCCTATAAAAGAAGAATTTGTATCGATTGAGACCATGTAAGAAGGAAGAGGAAGAAAGTTCAGGGGAATGAGTTACATCCATTTGCCATAAAGTTTTCTTTCATTTGTAATAAACCTTTTTTATATTTTTGTATTCATCATTTTATTTGCCATTTCTTATATCTTTTTATTAAAAGCACATATCTTTTCTTTAGCAACTATGAACTGTCTTCTATGTTAGCATTTTATAGATTGGTGAACATATTTATTATATTATACATTATAATATATATTTATTTTTATATAAATATATATTTTTATATATTTATTAATAGTTTAAAATCTCTAGTTTTTCTGTAAGAGAAACTTTTTGTAAGAGGAAGTTAGTGTTCAGTAATTAATGTTTTAAAATCTTACTTTATTTGGAAATGACCTAGCTATTTAATAAACTTTTATCATTTAGTTTATCATTTCTAAAATATAATTATTTTTAATAGAGTTTATCTAAAAGTTTTCATCTTATTTATATATTTACATATAGATAGTTACCTTTTTGTTGACAAATTTAGTTTACCTTAAACCTAGGCATAATAAAAATACTACATAATGTTGATGACTTAAGACATGTCTTAATTAGATTAGCAATTATATTTAAATTATATTTATATTTAAATAAACATTATATTTAATACTGAATATTTTTCAGTTCACGTGAACTTGAATTTAAATAGAGCTCATTAATATCATATTATCCAAAAACAAAGACATATAGTGAGACATAGATAATTTTAGATAGACAGGCATAGTTTTCTGCTTGAAATTTAAAATATCCTTTTTTTTTTTTTTTTTGAGTTCCACCAATTTGTTTATGGCTGGAGTCCTAGATAGAGTGGGCTGTGTATCCCAAGGACATGACAAGAGTTAACTTTAGGTTTTTCCTTAGGCCTGTTTTTGTTTCCCAGGCAGAATTGGAGTTCCAAAAAAGTATTTTAACAAGTTAACCTTTTCCTAACTGCATGTATAAGAAGGACCGGTTTTGCAATTTCAAAAAAGATTTTATTTTAATCAGTTTTCTCTGGAGTCTAAAGAATATCATGGCTATTCAGTATCAAAAATACCATTTCTCCTTTTTGTAGTTACAGTATATTATTAATGATATATGCATGAGGGAATTGCTCTCACATTGGGTGTTAAGTCTTGACTACAAAATTTTGACAAATAGTAGGACTGTTAAGCATACCTGAGGTAACACAGTCTATTGAAATCTTTTATGAGGCCCAATGTGATTAGGATAAGGGAGAGAAAAAGTGACTCTCTCCGGTCTAAAGGGTGTAAAGGTATATTTAAAAAGCAATCTTGTAAATCAGTAATAATAATGTGCCAGTTTTGAGGAATAGTAGTAGGTGATG
>SJYT01020414.1:106103-121847 GCA_006410635.1 Cephalophus harveyi | reverse complement strand
TCCCATCTCTTTCAGAATTTTCCACAGTTTATTGTGATCCACACAGTCAAAGGCTTTGGCATAGTCAATAAAGCAGAAATAGATGTTTTTCTGGAACTCTCTTGCTTTTTCCATGATCCAGCAGATGTTAGCAATTTGATCTCTGGTGCCTCTGCCTTTTCTAAAACCAGCTTGAACATCTGGAAGTTCATGGTTCACGTATTGCTGAAGCCTGGCTTGGAGAATTTTGAACATTCCTTTACTAGCGTGTGAGATGAGTGCAGTTGTGCAGTTGTTTGAGCATTCTTTGGCATTGCCTTTCTTTGGGATTGGAATGAAAACGGACCTTTTCCAGTCCTGTGGCCACTGCTGAGTTTTCCAGATTTGCTGGCATAGTGAGTGCAGCACTTTCACAGCATCATCTTTCAGGATTTGAAACAGCTCAACTGGAATTCTATCACCTGCACTAGCTTTGTTCATAGTGATGCTTTCCAAGGCTCACTTGACTTCACATTCCAGGATGTCTGACTCTAGGTGAGTGATCACACCATCATGAATATCTTGATCATGAAGATCTTTTTTGTACAGTTCTGTGTATTCTTGCCACTTCTTCTTAATATCTTCTGCTTCTGTTAGGTCCATATCATTTCTGTCCTTTTTTCAAGCCCATCCTTGCATGAAATGTTCCATTGGTATCTCTAATTTTTTTGAAGAGATCTCTAGTCTTTCCCATTCTTTTGTTTTCCTCTATTTCTTTGCATTGATCGCTGAGGAAGGCTTTCTTATCTCTCCTTGCTGTTCTTTGGAACTCTGCATTCAGATGCTTATGTCTTTTCTTTTCTCCTTTGCTTTTCACTTCTCTTCTTTTCACAGCTATTTGTAAGGCCTCCTCAGAGAGCCATTTTTCTTTCTTTTCCATGGGGATGGTCTTGATCCCTGTCTCCTGTATAATGTCACGAACCTCTGTCCATAGTTCCTAGTTGGAGATAAAAGCTGTAAGGGAAACACTGTTTGCTCTTAACTGATTAACAGTCAAGACTAAAAACTGTCCTCAAAAATCCTTTTTTGTATGCAGCTAGATGAGGTTTCCCAGTCTCCCTTATATGAAGTGTGACCACGTGTCTGAGTTCCCTCCAAGGGTCTGTGAGCACAGTGATGGCTCTGCCTGCAGGCCTGGCCCACATCAGCCTCCCACATTTGCTTCTCCATGCTCATTCTCTCTTCCAGCCCACTGAGATGTCGACACCTAGGGTAATCTTGGAAGCCACAAAGTAAATATTCCAAGCTTCCATCAGTATGGAGGAGAGTGGCCCTGCCAACACACACTAAGGACTGTTAAGTGAACAAGAAATACATTTTGATTGTGTTAAGCCACTGAAATTTTGTCTGTTTGTTACTGCGGCCTGGCCTAATACAATATTAGGTACCTAAACAAATCAAATTTTGGGTCCAGAAAAATAGGATCACAAGTGAAACTGAGCTACCAAAGTGAAGGGCAATAGAAAGTAACTTTCCTTTTGGGCTCACTGAATACCAAAACTAATACTTGGCAAGTGGCAGGTGCATTGCATAATTTCTCCCATATAATTTTTCTTGGAACCTCTTTCTTGGAAGCCATAATGCCAGGTATTATGATCCCTGTTTAACAGATGAGGGATGTGAAATAGAGAAAGGTAATATAATTTGCACAGCAAGTAAGTGAGAGAACTGAGATTCAAGGCAAATCTGATGAAGTCCAAAGCTCTTTTGCCCACCCCTTACTGCCTCTGGGGAGATGTCCAGTCCATTGCTCTAGTCCATAGGTGTTTAATGGGGGCAAAGAAAGCATCATATAAGTTGATTTATGTCAGTCTTGTTTTCAGACACTTTGAATGAGCTGCTTATTTTTTTAACCACATAACAGGCTGTTTCATGAGAAGTCTCTACCCCTGCAGACTGGGGAATCATCCATCCCGCAGGACTAAGTATGAACACAGGTGACTCTGTCAAGAGCCTGGCATGTGGCCTGGTGCCAGGTCAGAGCAGCTGATCCCAGCTTTCATGGCGCTATTTACGGTTCATGGCCTTTCTGGCCTCTGTCATACCCCTCAAAGTGGCTGCCTTGTCTACATTCCTTGGTCATTCTGGATAAACAGAACACCCTAGCCCACTTATGCAACTTTCAAGAGAGATTTCTAAACATAGAGATGTTTGTAAACCTTCCTTTTCCCACTTGTTTTAATGGAGTGTTGGGGTTTGGAAACCAGTCTCGCAGCTGGGTCATCTTGGGCAGATCTCTGGGCTTCAATTTATCCCTCTGCAAAAGAAGCTGGTCTAGAGCTGGATATTTAAAACTTCGTATCACTAAAGAGATCATTTGATATAATAAATGATCTCAAGCACCCTTTAATTTTCTATTAAAAAGAAAAAACTAAGGACATGTCTTATCTTTGGTGCCTAATACGATGCCTGGCACAAAACCAGTGTTCTGTAGATATTTGCTTACAGGATTAGTGTCTCTAAAACTTCCCTAAGCTTAGTAGTCATTTGTGCTTTTTACCAAGTATTTCAAATGCTCTCCTCTCCCAGGCATATGATAGGATGGCTCTGCCAAGTCCCCTCATGGCTGCACTAGGCCACTGGACATGTTCTGGCCAGTGAGCTGTCAGAGAAAGGCTAAACACTGTCTCCAGGGAAAGATCCTCAAATCTTCCATTTCTGTCCACAGGAAGAAGGCAATGTTATAGATGGGGGCTATCTGGTCCACCTGAGTCCTGGAGGGAGTGGAGGACGTGGAGTCTTAGCTGACTCAACAGATGTGCAGCCGAAGCAGAGGCACACTTTTACTGTTCTAAAGCACTGAGACTTTTATTTATCTACTTATTTATTCTTAGCTGCACTGGGCCTTTGTTGCTGTGTGTGGGCTTTCTCTAGCTGCCGTGAGCAGAGGCTACTCTTCATTCTGGTGTGAGGGCTTCTCATTGTGGTGGCTTCTCTTGTTGAGGAGCACAGGTTCCAGGAGCGCTGGCTTCTATAGTCTCAGTTTGCAGACCCTAGAGCGCAGGCTCAGTAGGTGTGGCGTGGGGACTCCGTTGTCCCACAGCATGTGGAATCTTCCCTGACCAGGGATCAAGCTCATGTCCTTTTCATTGGCAGGCAGGTTCTTACTCATTAAAACCAGGGAAGTCCAATACTGACATTTTGAAGACGTTTATTGTCATAATGCAATCTGGCCTGTCCCAACTGATTCAGTAAATTAAATCATAATCAAGTGGATTCCTCACTTTTAATAACCACTTCCATCTACAGCCTCTAACAAGAATAAACAAAGTAGTGTGATCATATTCAACTGGTAGCATTCCTGCCAAAATCAAAGCAATGTGATAATTTCAGTAGCAATGATCACAATAGATAGTTTGCTGCTACTGCTACTGCTAAGTCGCTTCAGTCGTGTCCGACTCTGTGCGACCCCACAGATGGCAGCCCACTGGGCTCCACCATCCCTGGGATTCTCCAGGCAAGAACACTGGAGTGGGTTGCCATTTCCTTCTCCAACGCATGAAGTGAAAAGTGTAAGTAAGTCGCTCAGTCGTGTCTGACTCAGTGACCCCATGGATTGCAGCCTACCAGGCTCCTCCGTCCATGGGAGTTTCCAGGCAAGAGTACCGGAGTGGGATGCCATGTTTATTCCACTTAAAAATATAATTTCTGTTAGGTTTCCATTTTTTATTTTAATTAAAATTTTTAATTGAAGGAGAGTTGATTTACAATGTTTCGGGTATACAGCAAAATGACTCAATTATTCACCTCATACATACATACACACACACATATATATATATAGTTGTTCAGTCCCTCAGTTCTGTCGAACTCCCTGCAACTGCAGCACACCGTGCTTCCCTGTCCTTCACTATCTCCCAGAGTTTGCTCAGATTCATATCCATTGAGTTGGTGATCTATCTAACCATCTCATCCTCTGCTCTCTTCTCCTTTCACCTGCAATCACCAGAATTAGAGAATCCATGCCTCAGGGATTGCATTTGGGTTTCCTGCATGGTAGACAGCAGCAGCAGGCAGATTCTTTACCATCTGAGCCACCAGGGAAGCCACATATATAGGATATAGAAGAGAGGCATAGGATATAGAAGAGAGGCAACTCAATAATTAGTGCCAGTGTGGCTGGGTTCTGGTGAGGGCTCTCTTCTGGGTAGCAGACTGCCCACTTCTCCCCGTGTCCTCGCATAACTGAAGGAGAACAAGTGAGCTATCTCATGAGTTTTATAAGGGCACTGATACCATTCACAAGGGTTCTACCCTCTTGATTCCATTTATTAATCCCAGTTACCTCCCAAAGACCCTACTTCCTAACACCATCACATTCAGTTCAGTTCAGTCTTGGTAGACAGCAGCAGCAGGCAGATTCTTTACCATCTGAGCCACCAGGGAAGCCACATATATAGGATATAGAAGAGAGGCATAGGATATAGAAGAGAGGCAACTCAATAATTAGTGCCAGTGTGGCTGGGTTCTGGTGAGGGCTCTCTTCTGGGTAGCAGACTGCCCACTTCTCCCCGTGTCCTCGCATAACTGAAGGAGAACAAGTGAGCTATCTCATGAGTTTTATAAGGGCACTGATACCATTCACAAGGGTTCTACCCTCTTGATTCCATTTATTAATCCCAGTTACCTCCCAAAGACCCTACTTCCTAACACCATCACATTCAGTTCAGTTCAGTCACTCAGTCGTGTCCAACTCTTTGCGACCCCATGAATTGCAGCTCGCCAGGCCTCCCTGTCCATCACCAACTCCCGGAGTTCACCCAAACTCATGTGCATCGAGTCGATGATGCCATCACATTAGAGGGGAAGATTTCAATATATGAATTTTGGAAGAAATACAAACATTCACTCCATAACATTCTTTATACATTTTCCCTAGATTTTCCAAATGTCAATATCTTATTAAAATTTTAGAAATTCTTTCCTCTTTTTCTCTGTGTTTTTTGAAACATTTGAGAATAAGTTGTAGACATATTTCTTTAACCCTAAGCGCTTCAGTGTGTTTTTCCTAAAAACAAAGTTACTCTCTTTTGTAACCACACTACAATTAGCAAACTCAGAAAGTTAGCATTGAGAGTATGGTGGTGGTGGTTAGTCGTGTCTGACTTTTGGAAACCCATGGACTGTAGTCCATCAGGCTCCTCTGTCCATGGGATTTCCCAGGCAAGAATGCTGGAGTGGGTAGCCATTTCCTTCTCCATGGGGTCTTCCTGACCCAGGGATTAAACTCGCATCTTTTGTATTGTAGGCAGATTCTATACCAATTAAGCAACCAGGGAAGCCTCAAACTATTATCTAATCTATGAACCTTATTCAAAACTTTCCAGTGTCCCAATAATATCTTTTATAACAAAAGAAAACTGTGGCTTACTCATTACACTCAATTGTTATGCCTCTCTGGTCTTAGTTAATCTGGAGCAATTTTGTTCAGTCTCCCTACTTGTTTCATAGCACTGACATTTTTTAATGTGCAGGTCAGTTATTGTGTGGAATGTTCTTCAATTTGGTTATCTATGTTCCCATAGGATTAGATTCAGATTATGCATTTTTGGCAAAAATATCACAGAATGATGTTACAGTCTTCTCAGTGCTTTATGTCAGGAGGCATGTGGTGTCTGCCAATTTTCTCTACTGTAAAGATCCTATTTTCTTCTTTATAACTAGTTTTGGAGAGATACTTTGAAATTATACTGATATCCTGTTACTCCTCAAACTTTCACCCACTAGTTTTAGCACTCATGATAATTCTTGCCTGAATCAATTATTGTTATGACTGCCAAGTGGTGATTTTCTAAATCCAATATTTTGTCTGTTTTTATTAGTTGGCTTTCTACTGTAAGGAATATCTTTCCCTTCTTCACCATTTGCTTAGATTCATACAGACTCATCATGTATTCTTTTTTAATTCAGCAAATTACAATCTTTGCTATATTTATTTGCTTTGCTGCTCATGTTGTACCATTGGTCACCTCTAGTCATTTTCCATATTTGTTTCAAAACTCATTGTTTTCAGAAGCCTAGTCCAGTCTACTTGGGCCAAGTGAGCATCTCACTTCTTTGTGTGCCCTTGTATTATGAATGTTCCCTTCCTTACACGTGTTTCTTGTTGGGTACTTCTTGGTTTCTATTTTCATATTAAATTGTGAGCTCTTGAGTATAGAGAGACTGTCTGATTCATCTCTATATCTTCAGTGTTTAGTGCAGTGACTGGTGAAAGGGGAAAACTCAGTTCATCCTTGTTCAGAGCTTGAATGAATGGAAGAAAGAAAAACAGTGTTTAAACTTCTACCAATCTGCCTCAATCCTGTTTTAGGGCACTAGCTCCAACTAGCTAAAAGGAAATCATCTATTAATGTTCATAGCAGGCTACTGTGGGTCTTGCAATAGCAAGGCCAAATCAACGCGGATTAAATTGTTGACATGTAGGAACTTAACATAAACGTTCCCCCCCATCGCAGGGGCTGCCTGCCAACTCTGATCTCATATCCTTACTATTTCTTTACCATTAATTTGATATGGTTCTGGTTTTCCTATTGGTTCTTCATTCATTAAGAACCTCTCTTCTCAAAAATAAAATAAAGAGGTGTTATCAACCCTTCCACTGGAGGTGGTGAATTAGTGGAAAGAGTCTGGGCTCTTGATCAAGGGACTTGGGTTAGTTTCCTATCTGTGCAGCTAGATATGTGACTCTGGGTGAGTTATTAACTTTATTGGGTCTTTGTAGCCTTTACTCTGAAACAGAGCTCATAAGACCTGTGATGCAAAGGTATTCTGGGCTCCAAATGAGGTAACCTACATGAAATCACTTTGAAATTCTCTTGGAGAATCTGAACCTTTACTTGGTGTTCCATTTTGTCTGAGATGAACCTTCCTGGTCTCTGCCCCATCTTTATTGGAAAATCCCTCCTTAAGATTCAGAATTCCACTCATATATTGCCTCCTGGCATGTGGCATCCTTGGGAGACATATTGTACCCTTCAGATCTCAGGTTTGTCTTACTACAACAAAAAGGGACACTGGGATATATATTTTCCATCCACAAGCCACACATTGAATTGTTCCCCCTGAACTATACCTTGATTATATTCATAGTCCTGGCATTTATTTGTATAGATTCTTTGCACGATCCCTCAGTTAAACTTTCAGCTCTTGGACTCTGAAAGTATCATTTGGTTCCCAAATGTTCCCCCTCTCAGGGTAATCCGTGCCCCAAAGCCTCATACTTAGGCTGACCTCCCATATCAAACACTCTTTCCTGCCTCACCCTAACTCAGTGGATTTTCCGTAGAGTTGAGAAGAAGAAAAAAAAAAAAAAACAACTGTTAGAGATGGAAAGGAAGACTGCCCAAACCAGAACATGTGTATTAAAAAGGTAGCAGCTATTTTAATTAGGAATTTACAAATGGAGCCAAACGAGACACATTAAACTTTTCCTTTGGTTGTCCATCCCCAGTAAGAAGAATTCATCCGTTCTACCCTGCCTCTGTAGTGGTAGTAGGTTTACAGTATGCTATAGTGAGGAGGATTTTATAGTTGTTCCCAGGATGGAATGGAGTAATTGATTTGCAATTCTTCCAAGGACACAGAAAGGGGGAATTGGCAGCACCTGTGCCATATTTGTGCCATCCTTGATCTAGTCCAACATCTTCTACAGTTAATGAATCTTATTGTCATCTTTGGACTAGACGTTCTTTCTGGTCCTTGACAGTTTTACATTCTCAGTGCCTGGTCCCTCCCATTCAGAAGGCAGTGTGGGTAAGATGCTCTCCAAAGGTGAGGTATAGCAGGATGATGGATGATTTTTCTGCCACTATGTCACTCCTGAATTTTCATCACCGCATTCCTGATTTGACAAGTGATTTAGCGTCCCAGGCTGGGGAAGGACTGATGGATGAATCGGTCCTCTGTGCATGGCCGTTGGGCAGGAAATTAATAAGAATGCTAGCTGACATGATCTATGGTACTGTAAGCTCATTATGCCTGATTAGCTTCCAGCCTTTCACTCCCTCTGACAGCTACAGGGCCTCAAGGTTTCCAATGGCAACCGTTTCCCTTTCTCTAGCTGATTGCTAGGTCTCTGACCATGAAACCAGACCACCCCCTACCACCCCAGGCTTGTCAGAGTGGGGACTTTTCTGCATAGTGTTACCTCCTCCTTCTTGGCAGTGGGAAGGTAAGCTCCTGGGTTGTCTAAGTGGTGTTGACAGTGAGGCCCTTTGAACTCAGGAAACAAAGTTTGAAGGGGTCAGTTCAGTTCAGTTGATCAAGTTCTTATCAAGCTACTTACTATGTGCTGACATCTGTATTCATTATGGAAGAGGCAATAGAAGGAGACCACATGAAGCAGAAAATAAGGGAGAAGTATTTTAATTTCTATAGCAAATATTTATGAAATACAGTAGCCCTAAGCACTGTGGTAGGCATTAGGAACAAAGGGTTATGGATAAGTAGATAAAATGAAATAGATGAAAGTGCCATAAATGAATTCAAATCAATATATATTTGAATTTGCATATTATTATATGAATATAATTGAATATATATATGTTCAAGTGAATTCAAAATGTCTAATACATATATTATTCATATACAAACATACATTTATGCATGAATATATTCATACATACATATATTTATGTATATATTCTAAAAGCATCTACTATACCTATTATATCCTCAAAATGGAGTTAACCTCTCTTTGGTCTCATCTTTGTCATCCTGAACCCTTGTCACCTTGTTCATGCTCCCCTAAAACACACTTTTTTTGTACTTTTATTTCAGTTTTTACTTTATTTTATTTTTCAAATAGCCATAGATTAGCCTACATTTGTCATTTTGAATAAGACATATGGGTTGAGATTTCAGTTTCAGTAGAGATGGGAGAGAAATGAATAGTGAATAAATCTAATTTAGGTAAACATTACTGGCAGTTTTTATAGTAATTATTTTTATGAATATAGATTCTAAACAAATCCACTTGAAAGTGCTATTGGTTCTTCTCTCGTGGGCAGCCAAGTGGAGACTTTTTGCTCTCTTGGTGGAGTAAAAATGAGATAGATTTTAGCTTTAGGGTCAAACTCAAAAGTTACTGCTGCAGAGAGAGATCTTCCCTGATCCCATTCATGAGGTGAGGCTTTCTGTTACATGAGAAGTGTACTTTCTTTTTCAGGCAAGGCTTTATTGGGGCACCTGCTGCAGTAAGAGAGAGTGAGAAAAAAATAACATGTTCATCTGCTTGCCTGCTCACTGAGGTGGGGATAAGCTTATTCTTTATATCAGGCGAGGGTACGGATGTGTCCAAGGCTTGGGCCAGAGGGGCAGCTTAGGTGTTTTGCCCACTCCTCTGTAGTGTTAGGAGAAGGCAATGGCACCCTACTCCAGTGCTCTTGCCTGGAAAATCCCATGGACGGAGGAGCCTGGTAGGCTGCAGTCCATGGGGTCTCTAAGAGTCAGACACAACTGAGCAACTTCACTTTCACTTTTCACTTTCGTGCATTGGAGAAGGAAATGGCAACCCACTCCAGTGTTCTTGCCTGGAGAATCTCAGGGACGAGGGAGCCTGGTGGGCTGCTGTCTATGAGTTCGCACAGAGTTGGACACAACTGAAGCGACTTAGCAGCTGTAGTGTTAAGTACAGAGGGCATGCTCAATTGAAATTGAGTCTCTAAAAGTTGTACAGTGCCATGCAAATGTTAATAATTATCTACTACTTAGGGCTTCCCTGGTGGTTCAGATAGTAAAGAATCCACCTGCAATGCAGGAGATCAAGGTTCAATCCCCGGGTTGGGAAGATTCCCTGGAGAAGGGAATGGCAACTTACTTCAGTATTCTTGCCTGGTGAATTCCATGGACAGAGGAGCCTGGTGGGCTACAGTCCACGGGGTGGCAAAGAGTCAGACATGACTGAGTGACTCACACACACACACAACCTAGGACATGATCAGTGAGAAGTAAAATGGTCAGATACACTTCTGCATATCTTTGGGTTACGTCTAGTTTAATTTTAGCCTAAGGAAAAGGATGAAGTTTTCTTCTTCTTCCCACCATTCGTGGCCAACCACAGGGGACCTCATTAGTGACTAAGTTTGTACTTGCCACACCCCTATTGGCCTAAGTAATAGGGTCTGAAAATGTACATGGCCTTAGAACAATTCAGACGTGGATTTAATAGCATTTAGAGGATAACAACCAGGCAGGCATGCCCAGCCTCCCTAAAATTGTCTCTCAATGATCTCATAAGAAATTAACATTTGAGGTAGTGGGAAATGCATTAGTCTGGGCAGATTGTGCAAATCTTAGTCCTTGATTAAAAGGGCGGAGCAAAGGGCCTTGATCCTCCGCATTCCTTGGTCTCTTGTCATTAGCAAGACATTCTGGCTCAAGTTCGATTCGATTTTCAAAAGATTTTTCAAATACTTTAAGAGGCTGTTTTTTCCTCTCTTTCTTTCCCAGGGATCGTGGAGGGTGGTGTGGTTTGCTTGCCATGTGAACTCAAGTGAGTCATTTCAAGTCTCTGAAGCTGTTTCCTCATGTATGAAATGGAACTCAAACTCTCTATCCCGTCTACCTCTGAGGTTGTTTATGGAACTGAGTCAGCAAAGAGAGAGAAGATCTCTTAAAACTCTGTGGAAATATAAGGATTCTTTATTATCAGGGGTCTTTGGAAGGAGAACAAGGAAGGTATGTTGCTGTCTTCACAGATCAACACCAACATTTTCAAATCAAGTTGACACATACAAATTAATAGTCCCATCTTGATATGCTCACTGGACAAGAACAAGCACAGACACTGAGCTACTGGCTGACCTGCTCACCCCTGCCCCATCCCACTTCCTGCAAGTGCATATTTGTGGTTTTTGACAGCTTGCACTGAGAAGTGATCAGCTTTAATTTTCTTTCTTTTTTTCCCATATAGCCATAGATTAGCCTACTTCTGTCATTCTGAATAGATATGAAGACTGAAATGTTAATTTTAATAGTGATGGTGAGAGCAAATTAATACAGAATAAATCTGATTGAGCTAAATATTACTGGCAGTAATTTTATGATGGTCATTTTTATGACTATAGAGTTCTAAAGAAATTGAACTTGTAGGTTTGTTGGTGGTTCTCTTTCCCATAGACAGCCAAGTAGAGTTTTGCTCTGATCCTGGTGGAGTAGAAAGGGGATAGATTTTAACCCCAGGCAGTTTTGAGTTCCAAACTTGATCAAATTATTTACTTTCTACTTATGTATTATAACAGACCACTTTTTTTTTGGTCAAACATTTTTAGTTGCACTTTCATATCTTACAAATCTTGTTGCTTGCAGGCCTTCTCACTCTTTGAAACAATGAAATTCAGGGCTTTGGGGAGAAGCCCAGTACCTTCATAAAACAACAGAGCTATTGCTCAATTTTGACTTAATGTTAGGCATCTGAGTCCATAGCAAGTTAAAGGCTTAAAGGTGAATTTTTTGGAGGAAGAATACAGCAGTTAGGATTTGCATTTGGTTTCATGTCACAGAAACCTGGCTTCAGGTTTGTTGGTGGTTCTCTTTCCCATAGACAGCCAAGTAGAGAGTTTTGCTCTGATCCTGGTGTAGTAGAAAGGGGATAGATTTTAGCCCCAGGCAGTTCTGAGTTCCAACCTTGATCAAATTATTTACTTTCTACTTATGTATTGTAACAGACCACTTTTTTTTGGTCAAACATTTTTAGTTGCACTTTCATATCTTACAAATCTTGTTGCTTGCAGGCCTTCTCACTCTTTGAAACAATGAAATTCAGGGCTTTGGGGAGAAGCCCAGTACCTTCATAAAACAACAGAGCTATTGCTCAATTTTGACTTAATGTTAGGCATCTGAGTCCATAGCAAGTTAAAGGCTTAAAGGTGAATTTTTTGGAGGAAGAATACAGCAGTTAGGATTTGCATTTGGTTTCATGTCACAGAAACCTGGCTAGTAAGACTTTATCCATAGGGTTTTGTTTTGTCCGTTTGTGTGTGTGGGGGTGTGTGTGGGGGGAGGTATGTGTGTGTTTTTTCTTACATAACAACAAATCCAGAGGCAGGTAATTCAGAACTAGCGTGGTGGCAACACAATGTTCTTTAGGACCCCATGATGGTTGGTTTTATTTGTCAACTTGGCTAGACTACTATAGACTATAGTCTCCAATTAACAGTGTTGGGAAGGCATTTCCTAGATGCAATTAAAATCTGCAATCAGTTTTCTCTAGGCAAGGGAGATTATCTTAGACAATCTAGGTGGCCCTGATTCAGTCCACTCAGAGCAGATCTTCAAGGCTTTCCCAAAGAAAGAAAGAATTTCACTATAGATTGCAGCTTTTTCCTGGACCCCAGAGTTTTAGCTCATCTTTCCTGACAAGCTGCCTTACAGGTTTCAGACTTGCCTAGCCTAGACAGCCCCTATGGTTACATAAATCAGTCCTTTGCAATCTAGCTGTCTCTGTGTCACTGTCCCCAGCCCCCAAACTAGTTCCGCTTCTCTATGGAACTGTGCCTGATACAGACCCAGACTCCTGCCTTTCTCTGTCACCATCTTTAGTGCTTGCAAGTTGGCTACCGCATGGCTGGGCATCATGCCTGCATTCCTGGCAGGAAGAAGGGGAAAAGAAAAAGGACAGAAACCCAAAACAAACACCAGTCAAAGCCTGTTCTCTTTTAACAAGGAAAACCTTGCCCGGAGCCTTCCACTTGTAGCTCATTGGGGAAGACCCAGTCACGTGACCAGGACTAGCATAGCAACTTTGGGTCTGTGGAGGAAAGCACTTTTAACTGGGCATCTTGTGACCCTGAATAAGACAGAGGGTCTAGGGTAAGGAAGAACAAGGGAATGGAGGTTGCGTTGGCAACTGCAGGGAAGATTTAAAAAATTTCTTTATCATATAAAGAACAAATCCTGAAAGTCTTAGATCACAACTTCTTCTGTGATAAGCTATAGAAAGATTCCTGGCCCCACCTGAGGCAACCAGGCCTTGAAGTAGAAGAACACATGTGTAGGAAATGAGAGCCCTGAGGCCCATGCCTTCCAACTAGAAAGATTCTGGGAAAAAGAGAGAAATAAGAAAGGCAGGCAGATTGTGCCCTACCTCTCTCTGAACCTCAGCCCAACATTAGGTATTAGCTGCCTAGTGTGTAGGCAGGCCAGGGCACTGCCCTTGGCCTTATATTTAGGACTCTGAAAGGAGGTACAAATTCAAACTCATTGGGATAGAATAGGGAGACAGAGGGATAACCAGAACTAGTTTTTTCCAAGCCATCCATCTCCCCTGTGTGCTATGAACAGGTGACCCAAATTTCCTACATGACCCTGGCAGGCTTGGAAGGTGATTGAGTTCAGAGGCAGCAAGCTTGCCTTAGGGGCTTCCCAGCTAGTGGTAAAGGACCCATCTGCCAGTGCAGGTAGACTTAAGGGACACGGGTTCCATCCCTGGATTGAAAAGATGTCCTGGAGGAGGGCATGGCAACCCACTCCACTATTCTTGCCTGGAGAAACCTATGGACAGAAGAACCTGGTGGGCTATGGTCCACAGGACCACAAAGAGTTGGATATGACTAAAACAACTTAGCATGCATGCAAGCTTGCTGTAGGACCTGCTGTAATGAGTAAGAAGAGCCAGAGCCAGGATGAAGAGCATGGCAGGGACCGGAGGTGAGGCCTTAGCAGAACTGAAGTGTCAGAGACAAAGGTGTGAACAAGTGCCCCAGGACCTTCATGAGCTGACAGGGGGAATGGGAGGAGGTGGATTTGGGAGGCGGGGAAAGTCATAGAGACCCTGAGTTACCTAGCTGTCACCATTGGTAGCAAAGAAGGGCACTGCCCAGACACAGGGGCAGTTGCCATAAGTAATAGCAGTGGCCAGTCCAGGGAGCAGCTCTAAATGGTCCCTCCACAGAAGAGGCTGACAATGGTCTCAGAGTGTCCAGGTCTCCAGTCTGCTGTCTTTGGTCTCTCTCCACTAGACAGGAGTGGGACAAAAAGGCCAAATATGAGTGACTGAGTCAGTTTCGCCCAAAGAAAGCTAACTAACTGCAAAGGACTGCTAACTTATTGCATCAGAATGTATGTGCAGCAGACTGGATTAGAATAGTCCTCCCACCCCCACCCCTCAACTGCCCAGGAGATGGAGAGTCACTCATAGTTCAACTCATGAAAGTTAAGGAGAAAATGAACTATATTTCTTTGCACATTAGAATCAGTGTGTAATTTTGCAATTCCCTCCCCCACCATGTAAGATAAAGACAATAATACCTCCTGAGGTGGTTGGGAGAATGTGAATGAACCTCTCCCCCTCTGTAAATGCTCAGGTGAGTCAGGCATGATTAATGGGGTAGCTTAATATTAGTTACCTGGACTGATTGGCAAGCAGGACCTAAACAAAGCAAGGTTTCCTGTCACCCTTGGGATAGCAAAGTAAGGAAGGTGCCCAGAAGCACAGATCCCGATCAGATTGTCACATTTTCTACCCAAAATGTTCCCCCTCCACCATCACCCATATGTGTTACTCTGTTACCTTGTTTCTTTTCCTTCATAGTGCATCACAATACTATTTATGTATTTTTATTTGTTTCTTGTACATCTCTAGAAGGGCAAGCAGAGAAGGGAATGGCAACCCACTCCAGAACTCTTGCCTGGAAAATCCCATGGACAGAGGAGCCTGGTAGGCTGCAGTCCACGGGGTTGTGAAGAGCTGGACACAACTGAGCAACTTCACTTCCACTTTTCACTTTCATGCATTGGATAAGGAAATGGCAAACCACTCCAGTGTTCTTGCCTGGAGAATCCCAGGGACGGGGGAGCCTGGTGGGCTGCCGTTTATGGGGTCTCACAGAGTCGGACACGACTGAAGCGACTTAGCAGCAGCAGCAGCAGCAGAAGGGCAAGAGCAATATCTAATTTCCCGAAAACTTAGGTATATGGTAGACATATATTAACTAATTCGTTAATGATGCCATTGCTTCCTTAGAGCCCTATGAAATCCAAGCATGACCCATTATACGTGGGAGCATTTTCATCAAAGGTAAAAACAGCTTTCTCTCTGCAGTCACTATCCACTAATATAATTTGCTAATTTTAATTTAGTTTTCAAAACCAATGAAAAATTAGCATTTTAATAAATATCAACTTTGAAATGTTTATGAATTGAGATTCAAATATGTGATGATCTATTCTTATGTAAAATGCCTGTTTTTTTTTTTGCATTTACAATACCAGTGTAACATGAAACCAAAATATACCACTTCCAAGATCCATATCTATCCTTGATTTCATTGTGATCTATTTTCTACATTCTTTTATTACTCTTAGTGTTTTTTGTAGGGGAATGAAGCTCTCCTATTAACTAAAAAGTTCAGTTCAGTCGCTCAGTCATGTCCAACTCTTTGTGACCCCATGAACGGCAGCACACCAGGCCTCCCTGTCCATCACCAACTCCCAGAATTCACTCAGACTCACGTCCATCGAGTCAGTGATGAAATCCAGCCATCTCATCCTCTGTCGTCCCCTTCTTCTCCTGCCCCCAATCCCTCCCAGCATCAGAGTTTTTTCCAATGAGTCAACTCTTCACAGGAGGTGGCCAAAGTACTGGAATTTCAGCTTTAGCATCATTCCTTCCAAAGAAATCCCAGGGTTGATCTCCTTCAGAATGGACTGGTTGGATCTCCTTGCAGTCCAAGGGACTCTCAAGAGTCTTCTCCAACACCACAGTTCAAAAGCATCAATTCTTCG